>JAGTTD010000026.1:14629106-15009191 GCA_018398585.1 Simmondsia chinensis | reverse complement strand
CTTGAAAGACTCGATGAATTAACAATTTCATTGCCTCACTAGCACTACTATTAATTCCCGTTCGATAGGGAATTCGATTAAGGAGCTTGGAATGCTATCTAGCAATCATAGTACAATGGAGAAAAGCGAGATTTTTACTAACTTCTGTTAGACCAAGATATTCTTGACCTTTGCTTTCATAGGACAATTAGCTTTCTTCCGAAGTTTAGCCATTCCTATCTTATTCAAAAATGAGTCCGGTAGGATTGTTCCTCCAAAGGAACAAACTCTTCTTTATGATCCAACTTTCTCTTCCAAAATGTCTTGAGCCCTAGCACTATCCTTATTATATGCCCAAATTTCCCTAGAATCCTGAGGTTCTATCCTATACTCACTCTCTATCCTACTCCTCTACCCTCACCCAAAATCCACCAAAGTAAGCCTTAGCCATGGAATCCAAGAGCTTGTGAGGTAGAGAGAGATCTTCCTTAGGTTCTCCTTCTTCACTTCTCTTTCCCATCAAGCTTTTTCAAGGTTCTGCAAGAAGACCCTCTGGCGGATCAAGACGACTGACGAAAGGGGGAGAAAGGACAGATCACCTGCCGATCTGTAATCAAACAAAACTTTACCTAAAGAATGGGATAGAGATTGACCAGCACAAAAGCCATCTCTATCAATCTACGCTCATTGATGAGACGGCTATATAGAAAAGAAAGTATACCCTTAGTCACCCTCCTTTTCACTTAAAAGTAAAGAAAAGATACACACTTTGGAATCTGGTGGGATCGAGGTCATCCTCGATGACGAATGCACTTGTGGTTAAGACAGGTCCTGCATCTCCTACCTAATGCAATTGACCAAGCCGGCATCTCTTTCAAAAAAGAATGCCTTCGCTTCAAAACGCTATTTACCAATAAGAATAGGAAAAAGACACTATTTGAATTGAAGAAGCCGAAGGGGTGAACGAGCGCTGCGGTAACGAGCCGTAAGAAAGATGAGCAGAGCACTCTTTCCGCCGGCCTTTATAAGAGTAGGAGAGCGCGGTAAGATAGATAGACGTCCAATCTTGCAGCAGCTAGTTGCTCGGCCTTAGTCTTGGGCTGATCTCACACTTCAATCAACCTCTTCGTACTTCGATCCAATCAATCGATCGATCAAGAGGCTAATCTCTTTTGTTTAGGCCAGTAGCTAAAATAAAAAAAAGTCCTCGCTTTCTCTTGAACAAGGGAAGGACAGCATAGCATTAGCTTCAATTGAACAAGCTCAACCTTGAAAAAGAAAGGTGGTAGGCCGAAGAACCGTTGAACGCTTCAACTTGGCCACTGAAGAAGGCGAAGGCTGGGCAAGAGACTGGGCCAACTTACTGCCATGCCATGGTTGAAGCTTTAAGCTCTATTCTATAGACAGGAACTCCTTTTTAGGTATTTGAGGAGGGAGGACACCACTCAGCACCCCACGGAGCGGTAAGGTTCAATGCCTAACAAAAACAAACGGCCAAAAGCAAAAAAATGTATGGCTGAGAGGAGAAGAAAAAGAACGCATGCATGGAGTCTGTCGGAAATTCGAAAATCTATGAAAAGACATCTAAGGCAATGACATTGTTCAAGAAATTCAATTACTGAGAGAAGTGGTGATCTCGGCTTGCTTGCTAGGAGAGAGGAAGCTTCCGGACCTTTCAGCCAGATAGCGAGCGATCACTCAGCAATGAACACTAACTGAAAGCGGCCGAGAATGAGCACCTATCCCTTACGGGAATCGAACCCGTGTCTTCGACATGAAAAGACGATGTCCTAACCACTGGACGAAAGGGACCAAAAAGCCATTCTTCATATACCTCAGCTCCGAGAATATAAGTGGTTCGTTTTGTTTCTATACGCAATTCAAGATTTCGTTTGTGTTCATGTTGGCGATTTCTGATGTGAATTCGGCCTCACATAGCTCGCCTTCCTACGGGTTCCCTTACCGACCTAGTGACACACCAACCACGCCCCTTCCCTTTCTCCGATCATAAAGCCTTCTGATCTCTTTATTTGTCTTTCATCTTCCCTGAATAAGCCCCGTTCTTTCTAATTCAAAAAAGAAAGAATAGGGGGCCCTCGTGGGCACGTTTGAAGTGGCGAAGGCCTACGCTACAGTAAGAAAGAAAGTACGTTAAGGTTACGAAGTCACTTAGTCGAACTATAAAGAATGTTGATTTTATACTTTACCTATTTACTTAATCTTTTGAGGTTGTCAGTTACTTGACATAACCAAATATGACTTTAATGTTGTCAATGTTGGATATTTTTTGGGTATAATTTTGAGATTTGGGTTTGGTTATTATTAAATATTATAGAAAATTAAAAATTATGTAGAATATATATTTATGTATATATACATATACATATATATAAACGGATATTTTTACAAATTGTGACACTTGTCACAAATGTGAGTCACTCTTGGTGACTCACCCCACTCTATGGGAACCGGGCCTGGCCCAGCCCGGCCCGGGGGCCTCGAGGTTTAGGCTCGGCCGGGGCCCAAGCCCGGGCCCTCTACAGTGCGGGCGGGCCGGTCTGGGCCGGGCCTGGGCCCGATTTTTTGTACTAAATTCGTTTTTGTACTAAAGGAAAAAAAAAAAGAGCTATAATACAAAGTCGTTTTGTACTAAAATTATTGTAATTCATTGATAAATAATATGAGATATAAATACATTTTTTTGCAAGCACTAATAATGCTCAATATACATTAAATATATGTAATAAAATAAAATACACAATAAGTAATGGTAAATATCTTATCAAAAAAAATAATGGTACATAAATAACGTAACAAATATAAGTACAAATACAAAGTTTGACATATGGGGGGTGCGGTCGTCTTTTGAGGTATATGAAGGGTGCGGTCGTCTTTTGACGTCAATATTTAAAAGTATATAATTGACATATAAAAGTGTTGATATCAGTCGCCTTCGTGGGTATCTAGGCCATCATTTGAGGTATCGGTTGTACGGTTGTCTTCTTCATCGCTCGATGAATCCAGCTTCATTCTCTGTTGATCTCTTGCCTCTGCTAGCAGCCAATCCTTCAAGCACACGAACATCTCGAAGCTTGACGGCAATAGCTTCGCCCTCTTCGTTCCAAGCAACCGGCCACCAAGACTGAAAGCACACTCCGATGCTACTGAAGACACCGGATAACTTAGTATATCACGTGCCATGGTGGAAAGCACGGGATACTGGGTTTGGTTTGTGTTCCACCATTGTAACAGGTCAAAATTTGGGTTGGCCGACGGCCCGAAAATATGGACCATCGGTGTTCGTAAATAATAATCTAACTCGTCACATGATGTGGGGGCTGCTGTGGGCGTAAATTGCTCCAACAGCTTCCACGAATATGACGTGTGTAAACTACTTCCACTAGATGTGGAAGATCCTACTGAAGCAGTACTAGGATTATTGGACGCTAATCGACGGGAATATTGAGAAAATAAATTATGCAAGTCGTTATCGACATCGGCAATGAAAGTGTTGATATTAAGAGTAGGATTCAAATACGTGAAAAAATGTTGGCAAAACAAGTTGAAACCCGAGCGTTTACAACGAGGGTCTAAAATAGTTGCAAAGCAGTATGTAAGAGGTAGTTCAAAATAATATTTGGCAAACTTTTCTTTCATTGCCTGAATCGATGCGAATAAAACGGGGTTGGATTCATTACCCACCATCCAATTGACAATATCAAGCAATCTTGATATTGCTTGAGGCATGGTCGGATAGTAGCAACCCGAAACTTTAAACATGCTAAAAAAGTTACAAATTTGATCTATTGTCTCCCAATTTATACCGGCCAGGTTATAATCGCTCCATTATGCACGATTTTCCTGGGCATATTCCATTAGAACGTCTTTGCATGGTAGAAGGCGCTTTAACATTTCTACCGTAGACGACCACTTATTTTGGGAGTCTAATTTGAATTGTTTATATTCTATGTTATGCAACCTACATAAAATTTTAAATTTTCTTTTTCTAGTGCTGGATGATTTTATAGATATTATTACCGATCTTAAGGTGATAAGGGATGCTTTTATGAGATCTAAACCATCCGTTACCATTAAATGCAAAATGTGACAAACGCAACGAATATGGAAACACTTCCCACATAACATGGGTCTCATTTGCCTAATTAAATGTGTAACGGCTGCAGTGTTATTGGTAGCATTGTCAAACGTAATACTGAAGATACGTCGCTCTATGCCTCAGTCGCGGACTGCCGACATAATCACACCCGTAATTACCTCGGTATTGTGGGGGCAATCTAAAAGTCCAAAATGAATTATCCGCTTTTGCATGATGAAGGATTCATCGGTCCAGTGTGCCGTTATGCACATATAAGGTTAGCCGGGTTTCGACGTCCATACGTCCGAGGTCAACGAGAACATGCTCGTGTTCGTCGCAAAATGTGTGAAGACCCCAGTTTTCATCCCGTGGTACAACGTAAAAGCGTCCCGCTTTACGGTGTTCCGAGGAATCCTCACAATGGCGGGATTAACATTTCGTTGGAGGTAGTTGACGAAATTTAGGTCTTCGCTGGTATTAAAAGGCCTTTCACTCATAATTATATATTTAGTTAGCCCCTTTCGGTTGCTCTCCTGAGAGAACCTAAAATTAGCAAGTGCACCGGTCACTTGCTGTACTAGACGTTGTAGGTTCTTTTCTGGGAATTGCTGGGGGTGGCACCTAAGTATATGTCTATTTAATGTGCCCGTCCCACTACCAGGTTGATGGCTAAAATCCTTAGGTGGGTCACATAATTTACAAGTTGCTTTATTAGTTGTCTTATTAATGGTAAAGTGCTTCCATACCCTACTAGTTGTACGCCTACTAGTAGAGGTACTAGTTTCAGGCTGGGCTTCGGTGGTGGGGGTGGGTTCCTCATCAGTTTGTGAGTCTCCAACCCCACCACCACCTGACTCATGATAATCTTGTTGTTGTGAAAAGTCATAATCTATGCTATCATCAGTGTATGGGGGTGTTGGGTCTGGTTGTATAAAAGCTCGTTCTTCAGTATCAAGTAAGACAATTCTACTCCTTTTAGGGATTTTGGGTGGCCGAGAAGAGCTAGAACTAGCATGACCGGCTCCAGAGGATGATGAAGAGTTGTGTGCCATATTAGTATAAGTGATTAGTATTTATAAAATGCAAGTAGTAATGCAAATTAAATAACTAAAAATGCGAATCAAATAAAATTGCGATACTAAAATTACTGAAACAAGAGAACAATGAAATTGGAACTTCAGCCAAATACTTTACGAACTTCGAACTTTAGAGCACAATTTTTGCAATTAGCAAAGTTAGAGAAGATGGGAGATGATGAATGTATAGAGAGAGAAGAGAGGATTGAAGAATTGGTGAGAAAATGAGTTGGGAAGGTTTAAGTATTTATAGGAAAAAAAAAATATAAATTTTTAAATAAAAATAGGCCCGAGGTCCGGCCCTGCCCGCTACAGTGCGGGCAGGCCCGGGCCAAACACGGGCCGAGCTGGTGCTATTTTCGGCCGGCCCGGCCCGTTGGCCACCTCTATACATATGTATACACCGCCTACACGCAAGGCAATAACAAGAACAACTTAAAAAAAAAGAAGAAAGAAGAGGAAAAGAAAGAGAAAAAGGGGAAAAAAAAAAGGAAAAACGAGAGAAAGAGAAGAGAAATATCTTAATAAAATAATCTTGTTCTGATATAAAATATTTGTTATTTTTCTTCGAATATATTTAGATTTATCTTTTTTTTTTAAAATATATTATGTCTATAGATTTATATCTTTTAAAACTATTGTTTATATTTTGAGAATCCAAAGGAATATTACAGAGATTACAAAAAGTGGAGTTTAATAAAGCTAGACTGTATAGAGTTAAAAGTCAGAAAAAAGGGTTATTTACATTAAAGTTTTCTATACTTTATTTATTATGTTAATTTAGTTCTTCTACTTTTAATTATGTATCAATTTAGTCTATGAGCAATTCAAAATGTGTCAATTTAATCCTTTGGTCAAATTTAAGTTAAGTTAATGATGTAATTTTGAACGATAAAATTATATTAGATGTAATCAACTTATCATAAATTTATTCATATACTCAATTTAATCCAATTTATGACCTAACCATTAGAACTTTCATTAATAATTTAACATAAATTTTTCTTTAAGGACTAAATTGACATATTTTGAATTATGCAGGGATTAAATTGACACAATAGATAAAATGCAGGTAAATAACCCTAGAAAAAATGTGCTTGAGAAGAGCGAACTTGGAAAGCTTAGCCTAATTTTATATTGCAATGTTATAAGTACATAATTTGAAATGGAGAAAATCGTCAAAGGCAACCGGGAAGACGAAGAAACGGAATAGGGAAAATCGATACGACAAGATCTTGGAAGCAGAGTATGATGAGATGATCATGCAAACGGAGCAGGCAATAGACATGAGAAGAACAGTAGGTTTTAATTTTAATGGTTTCGACCCACCTATAGTGGCAGACCTGCTGGCTAAATGAAGTGGTTGGTTTTGTGGTTGAGGTCCAGTCCTGCTCCGGTTTCCCGCGCTAGTCGTCTGGTTCTTTTTCTTTTGGGATCCCTGTCTGAGCTTGTTTGTTGGGCGTCTTGTCTAGCCTGTGCTCGGTGTCCGTTGTGTCTGGTTTGGGTGTTTTGGTTTTGGTGCTTTTTTGTTTTCCTGTTTGGTCTGATCTCTTTTTGTACCCTCTACCGTTTATGGAGTGGCTAAGGCCTCGTCTTTTCAAGTTGCCTGTTTGTTCTGCGGCTTTGCCAATATTTATCAAAAAAAATAAGTACATAATTTGATTATTTTATACGCATAACAAAACGTTATTTCAAACAATATTTTAATGTTGTCTTTATATGTTCCACTTTATAAGATGAAGTACTTAAATTATATGACCTAAGAGGGTATCAACATGCAATCACCGAATCCCATTAGAATTTTAAAGTTAAGCGTACTTGGGCGAGAGTAGTTCCAAGATGGGTGCCCTCTTAGGAAGTCCTCGTATTGCACCGCTCAGGTTAGGGGTTTTCGGAAACAACCTTCCTTCTAAGGCTACGTACACCCACCCCCTAAACCCTACTTAGGCGTGAGCCCTTGGGGTATTAAGAATGTTGCGTTTTTTACTTAAATTATATATATGTAGGCGTTTTTAATTTTCGCATGCATATTATATTTTGAGGCAAATTGGGCTTTGTTAAATTTCATCGGGCCTTTAGGCCCGACCCACGGAGTTGGAACTTACGAGATCCACATATAAGCCCAAGTGGGGTTCCATCCTAAAACCAATTGGCAATAGGTGGAGTAATCCACTAGGCTTATAAGGTGATCTTTTCTTTCTCTCAACTCCGATGTGGGATTCCACAAGACTCACATGTGGAGTCTTCAACACTCCCCCTCACATGTGAGTCTGTGACAAACGTACTCCTCGCCTTCTCCAATCCAATTGGATCCAACATACTGGAGAGGCCCTTGGCGCACCAAACACAAATGCACCTCCTCTTCATGAGGACAAGGTACGACAAACACGAGATCGGGATCAACAACCCGCTCTGATACCATGTTAAATTTTTATCGGGCCTTTAGGCCCGACCCACGGAGTTGGAACTTACGAGATCCACATATAAGCCCAAGTGGGGTTCCATCCTAAAACCATTGGCAATAGGTGGAGTAATCCACTAGGCTTATAAGGTGATCTTTTCTTTCTCTCAACTCCGATGTGGGATTCCACAAGACTCACATGTGGAGTCTTCAACAGGCTTAGCCCCCATTGTAGATAAATTGAGAGAGCAACGTTTAAGGTAGTTGGGACATGTTAGAAGGAGACCGGAGAACGTGCCGATAAGAATGTGCGAACAGGCCCTTAGATAGGGCCCAATGGAGGGTTAGTATAGGAGTTATAGATGATCCAGTTGGAGTAGGGTAGTCTAACTCACTAAGGCTAGGCCATGTTATCCTCCTAGAGCACTTAGGTTGTGTACTTGCTCTCACGAACTACTACGAACTACGAACTACTACTTGCCTGCCTACCGGCCTACATATCATTTGATTTCTACCTATCCTCTGATTTATGCTTGATGTGGCTTGCTTTGTGTTTGTGGTTGTTGTTTATGGTAGTGTATTATTTTGATCGCCGTGTGTTCTGAACTACTCATGATGTGATGCTCTTTTGCTGGCAGGTCACGCCATTTGCCACGGATCAATTTCTCAGGTTGGGGGTCCTCGAAAACAGCCTCTCTTCACGGTAGCCCCCTGAAGGGGGAAGGCTGCGTACATCTACCATCCAGACCCTGCTTAGGCGGGAGCCCTTGGAGGCACTAGGTCTGTTGTTGTTGTTGTTGGTGCATGCATATTATAATTTTATTTTTTACTATTGTATACATATCACCTTAAAAAAAATTAATGGTTAAGGCTTTATTCTCAATTAATAAACAAACTTAGGTTGAATATATATATATATATATATATATATACACACACACACACACACATATACTTTATAAAAAGGGGGCGCACAAAAATGTCATGAATAGAGCACAATTTGTCATGTACGACGAACTAATTCCTAAGTACCTTATTTCTCGTACCATTTTCGTGGGCTTTCTCTCGGGTCTTTCAGAATTTTTCATACATATACAAATATATATATATATATCCTTTACCCTTGGGAAAACGAGGGTGGGCTTGCGGCCCCCTAAGCAGCAACATATATTCGCTGTTGTTTTGAGGCTTTAATTTCTGTTTTGTATTCAAAATTAAAAATTCTTGAAATAAAAATTAGGAGAAAAAAAGAAAAACCAGAAAAATAAAAAAGAAAGGAAATTATATCAAAAGGGTAAGTCATTAATTTTTTTTTTTTTTAATTTATCTTTTAGAGTTTATCTCTGATGTTTCTTTGAGGATTTTATTTTTTTAATTATTAAAAATGAAATCAAAAGGACAAGTTAAGTTTTTGATGGGATTTAGATGATAATCTTGTCTAAAATGTTTGACGTTTGAGTTTAATTTAGGATTTTTTTTATTATGTAGTGTTGTTGGGTGAGAAATAGAAGAAAAAATGTAAGAGATATGCGAGGTTCGAGTAATGCTCGGGGGTTGGGCACTCGGGTAGGGAGAGATATTGAGATTTTGATTGCAAGTATTTTTTGAGGGTTTTTTGTATTTTAACGTTAAGAGTTGTTCATCCGATCATGAAGTGAGTCATGCTTATGTGCTTTCATCTCGAGAGAGTTTCTATGGCTTTTTCTGACCAAAGATATGTTGTAGAAGGGTTGACGTCTCACCATGAAAAGCTACATTGAGAAAACGTTGATGGTTTACCATTCAATAGCCACATTTGAAATGATGATTATAAGATAGAGCTTGGGTGTTAAATTTCACTGGGTCTTTAGGCTTGGCCCATAGAATTTACATATATGAGATTTACATATAAGTCTAAGTATGATTCCTCATCCTAAAACCAATTGGCATTAGGTAGAATAATCCACTATACTTATATGTTGATGTCTTATTTCTCAGAACTCTAATGTGGGATTCATCTAAACTTACATGTGAACTCGTTGACATTGGTTACGATCAGAGATTGTAATTTCTAAATTTCATAGTAGATGAGACACCCATTTATACCTGTAGTTTTTTTTTTCCTTGATTAAAGTGTTTCCACGTAAATTTTTTATGTACTTTTTTATTATTTTTTTCGCTTTTACTTGTGTTCGTTTGTGATTTTTTCCACAACCCTTTGAGTACTAATTGTCTCAAGTCTCCTAGCCAAATGGTCCACCTTTGCGGTATAATTACAATTTTAACTATGATTGACCTGATTAATTATGTAGAATTTTCTTGCCTCTCATGGTCTCCCTTGTCATATGTATCTTGTGTTTCATATGAACCTGAGAGGGTACCAATACGCGAGCACCAAATTCCATTAGAATTTTGAAGTTAAGCGTGTTTGGCCAAGAATAGTTCCAATATGGGTCACCTCCTGAGAAGTCCTCGTGTTTCACCCCTCAAGTTGGGGGTTCTCGAAAACAGCCTCCTTTCTGAAGGGGGAAGGTTGCGTACATCCACCTCATGACCCTACTTAGGCGGGAGCCCTTAGAGCACTGGGAATGCTGCCTTGTGTTTCATATGAAAATTCAATTGTATAATTATTTTCATAATTAAAATTGTTCGGGAAATAATATAAAACAGGTATAATATCAACAAACGGCTTCAACCGAGCGGTGAAACACTTTCCTTAAAACTTATTTTGTCCTTATCAAAATAGTTTCGGAGATACAATGAAACATAACCACAAAGTGAGAATGTACGGTAAAGATAATGGATTTATTAGATTTGAAGAACAAGAGAATGATAAAATGTTGCTGGATATTTTGATTTTGAGAATGAAAGGGATATTTATCGCTTTTCAAATGTCTTTAGAAGACAAACACGCCTTTATAAAAGCAGAAAATTATCTTCTTTTTTTTTTTTTTTTTTTTTTTTTACTTATTTTGAAAATATAAACATACCCATACCCAGTGCCTCAAGGGCTCCCGCCTCCGCAGGGTTTGGGGAGGGGCCTTCCCCCTTCAGGGTATTAACCTGAAGAGAAGCTGTTTCCGAGTGCCCTCAACTTGAGGGTGAGGACTTCCCAGGAGGTCATCCATCCTGGTACTACTCTTGCCCAAACACGCTTAACTTCGGAGTTCTAATGGGATCCGGTGATGAAGTGTTGGTGCCCTCTTTGGTACTTACTTTGAAAATATATCAACAGAAATTCAATATGTAGAGTTGTTTCTCTGGCATGTTCTCATTGGCATTCTTCACCCCCAAGTTTTGGATCTTTTTTATTCACCTTTCCCATATTCTTGTTCATAGTTTTTTATTGCTTTAAATTCTATTCTTGTTTGAGTAGTCTCTCTTCTTATTTACTTTCAAAAAAAGGGTCTTTTGAGGCCATAAAACTCAGTTTAACTTTACTGTTTGTTGATTTTGCAGGTTATAAGTCAAATTTTCTCATCAGAACTAGGGTGGGTCCTAAGATTTTAGGGGCATTAAGCAAGTTTGATGGGTGGGCCCATTTTTTTGTAACCGATGTGTCCTGGCCCCCCTAAGGACACCTCAAATAATCTATTTTATTTTATAACGTTAACTAATATATGAGTTTATATATATATAGCGACATAGTCGGTGTATAAAACAGGTCACTCGCAACAAGCGAGGCCTAGAGAACCCAAGAAAATCGGGACACAAAAACACAGAACATGAGATAACAAAAGCCAGAAAAATAGGATAGCAAGGCAAAACAACAAAAACAAAAAGAACAAGAGTAGGCACAACAAGTCTTAAAACGACACTGGGAGAAACGGGCTCCATCTGAGGAAAACGACGACCTGTGATAGAGTTGGAGAGAAATTGACAGGGGAACTAGACAAATAAAGCCCTACTCCATCCTTGTAAAAAGTTCAATTATATCTGATTTGTGGCCATCATACACTAAACCAATGTTATTATTTCTAATTATGAATGACGGTATGCAATAGAAGCAACTTTTTTCAAAACTCCTTAATAAATTAAAGCTTCAAGCAACTATTTTTGATGCTTGAACATTGACCGGACCTAGTTGTTGCGATAGGGTTCATTTACCAGGCACTAGTGCAACCGGATCCCATTAAAACTCCAAAGTTAAATGTGCATGGACGAGAGTAGTACCAGGACGGGTGACCTCTTGGGAAATTCTCGTGTTTCCAACCCTATAAGGTTGGGGGTCCTCGGAAACAGCCTCTTGGCAGGGTTACACCCTGAAGGGGTAAGACAGTATACATCTACCCCTCCCAGTCCCCGCTTATGCAGGAGCCCTTGAGGCACTGGGTCTGTTATTGTTGTTGTTGTTGTACCTTGTTGTTGCGATGCTGTTGCTTATGTCGTTTTGGCTTTGGTTTTTTGACACGGGGCTGTCTGTATCTTTTGGTTTTGGTGCGTTTGGGTGTGGGTTTAACTTTTTATAGGGTTTCAGACGTTAGTTCAATTGTCTCAGTATTACTTATCTTCAGGTCCTACCTCGCACATTTTCATCCTACTTATCAAATGGGGTTTACGCTGGTAGGCTAAAGGCCCTCTACTAAATACAAACAATTAACAATAATAGTAATTACAATAAAACAAGGTTCATTACCAGGCACTAAGGCACCGGATCCCATTAGAATTTTAAAGTTAAAGCGTACCTGGGTGAGAGTAATACCAGGATGGATTACCTCCTAAGAAGTCCTCGTGTTGCCAACCCTATAAGATTGGGTGTCCTCGAAAACAGCCTCTTGGCAGGGTTACACCCTGAAGTGGTAAGGCTACGTACATCCACCGCTCCCAGAGGCACTAGATCTGTTGTTGTAAAAAAAAAACAGCAATTACAATAAAACAAATACAAAATATAAAATACAAAATACAGAATATATATCGGAATAGTTAAAACTATAGTATTCTTAAACTTTAAAAAAGTAGTATGTGAAAACATGTTATCTTTTAACCTTTGCTCTTTTCTTAAGGAAAATAGTGGTGACTTTATGTAGAATTAAACATAACTTTTGTCAATGTGTAGGGTGACATGAGACCTGTAAAGCACAAAAAGAGATGGCATGCAATTTTGGTCATGGTCATGGTCTATGGTGTCACATTTACATGGTAACACTTTGTAAATTTGGTAGAAAAAGAAAAAAAATATGTACACACTAGCTAGTAGGCTCGGTCTCGAGACTTTAGGGTCTAAAGCATGTCTTATCTTTAGGTTTAGTCAATGCATAGGTCATCTACTGAAAACTTTAGTTTAGAGGCAGATAATGTCGTTGTTGATCCATCTCTAAGTTAAATTAGAGGAAGAATGAAGACGACAAAAAGTTGTCTCAAAAATGCGTGTCACAAACTATAGGCAATGGCATGCTCGTCTCTGATTAGATGCGGGCTAGAGATGGATTTGACCGTCTTTGATTAGAGGCGATCAAATCCGTCTCTGCTTTGTCTTTAATTTGTCTTTAATCCATCTTTGATTATACGTAGTACTATTCATCTGTTTCTAATTAGAGACGGCACGGCTCGTCTTCAAATTAAAGTTTACTAGTAGATATCATATGTGTATATGTTTATACTGTATCATAACTATGTTCTTATTTCTCCAATTATGCATGATGATATGTGATAAAAGCCAACTGATAAATAATTTTCAAATAGGACCCTTAATAGATTGAAGGCCCTTAATAATTGCTTGGGATCTTAATTGCTCATGTTAGCAGGGGAATGAGTGACTTGTGGCAGTAGATTGTTTGGCTTTTAATCCTCGATAATTAGCGGCAAAATCGCAATACATAACAGGCGACTCGAATAATGAGGCCTAAGAAAGTCCGAATAAACTTAGAAAAAAGAACATAAAATAGAAACTCAAAAAAAAAAAAAGAGGAAAATAACAAACAGGCACTACAAGGCTACAATAGCATTGGAAGAAACGGGCTCGGTATAGAGGAGGATGGTGAACCTGGATAGAGCTAGGGAAACTGGTCCAAATAAAGCCCTACTCCAACTTTGCAAAAATCTCAGCCATATCCGCATTATCGTCATATGCCAAACCAAGCCTTTTCCCGAATTCCTACCTACGTTTCGCATCAGAAAGCTTACTAACATCAATAGCATCGTTTGCCTATAGCTTTTTTTTTTTTAGTTTGCTTGGTAATGAGTAGATTCTTTGGTTTAAAATACAATTAGCAAGAGTTCTCTATTGGTGACATGGATGTAAACTAGACAGATACGTTTGGTCAAAGAGTTCGAAGTTCCCCTCCCCCTCCCCTATATTCGGTTGAAAAATTCTAACGGTCCATTTGATAGAGAGGAAAATTATAACACAAGAACTGATTTTTTTCAAAATGGTGTTCATTTTTTCAACTTTTTATTTTCAGCTATAAGATGATCATTCTATACAACTTAGATGCTTAATTTTATTTATTTGTATTATTTGTCATGTATCTTGTATTGCTACTTACATCGTTCTATAAAAAGGCGTAGAATGGTTGATGAAAGGTGTTTTCTTTTAAACCAAAAAGAGAGCATTAGAACTCGAGAAAATGTTTTCCTTTGAAACCAATAACAGAAAACGTCTTGCAGATATTAATCCTCCTTTAAATCTGTTCCAAGTGAAAATATTTTCTAAAAAAAGAGGATTTCGCATTTACCCAACAGAGCCAATGTATCTAATTTGGGATATCAAATGTGTGCATCTAATGATGTAGTGGAAAAACATTGGGTTTTGAAATATAATATTAAATTAATTGTTTTTCATAAACTAATGACATTTTACTATACGTATTTGGTATATAATCGGGTATATTTGAAATTTTTTGCATTTGGGTTGTATAAGTTCATCAAGCTCTGTATCTTGCGCCCACTTGGGTCACCTCTGCACTAGATATCTAGTTCAGGATGGAAGATGTAATGGAAACGTAGTCCCAATCGAACATCTCACAATTGGAGGCTCCGGAAGGAAGCTTGAATAGTTATGGAGGCTATCAAGTTTTCAACATGCCACACGAGCCCCTGTGCCACTGTGACGTCGGCCACATGTGACCAGTGAACAACATTGACTACTCATATTATTGGCAATGTGAATTCAAAATCTATGTCTTTAGCGTCAAAAGATACATACTAAAGTGGTCTGAACCCAAAAGTCATTAGACTAAACGACTGATTCTAAAATGATATGACATATCTATAAAATAAGACCTTTTATGACAAATATCTCCAATCAAGACAAAAACAAACAATTCGAAAGTAGTGCCGAATCACATGTTATAGTGGGTGTTTTTTTAACACGTCCAAAAGTTTCATCCTCGGTGATTTATCAAGGCTATCGCAATTGTACCACAACTACAGTCGTTATTGCAATGAACTCGAGCTTTACAAGTACGCCGTTAGTAAGAAAAAGGAGAACTGAAATCGATCTTAACACTTGGTTACCACTACCCTTATAGAGATGTTCCGTGGGCCAAGTTGACTTAGGTTGTTTTTCATATCATCCTATCTAAACCACCTCATTGGCGTGCCATCTCGACTATTGTAGTGTGTTGGGTCATGAATCAAGTTCTTTTGGTTCAACTTAAGTTGACTCAACCTGTTACAAAACTCTTGACTTTGTTCAACCTGTGTTTGACTGACACTTGTCAGACACATATCTGTAATAGGTATGAATCATGTCGTGAGATGTAGAGCCAACCTATTGTTTAGAATATTTTTGGGTGACATATTATAGGTCAGCAAAAGCATGTTTGAAATGTCAGGCAAGTGGGTAATTATTTTTAAAGGTAAGAAGACCGCTAGGCCGACCATCTAAAAGTAGTCTACCTAGTAAGTCTAACATATAATATCTTTTCTAAGTCCTTAAATGAGTTGCCTTTTATCTTGTCGGGTCTCTGACGGTCCCGGCCTACTGATTCAAATCCCTGATGTTTTGAATTATTGTCCTAATCTACCATGTTGTATTGCTTCCTAATGGCCTTAATAATCACAATATTATCCCTTTCTAAATGTATCTGGCATTAACCCAACATCAAGCATTCTCAAACTCTCTCCCGAGCTATATTGCTTCTGTCACCATTACTAAAGCGTCGCCTACTCTTTTGTATCGATGAGCTAAAGGGTAACCTAGATAGCCGAATAATAAACCCACTTGTTGCATTATCATTTCGTATAGAATCATTAAACTTTACTCTGATCCATCTCATATATGGAGATAGCCATCTTTGAGTTAATGATGGGAGATATACCATCTTTGTCAGTAGTGTACTGCTTTGTTTATAAATATTTGTAAATCATTCTCATTCTATTATACAACATTTATTTTCTATCCTCTCAAATTCATTTTCTACTTTTTAATTAACCATAAATTATTTATTCATAGATTGACTTTTTAATATATGCTATATCATGTATACGCATCTTAATGTCACATCATAATTTTACTTTCTAGATTTACTTTATTTACTATGTTGTGCATTTGATATCATAGTGTATGTAAATATGCAATTTTATATTTTAAACATGGTATGTAATAAATAAAATTAAGGTATTTTAAAAATTTCTGTACATGTATATTTAGTATTTTTTTAAAATTTTGTTCGAAAAATGACAAGGGTCTAACTTAGTTTGACCTTTATGATACCTGATGTGCTTTGACTCAACCAGTCTAGGAGATAGCTGATTGGGCTGAATTAGGTCAAAGATTTTTCCCAAAACCCCCTGGTTCAACTTACTTTTAAGCAGGTTGAATCCGTTTCGACTCTCCTTTATAGGCCCAATTTAGTCTTTTATCACTTAGGTATATATATACATATATATATATGTGCACACACACGCAAGAGGTATCCTAAGGTATAAAAATTTTATCACTCACCAATCAAGTGCCTCTGTAGGAGCTTAGCAAATTTTCATTAGAAGATGTTGACCTCAGCAATACATATATTTTTTTTGATAGTTACCGACAAAGTCGTAATACAATGGGCACCTCATACAAACGAGACTTGAATCAACCCGTAGCAAAATGGGGGACAAGACAAAGACAACAAAAAAATTACCACAGACCAGGGAAACAGGATTTCAGGAAAAACACAGGCAAGATAACCAACAAGGAGTAAAAGACTACGACTACCACTGCACAGTATGGATCGGGAAAAGGGGAAAGATCAAGTGTACCAGAACTGAGACTGAAGTTAACAGGGAAATCAATAGGCAAATATCCTACTTTGTCATGGCAATACACTCAATTACAGTCGATTCATCACAATCAAAGCTCAGGCTAAGCATTTTTCCGGTCTCCCATGCACGTCTTGCACCAAGTAGCTTATTAGCACCAACAACACTTTTACCCTTCTTCGCCCGCTTCTTCTTTTTTTGTCTACGAGTAGGCTTGACAGATCTCCTCACTCTACTCCTTGGTGACATATCCTTCAGAAATTCATACAAGTTCCACTTTGCTTGTTCTTTAAACCTCCGTTTTTGGGCTTTTCGACTCTTCTTTGACGGCACAAAGTTAGAGGCCTGACGTTTAGTCACCACCTTCCCTTTTTCTCCCGTGCCTTAC
Source organism: Simmondsia chinensis (assembly GCA_018398585.1). Lineage (NCBI taxonomy): Eukaryota > Viridiplantae > Streptophyta > Magnoliopsida > Caryophyllales > Simmondsiaceae > Simmondsia > Simmondsia chinensis. The sequence goes on along the minus strand of JAGTTD010000026.1, from coordinate 14,992,086 downwards.
TAGACCCCCTCCATCCTCAACTCCTGGACACTTCTCGAAGACCTTTCACCAAAGGACAATGTGCTCGAAACCTGGTGGGTATTCAGGGGCCCGAGGACCCAGAGTCACTATTACTTGTGGCATCCCAGGCTTGGATTTTAATAGAGTCCGAAGGCCCAGTTGATTTATCTAGGCCTTCCCCGGTCCAGCATAACGCAAGCGAAAGATGAGTAGCCTGGGCTGATGGTCATGGGCCTGATTGGGGCTGCTGACTTGGAAGGATCGGACCCAAGCATAAGTAATTTGGGGCCCATTTACCCATAACCTAACCATCAACATGAAGGATAAAATGGCCCACACCAAGCTAGCAAGGTCTAAAGTTTTCAATAACCAACGTCGGAGGAAGCATCAACGAGTCCCTAATATCTCTCATACCCCCCATCGAGTTCACATGTATAGGGAGACCAGCTGAAGAAAGCAATCTTCAAGTGATGCCAATATTGAAGTCTGAATCATGCACAACACATATGTATCCTTAGTCTAAATTTGTAAATTTTTTAATCAAAAGATGCTAATATATAATATGAGGGCACCAACACGCCGTCACCGGATCCCATTAGAAATCCGAAGTTAAGCGTGCTTGGGCGAGAGTAGTACCAGGATGGGTGACCTCCTGGGAAGTCCTCACCCTCAGGTTGGGGGCACTGGGAAACAGCCTCTCTTCAAGTTAACACCCTGAAGGGGGAAGGCTGCGTACATCCGCCTCCCCAGACCCTGCGTAGGCGGGAGCCCTTGAGGCACTGGGTATGGTCCTTTTATGCTAATATATAATATATGATTTCGACAATATATAACGTGTACCATCAACAAAGTTAGATGAATTTTTGTGAGAACCTGACGAAGTTTCTCCACGAATACTACATGATTCATATATATTACCGTAAGCATATGCCATATCAACATTTTTATGGTTAAATTTTGCTACATTCTAGCAAAACATCACCAAATTCTACTATATGATACTTAAGTGATAAAATTTTAAACGTCATAATATTTCATTATGTACATTGAAATGATAGTATATCTAAATGATAAATTTTTAGATCTTATTATATTTAAATAATAGATTACTTATTACAAGTCAGCTTAAATTTCAAAAGTTGCAACTACATGCATGATCCATGCCCTGCATATGACTGTAGAGAATTTTGACTGCTACAGATCAACCGAAAACAACGTCCCTCCAAAGGTTTGGTAACATAAATTCAAAAACAACTTTTTTTAGACACTTGACCACTTAAATATGTGACAGGTATTGTAAGTGTTAGAGTGGCCTTGCTACTATAATCTATTGAGATTTAGTCCTATATCAATTGGAAGAATTTTTTTTTATAATTAAGGCTCCATTTGTTTCAACGGAAATACTTTTCCGACGGAAAATATTTTCCTTTGGAAAAGGCTTTTTATGAAAAAGGCTATTCTTATTGAGGTTTTCCGTTATTTGTTTCATCGAAAACATATTTCCATATTTTGATATTCCTTACTTGTTGTAAAGGAATCATCTTATACCTGGTTATAGGATAATATAAGTAGCAATATAATAATTTAAAATTATTTAGACTATGTGCGATTGTAGAATTATTACTAAGATACCCTGAAGTTTAAGCGTTTATTATATATTATGACGTTTGAATGTATATAATGACGTACCTTGAAGTTGAATATTTTATCACTCGGGTACCATACATCAAAATTTAATAAAATTTTGTAAGAATCTGACCAAATATAAAAATGCTAATATAATACATAATTACGATAATATTGACAAGTCGCGTCAATATTTTTAGAAAGTTACGATAAAAAGTTCGTAATATATTAATGTAAAAACTACCTAAATATGGCCGAAATCATATACTGTTTTAGCTTTTTTTTTAAAAATCTAATGTGAACACTATATATTGTCGCAATCATATTTTTAAGTCGCTAGCAATGATAACTTCCCCTCTTTTAAAAGAGGAGTCATTTTCCCCCATTTGAAGGAAAAGGTTTTCCTTTGGGAAAACCTTTTTCGTCACCAATCTTGCGCCAAATAACAGAAAAGGAAAAAATCACTTCCTAAAATATATTTTTTCCCCTAAACAAACGGAGCCTAAGAGGGAAAAGTCCTTGAAGATACAATAGAGAAAGTTTCTAAAAGTCCTAAAATATTAAAAAAAAAAAAAAAGAGCAAAAGAAACAAGAAAATATTCCTTAATTAATTTAAATAACTTATTTGTGTATTCGTTAATATATGTATTCATTAATATAAAATAGAAGTATTAGATTCAAATTATAATACTAAACACTACTAGAAAACTAGTATTTAGGAACCTGACAATTGGATCGCGTTGGGTTAATCTCAGGTCATGTCGGTCTCAGATTGGATCCAGTGCGGGTTGGGTTAGCCTTAGGTTTGGGTCAACCTTGTGTCAAGTTGGTCTCAGGTGTCACTGGGTTCGGCCAATTGCGGTAGGGGTGGCCAACGGGACGGGCCGGGCCGGCCGGGAGTCCTCCTAATTTTTAAAAAAAAATTTATATTACTTTTACTTTGTATTTTTTGATAAATAAATTTGTACTTTTAAATATTAAGCTCCAACTGCGTTACATTTGTACTTGTTACGTTATTTATTTACCATTATTTACTATTATTTATTATATATTTTATTTTATTATATATATTTAGCATTATTCGTGCTTGGGATAAAATGTATTTGCATTTCATATTATATATCAATGAATTATAATAATTTTAGTACAAAATGACTTTGTATTTTTTAAAATTTTGTATTTTTTTTAATGTTGTCAAAAAAGCGGGTCAAGCCCGGCCGTCCCCTGGCCACCACTGAATTGCTGGACCAGTTGATCTCAAGTTGGTCAGCCTTAGGTCGCTTTCGGTTTTAGGTTATTCCATTAGGTTTATTTGATGTTCTATTATTATTAATATTTTTTTCTGTCTCATAATTGAAATTATATTACTTTCGTATATTATTTTGAATTCGCAATACATTAAGGAAAATAAAACAATTAGAAACTAACTTTCATTAACAAAATATTGAAATCACAAATTTATTGATACATCAATAAATTGAATAAATATCATAAATATTTATGTTATATATGATCAAATTAGCAGTTAAAAAAAATTTATTGGACTGTTTAGTTTGATAAAAAATATATATATATATATATATCCCTTGTTCAAAGCTGAACATCAAAAATATAATAGAATGTTACGTATAATAATACGTATAAGTGATCAGTAGTAGTTGTAGTAGAATATATAATAGTACAATACTTGTATTATGTGATTAGTATAAATAGCATAATACAAGTATTATACTATTATATACCCTACTACAACTACTACTAATCACCTATACGTATTATTATACGTAACATAGACATTATTAAAGTTGAATTAAGCGTTCAATAAGCTACTCGCGTATGAGATATATAAAGGCTTGTAATGTTCGATTTGAAGGATTGATGAGTAAATCAATCAAGTTTGAATTTGATAAACGAAACTGCAATAAGGTTTTTTTTTTTTAATATTATTATTGTAACTATCTAATCCTTGAAAATCATAACTACCAGTATAAAATGGAATGACTATAATTAGCATATTGTTTAGGGCATATGATAAATTGGATTTATATTCAATCACTTCGGGTGGGTTAAGTCTAGTTCAGGTCTCAAGTCATCATGGGTCGGGTCAAACTTGGGTCTCATTTGACTTGGGTCATTTCAAGTTTCTGGTTAACTCAGGTTAAGCCAAGTTCCGGTTGGGTCGAACAAGGGTTGGTCATTTCCCGGTTTAGGTTCCAATAATTTTTGACTTTGTCGGGCTAGGGTCGAGTCGAGTAACATTATGCCAACTCTATTTAGGAATCAAAAGTTAAAAATAGAAGAAATCAATTTTGAATTTGATATTAATGGTGGCGAACTGGGTCTAATGGGTTGGTTTCAAGTTTGCACTGGATTCGGGGTGTGTTGGGCTCAGGTCGACCCAATCGGGCTCGGATCATCTTGATTTTGCCGATGCTTAGGTCCGGTGGGGCATATAGGCCAGGTCATCTCAGATACGGGTCAATATTGGATCGGTTGTATGAGTTTCAAATGATTATATAGGTTGAACATCGGATTACATCAATATTGTACATCTATATATATATATATATATATATAGATTAACTGATAACAAAAATTACAAATATGTACAATATTTTCATTTACCAAGACGGGATTAACTGTCTTCAAACAAAAAGGAAAAGGACTTTCCTTCATTTGGGGCAAAACATTTTCAAAAAACTTACGACTTATTTTGATTAAATGTGAATTCTCAGTAAATTTGTAGAATGAAATTTTGTTAGATAGAAAGACAAAGAAATTAAAAAAAAATTGTGCATCCTGCTTAAAATTTATTAGGTAATAGATTTTGAATAACGAAACAAGATTTGAACTTGAAATGAGAAGAGAACAGAGAGAGAAATAATGGCATTGAAATTTACGTGGAAAACCTTTCAATTAGGAAAAAAACATGTATAGAGCTAGAAAACTTAACTGAATTTGAAAAATGAAGGTTAGACGTGTTTACTTGCACACACGTGCAGAAACCCATATCGAATATTCGTAGAGCCATACAGAAGAAGGACCCTAGCTACAACTAAAATGGGGTATAAGTGCTCCACCACAGACCTTCACATCTAAATTCAGACTAAAATTCGGGACAAAATACAACAAGATTGTTGAGTACAAAGCTAACTTTTCTTTTTTTCTTTTTTTTATTTATTTTACATCACGCGAACCCATTCCCCGGTGTTGGATAAATGTCGCCCCAATCATTAGGACAAACAGGAGATCGGTAAGAGGAAGCTAACTAGAACAAAGAGTTGTCTGTTCTTTTAAGCGATGCAGGTGTGATAGCATGGTCAAGAACGCTTATATTTCATCTCCTAAATATTTTGTCAACATGTTTAATGCACTACCAATATCTTTTATCTAAAGGTAAGAAAAAATTTCACTGGGATCTCCTTCGTAGGACGAGGAAGCCTAACGCATTTGCTCAAATGATGATGGAAAGGCCTCGACACAGAGGACAATACCAACACTTAAACTCCGCTATTCCACGTCCTCGATTGTGTTCCAACCAGCAATTTTGTTTGCCTCTTTAAAGTAGTGGTGGAAAGTGATATGTCTACCGGGAGTGGCATACAAGAAGATGGTCTTTATCATTCTGGTCTTACGATGGTACATAGTACCTCTCTAAAGCAGTGCTGGAAAGTGATATGTCCAGCGGTTTTGTTTGCCTCGATTGCGCTCCAACCAGCGGTTTTGTTTGCCTCTCTAAAGCAGCGGTGGAAAGTGATATGTCTACCGGTAGTGGCATACAAGAAGATGGTCTTTATCATTCTGGTCTTACGATGGTATATTGTGACCACGTCTGCGTCCTACTAATACCTGCTAACCTTTGTCCAATGATCAAAGTAAGCATGTAGATTTGGATTTTCAGTATGTTCGGAAGAAAGTTCTAAATGGTGATCTCCATGTACAATACACTCGTATAGCTTGTCAGATTGTTGATATCTTCGAGGGTCTTTCCTCTGACACGTTCCATGATGATAACAGCAATGAAAATGTGGGTCCAGTATTATCTAATAAGGATTACTTTGGTCTTTACGATACTGTTTGTAACTAAAAAAATATAAAATGCAAAATGCCTTATATATAGAAAATACCCATTTTTATAACGCCATGTAGGCATAAAACGCGTACTTGCATAACTCCATGTAGGCATAAAACGCCTACATGCATAACGTCCCATAGGCATAAAAAGCCTACTTACAGATACTTCTGTGCTCTCTGTATATAGTGAAGATTGTAACCTTATTCATTAATCAATTAAAGTAGTTTTTTATATTTTCACATTTAATATGAAAAAAGAGAGTAGTTAGAGTATAAAACCAATTTTGGGTATTCATCCATCAGCTTAAACTTTTGGGACAGTTAGTCCCTTAAAATGGTATCAGAGCTCTAAACAAACTCAAGTCTAAATGATCCTTCAATGGCTTCCCAAAACACAATTTGACTCCCCAGAGTCCAAAATTCATGCCCTCAATTTATTATTACACTTTGTTTTCAAGCCTTCTGACTGGAATTGCTTGATTGGTGTTTACAAGTCCTCTTTGTCTTTTGGGTGTTTCTCGTGTTTCTTTCGGGGTGTTCTAGTGGCCTGGTGTGTTTTGATTAGTATCTCGTGTTTGTATGGACGACAATGCACTAAATTTTATTTTATTATTGATAAAATCTCAATTATCAAAAAAAAAAAAAAAAATAGATAAATAAAAATGGAAAAGTAAGTAATAAAGGGCACATATATATTTCTCTGATTTTTCGGCCGACCCTGCTCCCCTTCACCAGATGTTGGCTATGGACGGTGATCTTTTCCTTTGAGTATTGCTACATGTGAATTTAATTTTATTTAATAAGAAATTATAGGATTATTTACACCAAAGGTCCCCGTACTTTTCTCATTGTGTTAATTTAGTTGTTGTACTTTTAATTGTGTTAATTTAGTTCCTTTACAGAGCCATTAACCAAAATTTAATTTAGTTGTTATACTTTTAATATGTGAGCAATCAAAAATATTTCGGTACCCCGACAAAGTTCGATAAAATTTGGTATTTTTGGAAAAGATTCGATTCCGTAGAATTTGCTTTTTGGCAAAGATTCGATGAACGGCGTGTTGGAATCTCGCAGATTTTAATCAGAAGTGATGATGTGATGATATATTGAAAGTTCGGTAGAATAGGGTTCAGTTCCTTTCCTTTTATTGGAAGCCTTTAGCGGGTTTAGATAGTCAAACAAAGATATCCCTATTTTCTTGTAACAGGTGAAAAACACTATTTTAGATCTTTTTTCTAAGTTATAGCGAAAGATTTTCTCCCAAGAGAAAGAAAATAGAGTTCACTTGGACTTTTTGCTCCTCTCCTACGTGGGAATGATTGCTCAAATTTGTTTAGAGTTGAAAAGGTGTATTTTATGCCGTCAAAATCATATGCCACGATCAATATTTCTTTTGGAGATTACCAGTGTAGGATAAATATGTGAAAAGGTTTTCAAACACTAGGCATCGAATGCTCTATTTTGAATATGCAATTGGAATTTGACTGTAAAATTATAGTTCCACATTCAATTCTGAATGAAATGGAAATAAGATAGATTGATTAAACAAAGAAATCAAAGGTTGGAATTGTTAATTTTATAACAATTCGAGTTATATCAGGTTTTAGGTCAATCGTGATGGATCATTCCGAGTTTCAAGTCAAGTAGGGTTAAGTTTTGGTCGAGTGAGATCATTTCGAGCCTGATTCATCTCCTTTTTTTGATTGAACTCAGGTCGAGTTGGCTAATGATATTATCTTTAAGTTATCTCAAACTCTTGTATAATTGAGTTGGGTTATTTCGCAATTTTAGCTAGCACGAGTTGGGATTGTTAGGTTGGGTTGTCATGAGCTCGAGTTATCTTAGTTTAACTTAAATCAATTTGCATTTTTTAACATCAAGTGATGTCTACTCAAAACAAATTTAGGTTGGAATTGAGTCGGGTAAAGTCATTTTAGAATTCAGTTATCCCTTTTTCAGCTCAATTAGTTTTGAACATTTGGGTTTCTGTTAACACATTCAGATCACATTGTGAATCAGCTTTAAATCGAGTGCAACATTTGGGTTTGAATCATTTGTAGTTTTGTGTGAATCGAGTTGAGTTATCCCGACTTTGATTGAATTGAGTAATTTTGAGTTTAATTATCCATTTGAGTTTCATGTCAAATTTCGGTCAAGTTGGGTTTTTCTTGCCTCTTAATTTGGATTTTAAGTCAGTGCAGCTATTATAGAATTGCAATTCCATTCTCCCATTTAAGAGAACTGGAATATTTTATTCTGTTAAACCTCAATTCCACATATTAGGGAGAAAAATTCAAATTCCATGTATGAATCAAAGAAAGTATTTGGAATTATGTATCCCAATTCTACAATCATGCTCAATCTCGGCTAGACATAATCTCCAGCAGACGCTTGGGGCCTCATATTTTAGGAGTAGTAGTTTTTAAAGTCTTCATTATTAATATTAATAAGTTTTATTTTAAAATTTTAATAACTGTTGTCTTAGTATCACGTTATTAAGAAAAATATTAATATATGTGAAAGACTCCATTTTTAACATTCGCTTGATGCTCCGAGATTGTTAAGACTAGCTCAATGCTCAATTTCAAGCTAATGCGTCAAATGAAATCTGGTTGTATATATTAAAATGTCATAAATATCTAGTCGACAAATGCTTTAAATTTCAAGTAGCCAAGTGATAAATTTCTATAAAATATATTTTATATAAAAAATTATATTATTGAATATTTATTTTCCGTAAATTAATAGTTTTAGGCTATGAAGTGGGCACCCATATCTGCCACCCAAATCCTATACTCGTACCCGCCCCATTACCCTCACGGGTATGAAGTGGGTACCCGGACCCGCACGGACGGGTAGAAACCCATACCCGTACCCGCCCCATTACCCAAGGGTACCCAACGGGTACCTATTACCCGCCCCTACCCGCCCTTACCCGCTTCGTACCCGCCTTGTTACCTATCCATGTCCAATTTATTACCCATAAATTCTTTTCTTTTTTCTTTTAATAGTAACTATAGATTCATACTTATAAATTATAAAATAAATATTTTATATAAAATAACACAACGGATAACACCAATATATGCAGGGGCGGACGCAGCCTTTGGGCATTGGGGGCACGTGTCCCAGTCAACACTGTATTTTCATTATATATTTATATGTGTACTGAGTAGCTTGGATGTGTGCCCCCCAGTCCAGTGGCAATGTCCTCCTTAAATGGAGCTGGAGGTTGTGGGTTCGATGCTCTATGCGTCCTTCATTTCCATTTTTTTTTTTTCAACTTTTATGTTGGAAATAATTATATAAAACACAAAAAATTAGACACAAATTTGGCTCAACTGAGATTCGAACCAAGTACCTCATGCTTGTTATATATTCCTATTTGTGATGGTATACCTCATGCCAATTTCGGGTGCCTTTTTTCGTGATGTGTAGCATTGCTTTTATTTTGGTTCTCTACTCCTCTTTTATAAGATGTTTATTTTACTTTGAATAAATTTATTAACTTATAGATTATAATTATTTAATATTATTTTTATATACTAATATCTCTACTTATTAATTAATATCTTACTATAATCGTATTTCAATAATTATATATATTTAATTTTTTTATGATGCAACATGATACTGCCCCAATCAATGTCATTTTCTCGTCCTATCTTCATCCTATTTAATTGATTGAGAGAAAACTAATGATGAAATTATTAATCGTTATTTGGTAAGTGAGCATATATGAAGTAAAATTAAATTTTTTTAGGGACATTAGCGGATTTGTCCAAAAATATAATTGTTTTAAATTAAATAATACACACATACATACATACGTATATAATATGCACAATACTTTTGTGTTGATATATTATACTATTCTTTTTGTGATTTTTTGGATATTTTTTGCGAATTACCTCTCAATTTTGACATAGTTTACGAATGATAGTCTAAATTTCAGATTTTGTTGATTGCCGCTCAATATGACCACCTATGTGTGCCCCCAGTAGAAAATTTTTTTGGATCCGCCACTAAATATATGGTTATGAAGTGAGTAAATGCGGGTACGGGGAAGGGTGGTGCGGGTACATGCAGGTATGAGGGCAGGGCATGGGTATTGACATGTGTACCCTACCCATACCCGTCACCCGCCTCATCTATACCCGTATCCGCCCCAAATGGAACGGATACTCACGGATAGCGGGTTTTACCCGCCCCATTATCATCCCGACCCTAGACTCTGCTTAGGCGGAAACCCTTGGGACACGAGGAATGTTGCTTGGTTGCTTTTTAAAATTTGATCACATAAATTTTAAAAAGCTAAAAGCTATAAGAAATGAGAACAACAAAATTTTTATCAAACAACACTATTAACAATTTGACTAATTAAAAAGTTAAAGCTACAAAAAACATTATAAAAAATTACTTACCAAATATAGTCTAAAAATGTTAACAACTAACAAATAAATACTAATAATTAATAGCTAACAGTTACGATCAAATAGAATAAGGGGACATATAAGTAAAACTAAGTAGATACGTAAGTAAAACTAACACGTCCTTTGCACCGGCCCGGGTCGGTGAGAGCCGATGGCAAACGCCCGTAAATATAGACAAAAGCAAGGGGTAGTTGCGGTATTTAATATAACGTCATTTTCCTGTCTCAGTACAGTCATAGTCATACAACATTTATTATTTAAATTAAAAATTAATTCTTAAATTTAATATGTTACTCCGTCCATAGTTGTATATATGGTATTATTTATATTTTAGTTTTTAATATTTGTAAAAATAATATAAAGGGTTTTGAGGTTTTTTTTTTTTTTTTTTGATATTTTAGATTTTTTTAATTAAAAAATAAGACCTGTTGTATTATAAAAAAAAAAAAAAGATATGATATGTCACTTTAAATTTTCACTACAATATTTTAATTTTATTAAAAAATAAACTATGTGTCTAGCTGTTTGTACCCCTTCAATTTAGTAAGTATTTAAAGTAGAATGCCACGTTAAGGAGGGTATTTTCGTTAATATAATATAGAGGGTATTTAAAGTGACCTACCACGTTAACTTTTTCCTTGGAATACAATATCATCATCTAGGAGGTGCTCATATTTATTAATATGAAAAAAATATGAGGTACTAAAAAATTAAATAAAAAAGGTCATGGGTCCTTTTATTATTTCTACAAATATCGGGTATTAAAATATAAATAACTGTTATATGTATATGTAATTTATGTACTTAAAAATTAATCTAACAGTATCTCAAAATAATATTAGATAATTATTTTTTGTGTTCTAATAAAATTATGGAACATAAAATTGGATAGTTATTAAATATGTAATTTAGGTTCATGTAGCATTACTCAAATTAAAATTTTGACTTTTTCGAGTCAAGAATTTCTACTTTTAAAATGTTTTAAGTCATTGGAAAATTAAAATTGTTTTTATCTCAAATGAAATATATTCACTTTTTGTGTAAATAATTAGGAAAAATGGATTAAAGTCCTAGTAAATTGTTGATAATGTTAATCAAACACTGTGACAGAGAAACAAATATGTTAACAGATTGATTAGTAAGCGCAAGTCATAGGGGTTTTGGCATTAGAAAAATGCGTCGCCATTGGCAAACTCGTGTCTATGCCTTAGGTGTCGTTCTGCAAAGACGATGCATTTAAAGAGTTTGTCTATACCTTTTTTTTTTTTAATAAAAATAATGTCAATCAAAATCAGAAGATAATGTGAGGGAGATTATTGTGAAAAAAGACAGTTACTATAATTAGAGTAATAATTGTTATTATCACGACAGTGATATAACTTATAGTGAATAATGACTACAAAACATTACCTTAGAAATATACAACAGTACCAAAAAATAAAATAATAAAGTTCCAACTAAATATTACTTTGTCCATGCAAGAATAGTTATTCTCGACTTGTTTTTTGTCTATAACTAATGAATAATCTAAGACATTTTATACCAAAAGAGGTCGACAATACAATATTTCCTGTGTTCCTTTTCCTTAAATAGATATTATGACTTAAACATTGAATCCTTTTAATGTTAAACTCCAGTTCTGTCTTTATGTTTACATATCGTTTTTAGGATTGCATCAGATCACCTCGTCTGAGTTAAACAGAAAAAGAAAAATAAATAGATATTTAATTTTTTTTAATTTTAAAAGGTAAAAGAAAAAACAAATAGTAAAAATCAGCGGACGTAAAGGTGTATGGACATGCAAACTAAGCAAAGCTGCTTGCATGCAAACCACCCTTTGCTCCAACTAAATGGGAAACTACAATACCACGTGCCTCTTAAAATAATAATATATTATATATATTTATTTATTATTTCATCTATATTATAAAAAACTAATATTATCCTGTGCGATGTGGGGATGATAATTATATTTTTAAATATAATTTATGTATAATCATATTTGAATTCTATTAAATTTTATCAAAGATACAACACGACATACTTTGCAAAATTACACAATAAATATATTAAATTTCTTATTTATTCTTTCCTATAACCTCGAATATTAAATAATTCTATCTTAAAATTGCTTATGTTGGAGTTTAGATGCTTTTGGTAATATCTCTTTAAAATTGTTTGGATTGGGGTTTAGATGCTTTTAGAGGTGGGAGGGTACTTGGCAATAATATATAAAAAATTATCAACTTACAAAAATAATTAGTAAATTACAAAAAATTTAAGGTAAGTTACTAATTAGTAACATGAATTTAGTGTACTAATTTTTTAATGATCATAGGCTTTGTGAAATAATTTTTAAGTCAAAAAAGTTATTGTATTTAATAAAATGGTTTAAACAATAGTGTGAAAGAATAAAAGCAGGGCCTATTTTGCACCCTTATATAATAATATTTGAATTATTTTATTATATACATATAAATTTTTGACTAAAAAATTATTTCACAAAACTTATAGACTAAAACATTAATATACCAAATCTCAAGGTAGTAATATATGTAATTTACCCAAAAAAATTATTAATCTGATATATGTAGAGCATTGTTGTGGTCAGAGAAAAAAATTGTTACTACCAAAGTAGTGATATGACTTATAATGAATAATAACAATAAATTTTTATAAAGTTGCTCTGATATTAATATTTTTGCTCTAACAAATAAAATTACCCGATATTTCTTACATATTAATAATTTTTATTATATTATTTAAGATGTAAAGTGAAATATTTTTTAATTGAAAAAAATCTATGCTCAAACTTGCATGCCAAAAATTCATCCCACAAAACTCATCCCTAAATAAAGGAAAAGTAACCCCTCCCAAAAAGTAAATATTTAGATATTTCTCAGAATAAATATATATATATATATATATATATCTAATTTTTTATCCAATAATAAATCAATAAAATTATAAAAACTATATTTAGTAATTATTGTTTTATAGATAAATACTATACAAAATAAGTATACAAATACTAATTATAATCCCCCAAAAAAAAAAGTTAGTGGGATTTTGATACTTTTTGTACAAAAAGGCTAACCATTTTGGGACACCACTCATTTCTATGTACAATTTCTTTTCATTTTAGATCCCAAAATTGAACAAAAATTCATGTTAACCTTTTCATTTTTCTCCTTCTTGATATCTTCTAAATCGGTATCTGGTCGAGCTGAACATTCCCTTGTATAAATACAACGAATACCTTTTTCTTGATTGAGTGCTGATTAGGCTTGCTTCTGTGAACCTCAACTGATCCTGAGGTTATATGTGTTGTCCATTCAAAAATTTTCCTTTATTTCGTAAGGTAAGTTGGATCTTAAAAACCCAGTGGATGTTTCTTTCGCCAAAAAATAACGAAGCAGTTCATAAGAGGTCAAATCTAACTATCTTATCGGTAGTATCCACTAGGAAATGATTTGAAACTTTTTTTTTTTATTGTTTTGCTCATTACCTTTTGTTTGCCACCTAATCAGCTGCTCAGTTCCTTCACTAAATAATAAAAAGTATGTCTCAAAAAGGTTCAAAAATCGCTTTCGACCTAAATGACAGCCGTCGATCTCCGATGTTGGCGCCGTTGGTCAAGCAACCGTCGCGCGGTGGCTCTAAGAGGACAATTGGACTCCACAAATCCCTCCACCAACTTCAGATATGTCTTTAAATCATGACATTTGGCGAAATTCATATTCATAAATACAGGCGACTCGTCTCGACTCGTTAGCCTAAGCTCGCACCCGACCTCAGCATACACCCACTGCGTGTCCTCCACGCGCCGTTGTATCCACTCACTCCAATTACTCTCATTATTTTCTATCACAAAACCGGGAACCTTCGTTATCAGGTCATCTGGGTTCACTATTCTCAAAATTTTAGTACCTTGCTTCTCTAACCTTGACCGGAACGTCCGGTTGCCCACCCGGGGCCCGCCGAACGATATCACCGTTACGAGCGGGGCCCGCTTAAATGTTTCTTTAATGTCATATGCTGCCAGAGTGGCGAGGGCAGCCCCAAGACTGTGCCCGGTGATGGTAAAGCTAAGCTCTTCATCGGGGTACGTCTTGAGGATCCAGCCGATCTCTCTTCTCAAGGTGTCCCGGAGACTCGGGCGAGCCCCGGTGCCGGAGGTGTATAGGCTAAGGAACCCACTTTCGACTGCAGCATCGGAGTCAGGCTCGTCAGGGAGGCGGGTGAGCGAGGCGCGGAGATTTTCCACCCACTCGAGACACGTGGCGGTCCCTCGAAAGGCAATCACCACGTCTCTCCTGCCAATCCTAGCAATCTCCTGCTTGTCTTGGCAGACTGCCACATACCCTATCCAACTGGACCGGGTAGCTGCCTGCCCAGGTGCGCGGTCCGCCCATTGTGGAGGCACGATCCCGGACGTCGCCCGAAGATCCCGAGTCACCCTATACCCAGTATTCGGAAAACCGCATTCCGACAGAAGAGACCTCTTGTTAAACCGACAAGACCCAAACTCAGACGAAGACGGGTCAAACTCAAAAGCTCGATAAGCCGCCTCGACAAAAAACCCATATCGAAGGATCTCGGCCCTCAGATTATCGTCGAGCGGGTCTAAAAGACCAGCCCAGTCAGTAGCACCCTGGTACTCCATCCACCGTCGACCCAGTTTCACAGCTGGGTCGACAACAGTAAGTGGAACAGGTCGACTCGGGTCGAAAAGGGGTTTAGAGTACTTGGGAGAGTCAAAACTGGCTTGTCGAGTGGAGGGTGTATTGTGTTTAATCACGGGACACGAGGATGGTATGGTTTGAAAAGATTTAGCACAATGTAGCCTCATAATTTTGCATAAAAAATAAATAAATTAATGTACAGAAATATTTTATTTTTTAGGTGTTGCAGTAAGGAGGGGAAAGGGGGATTTTATAGGTGCAAAAAGAGAGAGAGAGAGAAGGTGGCACAAGCAAGGGTAGGTAAATCCGGTTGTGTGGGGACATAGCTTTATAACTGGAAATCCAACTTATAATATACTTTATTAGATTTTTTACTAGATTTTACTAGATAAATTTAATCTTTATACTTTTAATTATATTAATTTAATCTTTATATAATTTAAAATATATTAATTTAGTCCTTAAGAGCAAATTTTATGTTATTTTTAGTGATATTTTTAATGGTTCGGTCATGAATTTAGTTAAATTAAGTTCGCGGATGAATTTATAACAAGTTGCTTGCATTTAACATTTTTTTTCCTTTCAAAATTAGACATTAACTTAATTTAAATTTGATCAAAGGACTAAATTGGCACATTTTAAATTGTTTATGGATTAAATTGACGTAATTAAAAGCACAAGGACCAAATTAATATAATGGACAAAGTATATGAACCTTTGACGTAAATAGCTCTTTATTATTTAAATATTTTCGGATTTTATTTGTTATTATTTAAATATTTTAGTATAGATAATTATTTTGGGAGGAGATCCAGTGCTGTTGCAAGAAAAACAGCAGTGGTGCATTCCCCCTTTTATGTCATGTTTAATTACTTTTTATAAATACATGTATATTAAATAATTATATATAATTTATGTAATTAATTAAATATTAATTTATAAAAATTAGTAATTTATAATATATAATTTAAAACTTAAAAATGTACAATTAAATCAGATGTCATATTTAATTTTATATAAAAATTACTGTTGTAAAATAAATAACCGTAATGAATTGTCAAATTTATATTTTATATTAATATTTTTTTTAACGAAAATACATACATATGATTGGCTTATTTGTAGGTGCTCAATATCATACATTGCTTAAAAAAAATTTATTTAATTGTACATTTTTTATTTTAAAATTATATATTATAAATTACTAATTTTTATAAATTAATATTTATATAATTAATATACAATGTATTTATAAAAAGTAATAAAACATAATATAAAAGGGGGAATGCACAAGTGCTGTTTTTCTTACAAGAGCATTGGATCTCCTCCCTTTGTTTTTGAAGAAAAAGGTGATATAAAGTATGATGTTGACACTACTTGAGTACCTTTTACGTCAATTTAGTCCTTATATAATTTAAAATGAGTTAATTTAATTTTTTTGGTTAGTTTAAGTTAAATTAATAACGTAATTTTGATTGATAAAGCTATATTAGATACAAGTAATTTATTATAAAATGCATCTGATTACTCAATTTAAGCAACCGGCCGCTGAATCACTAAAAATTTTACATAAAATTTTTTCTAAGGACCAAATTGATACAATTTGAATTGTTCAGAGACTAAAGTGACATAATTAAAAGTATAAGGATTAAACTGACACAATGAACAAAGTAGAGGGACTTTTGGTGTAAATAACCCATTTTTATGTTATATTTTCTCATTTTGTCAAAATGTTGGTGTAGTAAATTTTTTATAGGCGAAATTATGTATCCTATCAGTTCTTTTTAGTGAAAATTTGCCTAGTTTTCATAAAAATTCTTTAGATTCAAACAGAGGACAGCGTATTGAATAAATTTCAAACTCTTAGGATATTATGTTAAAATATTAATGTACCTAAATAATAAATCTGCAAATTTAATAACTTTTTGTAACCAAAAAAAAATAAAAAATCTGATAACATTTCTACAAAAATATATTTAATATACATATGAAAGCTATCTTATTGAGAAAAATGAGTAATTTATTATTATTTTAGGAATTAATAATTTATATCTTATAACTGAATATTTAAATTCAATATCTAAATTAGATAAGATTTTGACGAATAAGATATTATTATTTGTTCTGTACTAAATTGAATATCATATATAAATTTAATCCTTTTAATTTTAGATATGTCAATTTATTCTTTATGTAATTTATTTTATATTAATTTAATCATATATTTAAATTAAAATTAAGTAAGTAATATAATTTTTATTAGTCCAATATTTAAAATATAAATAATCCAATTTAAATTTACTTGTTCACCCAATTTAAGCGCAACTATAATCCATCCATTAAAAATTCTTTACTAACTTAATATTAATTTAATACAATATAGTTTTAAAAATAAATTAATATAATTAAAATATAAATATAAAATAGAGTTATATATGCGAAAGTTCTTGTATTTTTCCCATTATATCATGTTATATTATGCCAATTTAATTCTTATAGTAATATTTTATGTTAAGTTATTAATAAAATTTTTAATAGTTAAGCCTATTTAGGTTAAATTGAGTCAACGAGTGTATTTTTAGTAGGTTACTTCCATACGACGCGATACCGTTGCTAAAAATTACATCAATAACCTAACTTAAATATGAAAAAAGGATTAAATTGATATAATATAAATTATAAAGGACTAAACTGACACAACTAAAAATATTAAAATTAAATTAAAACAATGAGGAAAGAACATGGATCTTTAGTCTAAATACACAATAAAATACGTAATGTTATTACCATTATAAAATTATTATTTCCAAGGAAATATTATGACTTTTATTTGTTGTAAGTCATATTATTACTCGAATAATAATAATTTTTATCCTGATAATAATGATTTTAATAAAATATGACTGAAGAAATGGGGTCATATGAAGAGGGGTCCACAATAAAAGTGGACCGGGCAAAATATAAGGTAGTGATTGGGCCGAAATTTTAAACGTACTTTCTACGCGCCCCTCTTCTTTCTTTGACTCTCTTCACCTAATAAACCCAGGACCGGCTTGACTTCACACACTATTACAGTTGAACAAAAATCGGTCCAGACCGATTCATCATATTGGACCGATCATTTTGATCAAGAACCGGTTTAGACCGATCACATATCGATTCGATCTTTGGTCCTAGTATATGGGTTTAATCTATTTTTAGATTGGTCTGGTCCAAGACAGGAAAATTTGAAGACCGATCAATATTAATTTTGCATTAAATATTTTTTGTTATATAATTTTAATATATAATTAATAATACTATACATATCTAAAAATACTAAATGATAGAAAATTAAACATTTATTTTTTTACTATTTATAATTATCCTTACATTATACATATTGTGAATTATGCCATTATCATTATTTTTTTAATTTTTAACTTTCTATAGAAACGTTCTTGTAATTGCATTTGCAAAATAAAAAATCAGCCCGGTGCAAGACTGGTTAGAAACCGGTGCTAGACCGGACCGATTGGATATAGTATGTCTTCCGTCAGGTCCAGTCTGGTCTTGGATAGATGTGCACCCCAACACACTGGCCTCATTTGGTTATAACATGAATTGAATTCCTGGCGGAAAGTTGTATTTTTTGAGAATTCATTTCCTGTGTCAACTTCCCAGGAAATAAGTAAAAAACGTTTGGTTGCCAAGACGGGAAATAATACTTCCTTGGGAAGGTTAGTTAAAAACTAAAGAATATTAGCTTACCTTAATATTTTGAAAGAATTGAAAATTGCTTAACAATTTCTATTTACTGAATTCTGCTTACTACTTGTCAACCAAATAAGAGCCAAAATCTATACTTCCTATGAATTTCTATTTTCCGCCTTTACTTCCTACATAATAAACGAAGCCTATGTCATTGATTTAAAAAAAAATAAAATAATATTCACTTATATAACAACAATAGTAACAACTCAGTGTTATAGAGAGCCTTCCGTTAAAGAATGCTTTAAGAGGGTAAAACATAATCGAAGTCAAATAAAGTAATATGAGGCATGAAAACAACAATAACAAATATGCGAACCTAGGGGCACTATAAACTAACATCATGCTCATCTCTTGCCTAACAGCTTTGTCGGCCACACGTATTTTTAAACCGTCACTTAACTCTATCTAAGGTCATCTCTTTAGTAAAGTTTATGTGGACAGGTCATGTATAATCATCTTCATCCAACTGTTAGGATAAGTTACATATAAATATCCTAAAAATTTAACTTATTAGTTCTATGTGTTATTATTAAATATTAAAGAAAAAATTATCAGAGCAATTATGTGACTTATAAATAATAGTAATAAATTTTCGTTAAGTTGCTTTGGCATTAACATTATTGTCATGGTAATAGCATTACCTCTAGTCTTTTTAGTCGATAAACTATGAGAAATAATTTTTAATCCAAAAGCTATATTTATTTTTAATAAAATAGTTCAAATGTCGGTATGCTGGGTGTAAAATAAGCGTTTCAACCAACTCTATTTCATTGTTAGTTGTAATGTAAACATTACAGTTCGGGTGTAGGACGGGGGACGGTGAGTTTATCAACGCATAATGATAAATTTTATATTATTTCACACCATCATTTACACTATTTTATTAAATAAATATAATTTTTGTTCTAAAAAATTGTTTCACAAGTTTTTGGAATAAAAAATTATTACACTAAATTTAAGGGTATTAATATACAATTTACTATATGTTTTTGAGTATTTATTATTTAAAGATTGAATTCACGTTATAATTTGGCACATTGTCACCATGAAAGTAATGCTAACTTAATTAGCGAAAATTCAATAGATTTCTCAAGAGAGAATTATTATTGTCAGAGTAATGATGTGACTTATAAACAATAAAAGTAAGAAAATTATCTTAAAAACTATAATCTTGCTATGACTATAATAATTTTACCTGATAATAATATTATCTTGTCAAAATTAAATTTCTAAATTTACGACTACATGCATGATACACGCCATGCAAAAACCTTTGAAAATTTTGATTACTCGTAGCAGTACAACAAGGATTTTGCAACACAAATTCTAACATTAAAGTGTTTAGACATAACTAATAATTAAAATAATTAATTTATAATTTATGTATTCACTAATATAAATTAAATTATTAGATCAAAAGTATAACATCAAACATTCTGTTAATAACTCCACATGTAATTCAAATGTGAATCTCTAAGAGTTGCAGGAAAGAAGAGACCAATATATAAGCCTAGTGAGTTATTCCATTTAACGCCAATTTATTTTAGAACGGAATCCCACTTGGACTTATATGTGGACGTCATATGTTCCAATTACATGGGTCGAGTTAACACATTTTGCTTTTAGAAAAGGCACTCTCATTCTTATTGTTTGCCGAACAGATCTGCTTGCCAACTCAACGTACTTGTCAAATGTCTCTTGGCAAGTTAATCGACTTCGTAGCCTCGTCTTGGTTCTAGAGAATCCTCTTCATCCTCCAGGTTTTTGATAACATATTAACATTCACGACGTTAAATGTTTGTATGTTACTCGGTAGCTGAAGGAGGTATGCTTCAGGGGTTGATCTTCTCTGCTATTCACAAAGGGCCGACCTTCATTTTGAGAAAGCTTGTTGCATTTTCTTATCGTGTACCGTTCTCACGTAAGAATTGTGCGTGCTTGGACACCCATACTGAGCCTACTACCGTTCTTTTTCTTCTGTTATCTCGTATTTTAAATAAACTATCAACTTAACTAGTGAAACTCATGTTTCATGTGCGCTCAACAAATGCAAAACGTAAGCTAAAATCCACGTAGAAGTCATATAATATGTAAACGATAGTAACAACATGATTTAAGGTAGTTGATTAAAAAACTATAGACTTTAGAAGGTCTTTTTACGACAAATTAAAAAGTTGTGCTGATTAATTGAAAATTTTTTAGGTGATTTTGTGTTAAAGAAACCCTTAATACTATTCATAATGTGTATATATATATATATATATATTTTTTTTTTAACTAAAAATCACTTAAATTTAGGTGCGGTTTCAAAAAACTACATACACTTTTTAGTTTTTCAGTATCACACTTAAAATTTTAAAGTTTTTCAATGTCATATCTTAAATTTGACACCATTAACATCTAATTTTTTTTGCTGACGTGGCAAAAGAAAGAGAAAATAATTTTAAAAATTTAAAATATTCATTTAAAAAATTTACAAATATTTAAAAAAATATTTCAAATATTTAAAAAATTAGTTTATATATTTTTAAAATGTTATGTCAACAAAAACTAACAGTTGTTAATATTATCACATTAAGGTGTGACATTGAAAAATTTTGAAAAGCTCAACTATGACATTGAAAAAATTAAAAAATCTATATAATGTTTTAAAATTATACAAAAAATTTAGGTAATTTTCAGTAAAAAAAAAAACTTAAAGCAAATGGTCCGTCCAAGCCCAGTTGTTGAGAAGCATGTGTAGTTAGTTTTTAGTGTTGTTTGGCATGCGCTAACAAGAACGAAGTGGACCGCGTAAACGTGGGGATCAAAACGCTGCGTTTTGAAACCCGAGTGACTAGTACCTTTATCTGCATACGAACCTCATGCTTGTAATTTGCCACGTGCCTCTCCCCACGTGCACGCTTCTTTGTACGAACACACTCTCCTTTTTAGTGGATGTGAAGAGCACTACTTTTAGCTAGGGCCAGCAAATATATTGTGTTATGTCGTGTTTGTGTTCGTGTTATGTGAAGAGTTTTAGAAATAAAGTCAACCCGAACCCGACCTATTTATTAGAAGGGTGAGAAACTCTTAACTTTGACCTAACCCGATTATTAGACAGGTAACCCATGTGTTACCCATTTAATTATATCGGTGATTTTTTTCAATAAATAATTGTTTCTAACTTATAACTATGTCAACAATATGTCTAATGGTTGATACTAGTAATAAATATATGACATATTTATCATAAACTGTCAAATTAACGTTATTAAATATATTTAAATTATTTTATATAGAATAGGTTACCCAAAATCTATATATAATAACAATAATGGACTATTCAAATACCTAACATAATTATATAAACATGTCAAGTGGGTCGAAAATAGGTTAAATGGGTCAAACCCAAATTTAACGCAAATACCTAAATGGGTTAAACGGGTTGACCCAAATTTAACCCAGCTTCAAAAACCCCAATCCAAACCCGCTATCTTTGCGTCGTATTTGTGCCATGTTTTCGTGTCGTGTCAGATTTTGCCAGGTTTACTTTTGGCTTATATTTATGAAACGACCTTTTTTTACAAAAAAAATTACTTAAATTTTAGATCTTTTTGGTATTGAGGGACTAGGTTGTCCTAAGGGCCCACAATCCACATGAGTGGGAAAGTCATGAGTATATCCTCAGTGAGGATCGAACTCCTAACCCCTGGGCCATTACCGTTTCCTGGAACCCCAAGAGACAGTATCCCCACCAAGAAGGAATACCCACCTACTTCTAAAGCGCAATCCTTATTATCAGGGATAAATTTGAGTATCCTTCTAACATAGTAGGATACCTAGTAAAGGTAATACCATAATTCATAGTTTTCTTAAGATATTTCATTACTTTATGTACCACATATTAGTAAAACTTACATGTATTTCCTATTATCTACTTAGCTTTCTGACAATAGAGCTATATTGGCCATTATGCTAGTCATAACGTACACAAGAAAATATATGACCTTTGAATACCCAGTTTTACAAGCTTTATATTAGGATCTGTTAGGTATATGTCTCAAAATTACTTGGCGCATTAAGAAGAAAGGCCGTGAAGACCCCGATCGATCGGGTGGAGCTCGATCGATCTGGGATGTTACTTAAACGAGGGACGCTTACAGAGAGGCGGCCGATCGATCGGGAAACAGGGTTTACGCACTTCTATAAATACGGACGTAGGGTACGTCAGAATTTTTATCCAAGTCATATATGAGAGGCTTTCCCTTTGCGGCGCCGCAACCAAGAATAAATTGAGTGTGTGAGATTATTGTAATTTGTCTTCTTCTTTTGTTCAATAATAAAAGCTCCGATCTTCGCCCGTGGTTTTCTCCCCTTTCGATTGTAAAGGGGTTTCCACGTAAATCGCTGTGTCTATTATTTCGTTTCTCTTTTAGTCCGATTGTTTCTCGTTATTGTCGCGGTATTTGATTCGATTCACATCCGAGTATAGTGTTTATTTCCGCACAAATTGGTATCAGAGCTTGGTTCTTCGAATTGATACAATGGCATCAGGTATCAAAACCGAGGTTGAGAAATTCAATGGTCAGGGAAGCTTTAGCTTATGGCAAGTCCGTGTGAAAGGACTCCTGACTCAGAACGGCTTGAAGAAGCACTGGAGGGTAAAGAGAAGAAACCAAAAACGTTGACCGAGGCACAGTGGGAAGAGTTGGATGAGAAGGCTCTCACGGCTATACAGATGTGTTTGGCTGACGATATTTTGTCAGAGGTATTGGAGATTAAAACCGCAAAGGAGTTATGGAAGAAATTGTTAGACATGTTTTGCCACAAGTCAGTCTCCAACAAACTCGCAGTGAAACGGCGGTTGTACACTTTTCTATGTTAGAAGGTACATCTCTTAAAAACCATCTTAGCGAATTTGCCTCAATTATTCATGAATTAAAGGCTTTGGATGAAGTCCCTAAGGACGAGGATCAAGCTATGATATTACTGTGTTCGCTCTCAAATGCGTATAAGGGCTTCGTAGAAAGCATGATATACGGGGGTAGACCAACTATTACTGTTGATGAAGTAAAAAGAAACCTAGTGAGTAAAGAACGGATAGATAAGGAATTATCTGACTCGGTGAATGACTCGGGTAGTGGCTTACATGTGAGAGGTCGATCAGAACATAGGAGATCCAATGGTGGGAATAAGTCTAGGTCCAAATCTAGACATAAGAACCTGTCGTGTCACTATTGTCACAAAAAGGGGCATATAAAGAAAGACTGTTACAGATATAAGAATAAATCAAAAGAGGGTAACAGGGGTGACCAGGGTAAAGACAAGTCCGCTGAGGCTAGTGTTGTAGAGGAGGATAGTGAAGGGGAATTTCTATTAGTTGCTGATTCTCAGTCCAGGTCCATAGATAAGTGGGTCATGGATTCGGGTTGTTCGTTTCATGTTACTCCAAACAGAGACTGGTTCTCCACGTATAAGTCTATACAAGGTGCGGTTGTCTTGATGGGTAATGATGCTGCTTGTAAGGTAGTGGGTGTTGGAACAGTCCGTGTGAGAATGTTTGATGGAACTATTAGAACCTTAAGTGATGTTCGTCACGTCCCGGATTTGAAATGTTCGTCAAGTCCCGGATTTGAAAAAGAACTTGATTTCTCTAGGTACCCTAGAATCTAATGGGTACAAGTATACTGCTGAAGGTGGAGTCATGCGGGTCAGTAAGGATGCATTAATTGTGATGAAAGAAAATAGGGTTGGTACTTTGTATGAGCTTGCAGGTACAACCGTGACAGTTGCAGTTGCTGATTCCACATCTGCTATGACAGATGTAGAGATCACAAGACTATGGCACATGAGAATGGGTCATATTGGTGACAAAGCATTGTCTGAGTTGAGTAAGAGGGGACTTCTTTGTGGTCAGTTAACAAGACTGATGAAATTCTGTGAGCACTGTATTTATGGGAAGCAAAAGAGAGTCAGCTTCAAGGCAGCAGTGTATCAGACCAAAGGAACGTTAGACTACATACATTCTGATCTGTGAGGACCTTCCAGAGTGGCTTCTAAAGGTGGGTCCAGGTATCTTCTAACGTTCACTGATGACTACTCACGTAAAGTTTGGGTCTATTTTCTTAAGCAGAAAAATGAAGTGTATGAAATCTTCAAGAAGTGGAAAGTTCTGCTTGAAAAATAGACAGGGAAGCCGATCAAGAGGTTGAGGACTGATAATGGTCTTGAGTTTGTCGAAGGGGACTTTACTAAATTCTGTGAAGATCAGGGCATAGTCAAACACAGGATATGTACAGGTCGACCTCAGCAAAATGGAGTGGCTGAAAGGTTAAACAGGACGTTACTTGAGAAGGCTCGTTGTATGCTTTCAAATGCAGGTTTAAAGAGAGAATGGTGGGCAGAAGTAGTAGCATGGCTTGCTACCTTGTGAACAAGACACCACATTCTTCATTACAGATGAAGACTCCTGAAGAGGTATGGTCTGGTTCAACTTTTGATTATTCTCAGATCAAAGTTTTTGGTTGTCCTGAATATGCATATGTTAATGATGGAAAGCTGGAGCCTAGGGCCAAGAAGTGCATCTTTCTTGGTTATACGTCAGGTGTGAAGGGATATAGATTGTGGGATCCATGTGTTCAGAAGTTTCTGACGAGTAGAGATGTTACTTTCGATGAGTCTGCTTTACTTAATCGGCCACAAACACCCTCCATTGACAGAGATACAGTTCAGGTTGAGATACCTGATGATACAGAGATACAGTCAGATCAGTAGATTGTTCAGCTTGAGAGTATTCCAGCACCTCAGGTACGGGTTTCTGATATTGTTACTGATAATGCAGAAACAGGTCAGCAGGTGGAGAATATTACTATAGTTGGTGGTAGACCGAGGCGACAGATCAGGCCTCTTGAGAGATATGGGTATGAGGAGATGATCGCTTATGCCCTCTCTATTGCTGAAACGTTAGATGACAGTGAGCCGACTTCGTATACAGAGGCTGTATCGAGATCAGATGCTGAGAAGTGGCTCGTTGCTATGAATGAAGAGATGCTATCTCTTCATAAGAATCAGACTTGGGAACTGGTGAAGCCTCCTACAGGGAAAAGACTGGTTGGATGCAAATGGGTCTTCAAGAGAAAAGAAGGCATTCCTGGAGTGGAAGATGCGAGATACAAGGCACGTTTGGTAGCTAAAGGCTACAGTCAGGTACAAGGTGTTGATTTTCATGACATTGTCTCACCTGTAGTTAGACAAACTTCGATTCGTGCATTATTGTCTTTGGTTGCCATGCATGATTTTGAACTTGAACAATTGGATGTCAAAACTGCATTCTTGCATGGTGAACTAGAAGAGAGTATCTTTATGCATCAGCCCGTGGGTTTTGTTGTTGAAGGAAAAGGCTTAGACGGTCTTTATATGGTTTAAAGCAATCTCCTAGACAGTGGTATTGGAGATTTGATCAGTTCATGATAAGTCATAATTACATCAGGAGTAAGTACGACAGTTGTGTGTACTTTAGAAAGGCAGATTCAGGCTTTGTTTATTTGCTTTTGTATGTTGATGATATGTTGATTGCAGTACGAGATATGAAAGATGTCGATGATTTGAAATCAATGCTGAAGAGTGATTTTGAGACGAAGGATCTTGGAGCAGCTAAGAAGTTATTAGGCATGAAAATTCATAGAGACCGAGAAGCTGGAAAATTATACTTGTCTCAGGAGAAGTATATTGAGAAGGTATTATACATGTTTCATATGAAGGATGCTAACCCGGTTAGCATGCCCTTAGCAGCTCATTTCAGACTCTCAGCGTTAGATTCGCCTCAGACTGAGGAGGACATCAGGTACATGTCTCAGATTTCTTATTCTAGTGCAGTGGGCAGTATTATGTATGCGATGGTCTGTACGTGTCCTTCATGGGTATTAAGCCCTTATTTAGGTCTTTCACGTGTCCTTCAAAAGATATATCAGACGTTATAAAATTTGCCTTCTTATTTAGGTCTTTTACTTACTGTAAAATTAAATGTGTAAAATAAATGGAAAAGGCCGAGTGGAATTGCAATGACCAAAAATAGGTATTAAGCCCTTCATGGGATCTGGTACAAACACTGAAGAATTAACCAATCTCTTTTGTGCATTAATTTCACATCTAAATACAATTTACCTATTTCTAAGAGTTTTCTTATTTCTACATTTCAGACGAATTTCATTCCATAATTTTAAATAGGGAAATTATCACTTAGGTATTGATGTGTCTTATATTTACATATTTATTCTTCATTCTTGCGACATATTCAACTTTTACATGTATATTTTATTGCAGCAACAACAACAACAACAAAGCCAGTGCCTGAAGCGCTCCCGCTTGCGCAGGGTCTGGGAGGGGAAGGATGTACGTAGTCTTACCCCATTAGGGTGAGTCCCTACCAAGAGACTGTTTCCGAGGTCCCCCAAATTTTTAATCCAATTAAATATAGGTGCATGTATGCATGCAAGTAAGTACTCAATTCATTACCAATGAATAAATCACATATGAATTCACAAATGAATTAATGAAATAAGCATGCAAGTATCTAAGTATGTATGCTCATGAGAGCATACAAGCATGAAAGGGGGGAGGGGAGTTATACATGTGACATAGTGCAATCACAGTGGGGGTTAGAGTGTAGAGAGAGAGAGAGAGAGAGAGAGAGAGAGAGGAAGTGTAGAGTGAAAGAGGAAGAGATAGAAGAGAGATTAGGAGGGTGCAGAGAGTAGCGCAAATAGAGTAGAGTGGATTGTAAAGAGTAGCATTATACCTCCACGGTACTAGATCCTAGGAGTCCTAAGCGACTAAACTAACACCCGTACTACGTGTAAACAAATGAGCCTGCCACAAATTATTGGTGCTGAATGCACCTAAACAGCATCTAATTGTGTTTTATTGCAATATGTACATTTAAGCTTGGAATACAATGGAGCAAACAAATGTTGAAAATTCACGAAATCAAGCGTAATCGAGATGTATTTGAAAACTACTCTAAGAAACATGACCACGTGTGAAAATAAAGAAAATATTTTGCTGTGAGCAGAGTTAGCAGGTACATGGCGAATCCGGGCAGAGAACATTGGCATGCAGTAAAGTGGATTCTCAGATATCTTCGTGGAACCTCTGATTTGTGTTTGGAATATGGGAAAAGTAAGTGCTGCTTGGTTGGGTATGTAGATTCTTACTATGGTGGAGACCTTGATAAGAGGAAGTCCACTTCAGGGTATGTGTTTTGTTTAGGTGACACAGCTATCAGGAGAAGAGCGTGTTTGCAGCCTGTTACAGCACAATCTATTACCGAGGCCGAATACATGGCAGTAACAGAAGCGTTCAAAGAAGCCGTCTGGTTGAAAGGATTGATCAGTGAAATCAGTGTTGAGCAGGGGACAGTTAAAGTTTACTGTGATAGCCAGTTCGCTATCCACCTAGCGAAAGATCAGATGACTCATCATGACCGAACGAAACATATTGATGTGAAGCATCACTTTATCAGAGATCTGATTGACGAGCGGAAGGTAGAGTTAAGGAAGATTGGGACTGAAGATAACCCAGCTGACATGTTCACAAAAGTTCTACCAGGTAGCAAGTTCGAGCATTGCTCGAATTTAGTGGATCTTTCAGTTTGATGTATGTTAGCCCCGGTTGAGGGGGCGTTTGTGGAGAAGGTGGAGTTGTTTTATTGTTGATGTCAATTTTGAGCCAAGGTGGAGATTTGTTAGGTATATGTCTCAAAATTACTTGGCACATTAAGAAGAAAGGCCGTGAAGACCCCGATCGATAGGGAATGTTACGTAAACGAGGGACGCTTACAGAGAGGCGGCCGATTGATCGGGAGGAACCGATCCCGATCGATCGGGAAACAGGGTTTACGCGCTTCTATAAATACGGACGTAGGGTACGTCAGAATTTTTTTCCAAGTCATATACAAGAGGCTTTCCCTTTGCGGCGCCGCAACCAAGAATAAATTGAGTGTGTGAGATTATTGTAATTTGTCTTCTTCTTTTGTTCAATAATAAAAGCTCCGATCTTCGCCCGTGGTTTTCTCCCTTTTCGATTGTAAAGGGGTTTCCACGTCAATCGCTGTGTCTATTATTTCGTTTCTCTTTTAGTCCGATTGTTTCTCGTTATTGTCGCGGTATTTGATTCGATTCACATCCGAGTATATTGTTTGTTTCCGCACAGGATCCATTGGAGTCATCGCAGTAGCATATTAAGGGTAATTAAACATTTTTAACACTTTTTCAATTTAGTGACACTGTGCTAAGGATAATGAATTAACATCCCGTACTATTCTTCTACCAAGAGTAACATTGACCTCACCCGTATCTTCCACAACAAAATTATTAGAGAGAAACTATTTAGTTTTCTCAACTTGCTCCATATCCGTATCAAATATCAGCATCTCATCGACATATAAACATATAATGACCCTTTGTCATTAAACTTTCTCTATACACATTTGTTTGATTCATTTATTTTGAATCGGTTTTTAGGCGAACCTTTTAGTCACTCATCGAGCTTTGAAATTACCAATAGTTTTATCAACTTTCATTTTCTTTCTAAGAATCCATGTACACTTTATGGGTATACTTCTACGTGGGGGGTCCACCAAAATCCAAATATTATTATACAAAATGAAATTCATCTCATCATTTATTGTCTCTTTCTAAAAAGCTGCATTTAGGGCCTGTTTATTAACATAAAACTGTTTTCCTTTTCATTTTAAGTTTTCCTTTTCATCTCCAGTATTCTTTTTCATTTCTAATTTTCCTTTTACAGTTTTGCAACATAGAAAACGGCAAAACGCAATCAAGTGATCCTATTTTCCAATTTCTAAAAGTTGAGAATGATTCATAAATAATGTACAACGTGATATAGGAATAAACTTTTGTCGCCTTAATGTAGGTGTGTAAACGAGATTAGCCGACCCGAGAATCCCTTTGTTTGACCTCGAGCTCGATAAGGCTTATCGAGCTTACATTCGAGGTGAGTTCTTATCGTGTTTTTCCAACCCTTGCTTAAATTTGATTCTGTAAGATTTTAGTATGTTCGATACTCGGCTCTTCTCGTTGGGCTTATCGAGTCGAGTCGAGTCGAGCTTTTTAACGAGCAGTGTCGTGCTCATTAACGAGCCCAATCAAGCTTAAAACCGAGTGGAGTTTGCTACTGAGTCGAGCTCGCTACCGACGCTTTTTAAATTACTATCGAGCCATTATCGAACCACTTTTGAACCAATATCAACTGTTAACGAGTTCTTAATGAGTCCTTAATGAGCTCTTATCAAACTGTTTGCAAGTGTTAACGAATTGAGTATCTCCTTTTCGAACTTGGTTTGTTAAGCTTATCGAACCTACTCGAACTCGGCTCGATAGGCTATCGAGCCCTTGTAATGAACATGAACAAGAGTTAATCGATTTTGAATGCAAGTAGTTCATCGAACGTTTGGTTCGTTTACACTCCTACTTCACGAATAGTTCGGTATCACTTTTAAAAAAAGGAACCTAGCCTTAAGTATCCCTAAAGCCCGCTCTATCACATTCCGAAAAGATGAGTGTCTATAATTAAAATAACTTGCATGATCCTCTTATTTGTCCTCTACCTTAAAAATTATTTATTGCTTTTAAAATTGGGAATCTAGTCTTAAATACTCCAAAATAATTTACGTAAAAGGAGGAGGAGATGGAGGTATATAAAAAAAATATTATAAAATGGGCGAGTAGTGTTAAAATGTGAAAGGAGGGGTTAGAAAAAAGTTAGAAAATAAGGTCTCTATTTTGTGAAAAAAATTTGAAAAATAGTTTAAAATTATTTTCTAAATCTGTGAAGGAATAGGAAAAACTAAAAAAATGTTTTCCAATTTCTGAAATTGAAAAACTGGACTGCTCAACACGTTTTTCAATTTTCAAGAAATTTTTTTATAACAAATTAGAAAATTCTCTGTTACTAAACAGACCCTTAACCTTCTCAAACGTCATAGAATTTGACTTTAGGAAACAACAATAAGGAATTTAAATATATATACTGTGCCTAGTTCCTTTCACTAGAGATGCATAACAGTTCAGTTTGAAGGACTTTTCTTTTCTTACTCTTTTATTTCTTGTAAATTCTGGAGCATTATCAGTGATTTCTTCCCAATCATCATGATTTTCATCATTTGACATAGGCATGTTATTTTTCACCGAAACATGATCCTTTGGTGTAGGAATTGAGTAAAACCGGTTTTCATATAAAATATCATCTCGTGATTCAATAATTAAGGTAACATTTGTTGAGTTATTTGGTTCAATGACGAAAATCCCATGTTCCTTGCTATTTTTACATAGCCAATAAAATGCATTCAACTCGTTTTTCATCCATTTTTTTCTTTTTGGTTTCAGGGACTTCTAATGATCGCCTTACTCCCTCGAGTCTTAAAAGAGTTTAGGTTGTGTGCTCTTTCGCTCTAGAGTTCTTACGATTTTACATTACTTTTCTTATTTGGAACTTGATTCAGTATATATTAGGCCATAAGAACAACCCCACCCTAAAATCCATCACTCAGAGCAGAATTCGTTAATATGGCATTAACCGTTTCATTTAAAACCTAATTTTTCTACTCAGCCGCGCCATTTGTTGTGGGATATAAGGTGCAACAATCTTATGGATAATACCTAGCATTGAAAGTATTTGGAATCATAATATTCCCGAACATGATATGTCCCTAGAAGTTTTATGAATGTTTAACAATAAAGTTCGATTTCAGCATTAAAGGCCTTAAAATTTTCATTCGCTTGATTTTCATAAGTAAAAGAAAAAATAGATAGCAATATTTTGAAAAACTATAAATGGACGTGACAAAAATATCTCACCTCGTATAAGTCACTATATATTAAATCAAGTAGATTAGCTAGTATTTCTTTGAACCGAAGGCAATGTAAGTCTTACAATTTCTGTAAGCATACATGTTTTACATTTTTCATCATTCTCATAAACACAGGGAACCAAACCAGAATTAGCCATTGCATGTTATGTACAAAAATTAACATGACTTAGTATACGATGCCAAAGAAAAGAAGAGTCAAACGTATCCATTGGACTGTCCATTTTATTAACGTTTAATTTGAAAATGCTCTTGTACGTATTACCCATTCCAACAAAGGCCCCAACCTTCAAGAATAAACACTTATCGGCCTTGGAGACCAACTTAAACCCTTGCCTATTTTATAGGCCACTAAACACAACGTTTTTTGCTAACACTGAATGCATGAAATACACCAGCAAAGTAAGGTTTTTCTAGAGATAAAAAGTAAAGAAACTTTTCCTTCTCCTTGAATTGAGTAGTTGCACCATTACCAATAAATAAAACAGTACCATCATATATAGCTTCATATGTTTTGAAAAACGTTCGATCTTTACAAACATGTCTTGGATTAAGTTGATTTTGGAAATCATCTCCACGAAGTTATCCTTCGCGTTATTATTCTTATGATGATTCTGCCATTTGCCCCTCTTATTTTGAGGCGATAACAGTCTTAACATGACATGGCTTTCGACCCTCCTAACAAATAGGATTTTGCCTTTTGTTATCACGGTTCTTTGACAAATGTCAGGTTTGCTTTTGTCCTGTACTAGACCGGCCTTCCCCTAGCACATTGACTTTTCTGATGTGGTCAGAATGATCCTCGTTCACGTGTTGCAATCTATACTCTTCCTCGGTATGAAAATGGTTAGCCAACTCCTTGAAGAACAAGTCTTTCTTTTTTGCTTTAGACTTCTTTTGAAGTCTTCCCACAATGAGAAATTTGTTTATCAATGAGGATTTAATAATAGTATCGTTCTTGTTTATATTATGTTATCTAAAGTGATTGAAACCAAAAAGGGCACCAACACGCTGTCACTAGATCCCATTAGAACTCCGAAGTTAAGCGTGCTTGGGCGAGAGTAGTACCGGGATGGGTAATTTCCTGAGAAGTCCTCACCCTCAGGTTGGGGGCACTCGGAAACGACCTTTCTTTAGGTTAACACCCTAAAAGGGGAAGGCTGTGCACATCTGGCCCCCCCCCCCCCCCCCCCCCCCCCCCCCCCCCCCCCCCCCCCCCCGACCCTACGTAGGCGGGAGCCCTTAAGGCACTGCGTATGTTCCTTTTTTTATCCAAAGTGATTGAAAATCCTTTCAATTCTATGAATTGTCCCATAACGGGAGAGCATCCACCGTTTAACAATTATTAAACTAACAATGGCCAACAGCCGTTTGAGGTTGATAAGAAAAAAACAACTAACAAAATTTTTTTTACTTGTCACGTCTTCAGTCTTATAATGCGTCTCTAGGGCCTCCCAAACTTCCTTAGCCATTGGTACACTGGAGCAAATGTCAAAGAGGGCATCTGTCATTTGTGGAGTATATGACCTCTACATATGTAGTAGTCATTTTCCCACTTCAACCTAGATAATTGGTTCACTGGAGTCTCATCTTCGGTGGACAGAGGATTTGGTGTATTCAGGATATAAACCATATTAAGGGCAGTGATCAAGAATTGCATCTTTCTTTCCTGACGAAGAAAGTTCCCATCGTCAAGATGATCAAGTTTCACAAAATTTGCAGCCATTTCTTGCAAAGACATAGCCATTTTCATGAACACGAAAATAAAGTTTAAGATTGTTTGCAAATAGTGTGTAGACCATATAAAATAGCTTCAAGGTGTGTAGCAAACTACTTTCTTTAAGACTTATTTAGTTCTTATCAAAATAGTGTACCTTACAACAAAGTGAAAGTGTATGTAGATAGAATGGATTTATGAGATTTAAATGACAAGACAATTTGATCTAATTTTTAAGTAATCAGAGCGGTCTATAATTGCGCACATGTCGGGTGAGGTGAGCCTGGATAATATTTTCACCTTTATCACGGACAACAACCTCCACGGTTTAACCCCAAAAGGGTTAAGTACCAATACTTTTGTCCAGGTTTGTGATTCTGATGAGACTTTGGAGTCCTACCTTGGCTCTCGTCGCGAGATTCTTCTTAGGAAATTCAGCGATATTTCTAAATACTCTGGCGAGATCCTTGGATCGCTTAGCAGAAGAGTATGAATCGAGGTTTTTGAACTGCCTGTCCAATGCTGGATTAGGGACTGCTGTTCTGACCTCGCGAGATTATGGGGAAGGTTAGTCAGGGTGGACTCGAGGATGTCTCCCATGAGATGTGTTGATGCTGCCAGAATCCTCATTGACACATGTTCCCTTTACTTATTCATCAAATGGTACAAGTCCATTTTAATGGGGTGACCCGATTGGTCCTGGTCAAAGAAGGTAGGACAGAGCTGATTCCAGACTACTCTCCCAGTGTTGTTGCTTTGGCAGCATTGGCCAGATTAGCAAGAGAACAGACATCTTTGTCAATGAATCCGCACCGAGAACATCAGTGCACCACCCTAGCGTGCCACTCCACACTGGCTCAACATTCCCCTATTCATAGGATGGCTGACGTGGGAGCTGAGGACCATGGGAGTCGTACTATTAAGCTAGTGTATGAGGGAGTACGCATAGTCGAGTTGTCGCGGGGTCAGCTTGCTTTCCATATTGAAGGTCGGTATGTCGGTAGGTGGTCTGTGGAATGCATGTGGCCACATACTTCTCTTTCTCATCCGTCGCCACAGTGTGGTGATAATATTCCAGTTCACGAAGTGTGTGAAAACCAACAGCTGCCCCTTTTGCTCCAGTGGGTGGAGAGTGACATAGCCAGTTCAGCTTAGCCACATGCTCAGTTATCGAATCTTGAGAAAGTAGCCCAAGACCCTGCCAATGAAGATGATTCTGGGTCCTCGGGGCCTGTGTTTCCCCTAGGTTTTGAGCCCTTTGCTTTGAGCAGATCAGAGCCTTGTAGACCCAGTGGAGTAGGGATGAGAAAAGGAAAAAGAGTGTTGACAAAAAGAGAGAGGAAGGCGTTGAAGCACAAGGAAAAAGAGAATGAAAAGCAGGAACTTCAAGAATTTCTAAAAGATATGTCGCAGAGGAATAGCATGCCGAAATCGACCAAGGCCTCAGGCAAGCGGAGAAAAGGGAATGAGGTGAAATGGGGTAAATCGTCTAAGACGGCCGGGAAGAAGAAAAAAACGAAATAGGGGGAATCGGTATGATAAGATCTCGTAAGTATGATGGGATGATCATGCAAGCGGAGCGGGTAATAGAGATGGGGAAAATTGTAGGATTTAATTTTGATTGTTTCGATCCACCTATGGTGGCTGACTTGCTTGATAAATGAGTTGGATGAGTTTGTGGTTGATGCATCAGTCCTGCTCCTGCTTCCCGTGCTGTTTGTCTGGTTCCACTTCATTTGGGATCCCTGTCTGAGCTTTTTTTTTCGTGTCTTGTCTAGCTTGGTGTCTGTTGTGTCGTGCTTGGATGCTTTTGCCTTTGTTGCCTGTTTGTTTCTTGTTTGTTTTGGTTTCTTTTTTGTTCCCACTTCCGTTTACGGGGTGGCTAAGGCCTCATCTTTTCGAGTTGCCTGTTTGTTCTACAGCTATACCGATATTTATCCAAAAAAGTTATCAGCTTACAACTGGAGCAGGAAGTTCCGGCACAACTTCAGAGAAGGAAATATGATTATCCATTGGGTAGCAAAGTTCGATTATCACATTTCTTTAGTAGTTCAATGGTTGCAGGTGCTTAGATTATAGCTAGCCTACTTTTGCTTATACGCTAGATAGAGCTCTTCTTAGGAGACTCATCTAGCACAGTTTCACCCTTACTATTAAAAAAAAAAAAAAAAAAGCAATAATTTCCATTGGTATGATTAGTACTGCAGGGATTATCCGTTACCAGTATCTGTTTGTAGTTTTTTTGTTTTTTTATTTTTAGTTTTTCTTATTTGAAATGTAAATTGAGATAATAAAGCACATGACCCTCATAAAAAAGTGAGAGATGAGAGGAGAAAGTAATCGCCATTTGATCTAAATTAAATGCTAAGATTTTAAAATTACTTTTACGCCTCTTATTAAATAGAATGGCTTAGATTTTCTTGATTTACATCCAATGATCATTATTTTCTCCTCTCATTTTTCACCCTCTAGTAAGAGTCATGCCCAGGTATAATTGTTAGAGTATAAAACCAATCCTGAGCCTTGATTCATCAGCTTACTCTTTTAGGAAAGTTGATTCCTTGACATAGTGTCAAACCCTTGTTGACCAAAAGGTCACGAGTTCAAATCCCAATAACCTCCATTTTCAATATTAATATAATCAAAGTATAAGATAAGATGTGGGCTTGTGCAATATCCGCACTTCAAGCCCAATACACATTTGCGTGAGGGGGCATGCTAGATTATAAAACTAATCCTAAACCTTCACCTATAAATTTAAACTTTTAAAAAAGTTGGTTTCCCGATAATAATATTTGGCCAAAAATTGAACATTTAGGAGGTGTATGCAAAGGATATCCTACACCAAATGAATTTTTATTTTGTGAACATGAAAAAAAAAAAAAAAAAACTTCTTAAGGAAAACGTGTGACAATTTTGTAATTTGTGGACCCCCAATATTTTCGGATATCATTTGAATCAATGTATTTGATCTTTCATTATTTTACCTTTTGAAGTGACTAGTTTTTATTATTTTTTTTTTCCTGATAATTCGCGGTAAGAATTGCGGTACAAAATAGGCAACTCGACACGTGAGACCTGAGACAACCCAAAAAAGATCGGGAAACAAAAAGGAAAACCAAAAAAACAGAAAGAGAAGCAAAAACAAGTAAAACACGAGCCCCAAAACACGACTAGGCAATACAGACCAAAAGACAGAAAAATAGGACAATAACGCTATAAATCTACTAAAGCAAGCCACTCAACAAAAGTGGATCAAAGTCATCAAAGTTCAACCCTAGTCTTTTTCCTGTTTTCAGTGTGCGCTTCGCGGCATGGATCCTGCTGACATTTTCAACACTATTGCCCTTTTTGGTCCTTTTTCCTTTCTTACTCGATTGCTCATGCAACTTTTTTGTACTGCTTTCAGGAGACATGTCTTTAAAGAATTATTGTAGGTCCCGCTTAACTTGCTCTTTTTTTCCTATACTTAAGGGCTCTGCGTCCCCTTTTTGAAATGCCCATAGTGAGATCCTGACACCCCGACCCCACTTTTCTCCTTCGTTCCCCTGCCTAGTGATATTGACAGGAGAAAAATATTAATATTAGGATAATTTAATATTTTTAAATTAACTCTTACTTTGTAAATCTTTCTGACATTAATATTTTTTACCCTGATAATATAAATTTTATGTTAAATAATTAGAAAAGGACGCGATAAAAAAGTTACTAAAAAAGGCAAAAAAAAAAAAAAGAAAAAAATTCGTGCAATATATCCAGTGTATCTGTCAAAAGTGTCGTGTGATTTCATGAGGTTTTTTTTAATCATTTTAATTTCATGAGTTTAATTAAAGTTATATCCATATACAAATTTACGTCAATTTATTACAAGACGGTAGTGAGACTGGTCATATTATATGAGGTTGAATGTTGGTTAGTTAATTGGCAGCAAACTTAGAAGTTGAAAGTAGCGAGATAAGGATTTTTTTTTTGATAATTAGTGACAAAGTCTTAATATAAAATAGATAGCAGAGGAGCCTTGAGTTTACCTGTATAGAAAAGGGAAAAAAAAAAGGATGCGTAGATATACTAGGAAGAATATTTTTAGAAATGATGTTATAAGAAACAAATCAAGTGTGGCTCTCATTGAAGATAAGTTGCGGGAGCAGCGTCTCCAATAGTGTAGACATGTTAGGAGGAGAGAAGACTAAAGCTGTTAGAAAATGTGAACAACAAACTTATACATATTGGAAGAGATATAGATGCAGATTGGATGGAAACAATTAAGCACAACTTTATCCACCTTGTTAGGAATATCCCTCAAATTTATTTATTTAGGATTTATGGGCTGTCGAGAGGTCACCGATCGATCGGGGGGATGTCTGATCGATCGGTTGATTTAAGGAGAAAATTCAAGTTTTGCAGTCGTAAGGTGGCCGATCGATCAGGACCTTCCCAATTGATCGGGAGTCATTTTCGCCGCTCAGTATAAATACGTGCCTAGGGTTTACGTATTGGTAAGAATCCAATCAAATAAAATTAAAGTAACCCGTCATCATCAAGGCGTTTGAGAGCATTACGAGAGTATAGAGGGAGTGCTTCAGTAATTCTCCATAGATCTTGTTCAGAGGAAGTGTCGTCGTAATTTTTTCATTATTCATACTCAATAAAGAATCTCCATCTTCACCTGTGGTTTTCTCCCTTCTCGATTGAAAAGGGGTTTCCACGTAAATCTCTGTGTTCTTCGTTTATTTTCTTTTGCCTATTATTTACTTCTCTTGTGTGTTATAGTATTTGAATCGAATCCAATTCTGGGGTGTTAAGTTCCGCATTAAGGAGGTATTAATTTCCCTCACAAATTGGTAACAGAGTATATTAGATTTGTCCACATTACCTCAACAATGGGCATAAGAGCCTTTCAATTGGTATCAGAGCCCTGTTTATTTCGATTTGATACTATGATATTTGCAATTAAATCTGAATTTGAGAAGTTTGGTGGTCAAGGGAGTTTCAGTTTATGGCAGGTTTGCGCTAAGGGGCCTCTTGACTCAGATTGGCTTGAAGAAAGCTTTAGATGGGAAAGAGAAGAAACCTGAGAGTTTATTCGAAGCACAGTGGGAGGAGTTAGAAAAAAGGGCTCTTACGGCAATTCAGATGTGTCTTACTGATGACGTTTTGACAGAAGTTCTGGAAGTGAATACTGCTAAGGAGTTGTGGAAAAAATTACAGGATATGTTATGTTTCAAGTTTGTCTCCAACAAACTTGCAGTTAAGTGTCGGTTGTTCATTTCGTATGTCAGAAGGTATGTCACTTAAGAATCATATTAATGAATTTAATTCGTTAATTCAAGAATTAAACGAGCTTGACGATGCTCCTAAGGATGAAGATCAAGCTATGTTATTGTTATGTTCACTCTCTACTTTATATAAAGGTTTTGTTGAAAACATGATTTGCGGTGGTAGGTCAACTATCACAGTTGATGAGGTTAAGAGAAACCTACTGAGTAAAGAAAGAGTAGACAAGTTTAGGTCTAAGTCTAGACATCAAGATCTATCATGTAATTACTGTCACAAGAAAGGGCTTATTAAGAGAGACTGTTACAAACTTAAGAGAAAACTAGAAGCAGATAACAGGTCTGCCAGAGATCTGCAGCAGCTAGTGCTATAGTTGAAGATGAGGATAATGGTGCTATACTGTCTGTGTCTGAACCTCAGTTTAGTTTTTTAGAAAAAGTTGGATTTTGGATTCAGATTGCTCCTATCATGTTTGTCCCAATCGAGATTGGTTTTCCACGTATGAGTCAATTCAAGGTGGAGTTGCTTTGATGGGCAATGATGCTACATGCAAAGTTTTGGGTATAGGAACAATTCGTGTTAAGATGTTTGGTGACACTATTAGGACGTTGAGTGATGTTTGTCATATTCCTGATTTGAAAAAGAATCTCATTTCTTTAGGTACTCTTGAGTCACATGGGTACAGGTGCACAGCTGAACATGGAGTTATGAAAGTCGTTAACGGTGCTATAGTTGTGATTAAGGTACTCTTGAGTCACATGGGTAGGAACATTATATGAATTTATCGATTCCATAGTTACAAGATCAGTTAAGATATCTTCATCATCATTGTTGACATAACCAGGTATCACAAAATCAAGGCGCTTGAGATTAGATCATTTTGGTAATAATGGTCTGTCTGAGCACAATAAAAGGGGCTTATTGTGTGGTCAGTCCATAGGACTGAAATCTTGTGAACAAGGCATTTATAGGAAGTACAAAAGAGTTCGCTTCAAGCAATTCCTGACGAGTAGAAATGTAACGTTTGACGAGTCTTCATTGCTATCTCTATAGAAGATGTCATCAGTTAGTTGTGATTTAGGTCAGGTGAATAAGCCAGAGGAAGTTCAGTTTCAGTTAAGTAACACAGTTCAGCAGCAGATGGCTGTTTCAGAAGATGTGTCAAGATCCAATTCAGAGAAGAAGAAGATTGGTATTGCTGATAACCTCACAGATATGTTTACTCAGTTGCTACCTAGCAGGAAGTTCAAGTGTCGCTCGGACTTGGTTAGGTTTTATGTTTTGTTTAGATAATCCCGTGTGTGGGGTGTTTTCTGGAGTAGGTGGAGAGATTTTTGCTTTTGTGTAAATTTGAGTCAAGGTGAAGGTTTGTTAGGAATATGCCTTAAATTTGTGTATTTAGGATTTATGGGCTGCCGAGCGGCCACTGATCAATCGGGTGATTTAAGTAGAAAATTCAAGTTTTGCAGCCGCAAGGGGGCCGATCGATTGGGACCTCCCCGATCGATCGGGAGTCGTTTTCACCGTTCAGTATAAATACGAGCCTAGGATTTACGTATTGGGTAATCCAAATTAAGAATCCAATCGATTAAAATTAAAGTGAGCCGCCGTCATCAAGGAGTTTGAGAGCATTACAAGTTTAGAGGGAGTGATTCAATAATTCTCCATAGATCTCGCTTAGAGGAAGTGTCGTTGTAATTCTTTCATTATTCGTACTCAATAAAGAATTTCCATCTCCGCTTGTGGTTTTCTCTCCTCTCGATTGAAGAGGGGTTTCCACGCAAATATCTGTATTCTTCGTTTGTTTTCTTTTACTTATTATTTATTTCTCTTGTGTGTTATAGTATTTGAATCGAATCCAGTTCCGTGGTGTTAAGTTCCACGTTAAGGAGGTAATTTCCCTCACAAATTGGTATCATAGAATATCAAATTTATCCAGATTACCTCAATAATTGGCATCAGAGCCTTACACACCTAAATCTTATTGATGCAGCCCCGCCTCCATTGGCGGGTCAATTGGCAGATAAAAGATGGCAGGTACAACTTGGCGGGTTCGGATACGTAGAATAAGATTGAACATGGTAGGAGTTAGATTTTGATTAGGAGATAGAGTTTAGTTAGAATTAGTTTTATATCTTCAGATTTTTATTTTTTGTATTTATTTAGTTATCTTTAGTGTTTATATTTATTTTCTAATATTTTATTTATCTTTTAGTGTTTTACTTAGGGACAAATAGTTCCTCTATATATATAAGAGGAGCCTAGGTTGTTCATCATCCAAGTTTAGAATTATTTTGAAGAATACCTTGTTTCTCTTTTTCTTAGGTTTTGAGAAATTAAGCCCTTGTTTCCCTTTTCTTGGGTTGTGAGAAATTGAGCCTTTGTTTCTCCTTTTTTCGGGTTGTGAGAAATCGAGCCCTTGTTTCTCCTTTTTGCGTGTTGTAAGAAATCGAGCCTATCTTTACCTTTTGTTTTATTAGCGAGTTAATAAAATTAAAGGGAAGGCCATTGAACCTTTCCGTTCCCCTAAATCTACCACTACGCGCTGCATCACTTGCTGAAAATAAGACCTTAGATGGAACTAAATGTTGGTTAAAAATGCATGTGGTTAACCCAATTGTTAGAAGAGAGGAGCACACGAATGCTAGTTCACCGTGCCCCTTTGCATGTCTGTTATTGTAGTTGTTGTTTTAACCTTTCTACACGGTAGTACCTCGTTGAGGTAAAACTGCGTACATTTCGCTTTACACAGATCATGCCTCAGCAGGAGGCTCTTTGAGGCACTGGTTGTTATTATTGTATGCCTATATTGTGGGAAAGAGTTATTTACATTTTGGTACACCGACATTTTTAAAAATAATAAAAGGACCCTGTCTATTTTAAATTAATAAAAAAGCCCCTAAATTTTTATTGTATTAATAAAAAGTCCACTATCTGTCATGATAACGTCATTTTCTATCGATAGAGATGAAGTGGCAACTGCTTTTTTATTAATGCTAAAGTAAAATGACAAAATACCCTTCAATAGCTATATATTTAAACAAATCAATCGAAAACAAATAGTTCATACATCTCGAATTTTGTGCTAATAACGTAAGAGTATTAAAGGGTTCTTTTGTTATTTTACTGTGGCATTAATAAAAAAATAGTTACTAAGTTGGTTCTGTCGATAGAAATGACTTGATAATGCTAAAGAGGGGCCTTTTTATTAATATGACAAAATCTTAAGGGTTTATTTATTAATTCAAAAAGGTCAGGGTCATTTTTATTATTTTTAAAAACGTCGGAGTATTAAAATATAAATAACCCATAATAAGTCCAAAAAAAAAAAAGGAAACCATTTTTGTAGTTGGAAGTACAAGGTCGAGTAACATCGAGTGGAAGGGCATTGGAGTTTCTTCTTTGTATATACTTGAGAGAAAATTAATTTGCATTTTTTACTAAAAATTATTTAAATTTTAGGTATGGTATATATCAAAAAATTATCTCAATTTTATAATTTTTCAAAGTCATATATAAATTTTTCAAAATTTTTCAACGTCATACCTAAATGTTAACTCTGTTAAGTTCCATTAGTTTTTGCTAACGTAGCTTTCGAAAAAAAAAGAAAATAATTTTTAAAATTTAAAATTTATATTTAAAATATTTTAAAATCTAAAATATTTTTTAAAATGTCACGTCAGCAAAAATAAACGGATTTTAATGACATTACATTAAAGGGTGATATTGAAAAATTTTGAAAAGTTATGCGACTTTGAAAAATTAGAAAATTTAAGAGTAAAAATTCAATTAATTTTTTCGCAAATAATTTTGTGAAATTAGCTTTGACGATACTTGACCCTATTATCACCTCGTTTTGAGCACGGAGTGCATCATGACACTTTTACCCGACTTTCTTTCTTTTTTTTTTTTTTTTTATTATGCTATATCTCTCGTGAGGATCCTTATTTCCTCCTTTCAATAAATGAGAGTATCGAACAAGCGAACAGAAGAACAAGAGACATCGCAAACTGATTAATGCAAAAAGAAATTACCGATGTTATTGATCATTTACTTTGAATTAG
This sequence comes from Simmondsia chinensis, assembly GCA_018398585.1. Lineage (NCBI taxonomy): Eukaryota > Viridiplantae > Streptophyta > Magnoliopsida > Caryophyllales > Simmondsiaceae > Simmondsia > Simmondsia chinensis. The sequence goes on along the minus strand of JAGTTD010000026.1, from coordinate 14,949,592 downwards.
GAATTGTTTGGATGTCTTACAGTTGACGTATCCTGACGATGTCCACACACTTAGCTATTTATTCGAGGTTGTATAAAAAGTTATCATAACGCACCTTAGTCTAAAAGCTAAGCCATAGTTTGAACTCCATTTTATGACATGCATGTATACACTTCCACAAAGGTGGGTAATGCGAAGTAAACAGCTTACCAGTATGCATCACTAGTTTTGACTAGATGAAGGTTGTGAGTTTGATCACTGATGGATGGGTTCTTTAACATAAGCGAAGAAACTTCTTCATCACCTTTAAGTCGATCGCCACATATGTACTCTCTGAAAGCCACTTATCACACTAAATTTAGCTCGTGAATCATCACATAAATTTTGATTTTTAGTCTTGTTGGACAACGAGCCAAAAAAATGAGTTATCTTAAAGGTTAATTTTAAGCATTTTATGTTACCTAAAGAGAAAGTAATTTAGAAAAAAAATAAGAATTTACATTTAAAATAATTTAAAATTTGAATATATTTTAAAAATTATTTTAAATATCTAAAATTTTGTAAATATTTAGAAAAATTATTTGTATAGCTTTTAAAATATTCTTTTACATGCCATGTAATAAAAAAAACTAACGAATGCTAACAATATCACATTAAGATGTAATATTTAAAAATTTTAAAAAGTTTTTAAAAATTTTAAAAAGTTTAGGCACGATATTAAAAAATTAAAAATTCTAGATAATTTTATAAATTTGCTCCTAATCTAGGTCATTTTTAGAAAAAAAAAAGCCATTTTTTATTTATAATAAATGTTTTAAAATTGAAGATAAATATGATATTAAATGTCCTAAATTATATAAGTAGCTAGAGTGCTTGAATTGCTATTTTTTTAATTTATTTCTATTTAATCCTTTTGAATGGATGATAAAGCTATTCAAACCGCAATTGAGGCGATCCAGTCTAGTGGGCATTGCCCATGGGAGATTCGTACTATTATTGATCATATTTGTATTCTTTTATCTTTTGTATTTTTGTCTCGGTTTCTTTCCTTTGGATTCCTAGGACTTGTAATTCGGCGGCCCATTGGATTTCTAGGAAGCACCTTGATCACCGATGTAACCATAATTGGTGGATTATTCCCCCTCCCTGATTGGCATCGATTGTAACGAATGATTTTAATAATATGTAGTCTCGCCCTCAGACTTTCTTGTGTTCAAAAAAATAAAAAAAATAAAAAAAGCTATTCAAATGTCTAGTTTCTGATTGGAGAAGTTGGAGAACAATTTTTCAGTATTTTCTATTATTTTAGAAAATTTAGAAAATAATATCAAGCTGTTTTCCAAAAATTTTCCTCTTTATTTTCTGCAATTTTCTTGTTCATATACTCTATCTCATTTTCAACACCGTTCTCTTCGTTTTTCTTTGCTCCAATGCTGTATTCTCTTCTCTTTTTTTTCCGATAATTATTGGCAAGTATTCTCTTTCTCATTCTCTCACAATATCACATCTTACACTTTAAAAATTCTGTATCGCAAAGTGGTATTTGTTCTGAACTAATATTTGAATTTCATGGATGAGATATACTCGGACAAGTCAATGCAGTTTAAAATTGTGAAACCATGCGGAATGGAATCAAAAGGTCAAATTGAACAAGTCAAATTCGAAAACACATAATCGGAATCCACTGAAGAGAGAGAAAACTAAGGTTTATAATTCAGAAATTTTTAGAATGAGTCATACAACCATTCTTAGCCACTATTTATAGGGAAACAAAGAGAAACCATAGCATGAAAAATTACAAAAATGTCCCAAAATAAAAAATTACGAAAGTACCCCCAAACTAGGCGAAAAACATAAAAGTGGGCCGAAAACATGTTTAAAGGCCAAATTTGGGGGAAAATAGGCGGGACCAAAGGCAAAGTGTCCGGGGTTGCATGATTCAGTCCGATAGCTTCGTTTTGACAGCTTACAAGCCCCGTAACTCCTTATGGATCAGATGTCATGTCCGTTTGAAGTTGGCCATGCAAATTAGTGTTTTCAGCCCACCCGTTTGGACTTATGGCGATCTAGTTACTCCAAGATATCTTCTGCTACTCGTCGTACATCAATTTGACATTTAAATAAAAATCTAACATAATTTGTATATATATGACACGAATCCCGTATTGATTTTGTAACCCCAAATTCATTTTTGTCCCCAAAAAAAAAGGAAAACGGTTTATTCTATAGATTCATAAGATTCAAGCTTGACGAAGTTTAAATTAAAGAAAGTCATATAACACGAGATTACCACAAGAAACCTTTTTTTCCCTTTCATTGAGTACAATATATCCTCTTTTATTTAGTGGAGGTCATTTATTTTTCCAAGAGGGAAAATATTTTCCATGTTTTTATGAATTATGTAAAAAAGGAGATGAATAAAGTTTTCCGATAAAATAAATGGGGCCTAAATATGTTTTTGAATAAATTACAAGTTAGCACTCTAAGACTGGTTTATTATTTTTTGGTTTACAAACTTTATGAATTAATTCTTTAATTCAAAAGTTACATATATTTAATAAAATAATGCTAATATCGCTGTAAAAGAGTGTAAAACTAACTGTTATTTGTTGATAAACTCACCTTCTCCTTGCCATTCCCCTCATCTCTTGTATAAACCGTAACATCGTGATAATTTTAATGAAAAAGAGTAGGATGGGTGGCCGATTTTACGCCCTTAAATACCGTTATTTTGGACCATTTTATTAAATACATGTAACTTTTGAACTAAATATTATTTGTTCTTGTAAAAAAAAATTTACATACTAAATCTCGGGGTACTAATATGTAATTTATTCTATGTCGTGGATGGGGTCACATATATAGGGAACGTATAACTAAAATATGTATGATTGTTGGTCGTTTTAGCTACAACCTCATTTGGCTCCAGGCTTCCACGAATTTATACATTCAATATTGCGGGCAGCCTCATCTGACTTATACGAGAATTCACTACATCAAGCTGAAATCCAATAGCCTGGACTCAATCTTGTACACCATACAATATCCTCATCCTCCCTACAACACATTATCGAAAATGATCTTGTTCCTCTTGTTCGACATAGCCCAAGTAATTGCGAAAATTAACGAGAACCAAACCTTCCTCTGACGTTTTCCACCCACTTGACAAACAAGCCAATGCTCAAAAAGCATTCTCACAGAGCAGGGAACTACAAAGTTTAACCCCTCACCGATTAAAAGAGTTACTCCATACATGCCATGTTTTATCACAACTAAGGAAGATATGATCAATCGTTTTAATCTCAGATTCTTGAAAGACGCAATTAGTGTCATTAATAATCCCAAACTTAAGCAAGTGATTCATTGTTCTTAACCATCCCATCGAAGACATCCGTACTAGCAATTCCACCTTTGGTGGAGCCAAACTCATCCAAACAGCACAGACCAAATTATCAACAATTCCACCTTTTGGACCGCCATTTTAAGATGGCGGGAACTCCCTTTCACATATCCCAACAATTTAAGAGATCGCTTTCAACAACGACAATTTCTATTCCTCGAAGGCTAAACCAAGAAAGTCTGGCTCATGTCATTCTTTGCCGTTGTTACTACAATTTGGGATATGAGGAATGCTTTCATTCTCCAAGACTCTTTGCGTGATTGGGATTGCACCATAGGGACAACAAAACTGAGAGTCATTATTTGGTTTTAAGCAACAGTTGGCTATCCCGAAAACTCCATCCATTACTGCATGGAGAATCCACCACGATTAATATCGATTGGCTCTTCCAGATCCAGAGCATCCCGTCTACTTCCACCCCTCTTAAATCTGGACTACGTTGATTGTAACCAGAGTTTCATCAGCTTTGATTCCATACACCCAATGGTAGGCATCACTATCAGAGGCCAACATCCGGTAAAGTAGAATGAGCAATCATTAAAGCGTGATTAAAGGCTCAACCATACCCACTTTCAAACGAGTAACCATGGGATGGAGCATATGCCACAGGCTCCAGCACAGAGAACAACCAATAGTGACTAAAGTGTAGTCATAGGGGCAACGAGTGCTGGACTGAAACAATTTAAACAATTAAAAACAATTTTTTGAAAAACTAAAACTCGTGATGATCAAGTGAAAAATAACTACTGCTCTAAAAATGGAAAGCAGTGATAAAGGTACAAAAAAGTTACAAGGTTGATTGCACTTTAAAGTTGCATGGTTTGGCATATGACTCCAAATGATGCTCTCTTATAGTACATGTCAAGTTGTGCTTGAACTTGGTAATATGATTGGCCAGCCTCCAATATTTCATGGGTCCCTCCCCTTTGGTACTTTTCTTGCCTTTTCAAAATATCTTTGTATAAAAATCTTATGATATTTAGACGTCTTTCAATTGTCACATTTGTTTTCATTAAGAATATGAACTCCACATGTACGCCGGCATACACAATTATGTGCCTATCTGATTATTTGATTTGATTGTATGCCGACACACTCACTTGCATACACTTGCATGCCTACGCACTTGCACACATGCTTCGCACGATTTCTATGCTTTACATACTCTCCTTGCAGGCTCTTTCTAAATAACTACTGTCAGGTTGAGGGTCCTCGAAAACAGTCTCTCGTTAGGGTCCCACCTTGATGGGGGTAAGACTGCTTACATCCTTCCCCTCCGAGACCCTGCGTAAGCGGGAGCCTTGTAGCATTGGGATTGATATTGTTCTTGTTCTTGATGAACTCCACATGTGAGCCTAACAATTGAAATCCCGTATTGGAGTTGAGAGAGAGGGGGAGAAAAGAGATCACTTTATAAGTTTTGTTGGTTATTCCACCTAATGCCAATTGGTTTTAGGATAGAATCCTACTTGGGCTTATATATTGATCTCATGTGTGCCAACTCTGTGGGGCGGGCCTAAAAGACTCGGTGAAATTTAACATGGTATCAGAAAGGGTTGATGCTCCCGATCTCTTGTTTTTTACACTGTGTTCTCATAAAGAAGGGTGCATTTGAATTTGTGGCACCAACGCCTCTCCATGGTTGATCTCATGTAAGGCTAGTAATTGGAATTCCACGTATGAGTTGAGAGAAAGAAGACATCACTTTATAAGCTTAGAGGGTTACTTCACCTGATGCCAATTGATTTTAGGATGGAACCCCCCTTGGGCTTATATGTTGATCTCCTGTGTGCTAACTTCGTGGGTCAGGCCTAAAAGGCCCAGTGAAATTTATCAGTTTTCTCGATAAATAGAGAGAAAAAAAAGCTGGCGCATGCATCGAAGGGGAGCCCCGTTAAAACCCCACAAAAGCAAGAAAGAGAAAACCCAAAAGCGGCCCCAAAAGCGATTACCTGAAAACGAGCAACAAACCCTAAAAGCCTAGATATATTTACCAGCGCTAGCTTCTGAATACACAAAGCCAAATGGATCACACCTTTCCTAAAATGTACCGCCAAAGATGACACAAGCGCCAATGATCAAATAGACTCACGGCTGCCACAGGAATTGAATTTCTATCGGAAGTTGTATTCCTTTGGAATTTAATTCCTGTTTGAACTTTCTATGCAGTAGGTATACAGTCTATTGTTATCGAGATGGAAATTAAAATTTCCTTGAAGAGGACAACTAAAAACAAATATATTGAAATTTACATTGGGGGCAGGGGTATAGGTAAGTTACTTCTTATGCTTTCAAGGAATTAAAAATTGCTAAACAATTTTCACTTCTCTTATTCTACCTACTTCCTGGCAACCAAACAAACGGCCAAATGACTACATTTCGGCTTCATTTGTTTTGACGTAAAAGTAGAATATAGGAATTGATATTTTTTCGAAAAAGATTTTCCAAGGAAATTTAAATTTCGAGTGGGGTTTTCCATTATTTGCTTCAAAGGAAAACTTAATTTCCTATTGTGATGTCTTCTTGTATGTTTAAAAAAGATATTTTTCATCAATTATTTTATATCTTGTTATAGGACAACATAAGTAACAATATATCATATATGAAGTAACAAAAAAGAAAAAGAAAAAGTTAGCGATTAAAGATGTATAAATTAGGAAAACTATTTCTTAGGTATTTTAAAATTTGAGCATTTATCATGTAAATATCTTGTCATTTTAATATATACAATGAGGTGCCATGAGATAAGAAATTTTATCACTTGTGTATATACTGTGTCAAAGTCAGGTGAATTTTCATTAAAATTTAGCTAATATATGCCAAAAAACTGATATGGTTTAAACTATGATTATATTATCAAAAGGTTGTCCACATTCTAACAAAACATATTATCAAAAAATGTGTCAAGTTAGCCTTTTCAGATAAAACAAATTATCGCATTGTGATAGGGGATACATATAGATTGTTGTTTAATATCTCCTAAATTTTGGCAAAAAATACCTGATTCGTGAGAAAATTTTTAAACTTCAGGGTACATTCTTGTATATTACTGAAATATCATAGTATCCATGTAATCAATGCTAAAATATTAGGACATCTAGATAATTTTCTTGTATAATAAAAAACAACAATTCAACTTGATTAAAATTGTTTGGTTGCAACTATAACAAAGTAACATCCAATCTGCTTTTAATTATTCGGTCTAATTCTTGTTTGATGTTGTGACGTTAAATGTCTATAGTCCAATCTAGTTTATTTCGATTCAATTTAGATTTGCATGATGATTATAGTGAAGGTTTTTCGGCTACTTAGAATCATAACTTCCCCCATTTTAAAAGGAAAGTCATTTTCCCTCATTTGAGGGAAAATATTTTTTGTCATAAAATCTTTTCCGTAAACAAAAAAGTGCCAAACAATGAAAAAGAGAAAAACCACTTTATAAAATGTGATTTTCGCCCTAAACAAACGGAGCCTTAGTGTTATGAGATCTGCATAACTATCATCTACATGTTTTAGTGATCATGAGCTTATTTTTCAAGGTTTTTTTTTTTTTTTTTTTTAATGTTGAATTGATATGATGAATTTAATATCACGGGAACTCGAAAAGGTTTCCATAGAAAATATTAAAATGTCACATGATTATTATATATATATATATATATATATATATATATATATATATATTGTCGTTCTTATGAGAGGGTGAGAGAGGTAAATCCTGACCTTCTATTATAATGAACGGCTAAGATTTACAGGATATTCAAAAAAAAAAAAAAAAAAAAGTTTACGGCCCACATCCCTTCACAGGGCAAAACAAAAGAAAGGATATGGGAAGAAAATTGTGTGTTTTTTTTTTTAGTACTCAACAAATCTTCGCCGTAAATTGTGATTTTTTTTAATATCTAACAAATCTTGGCCGTTCATTATAATGGACGGCCAGGATTCGCTCCTCTCACGCTCTCAACCTCTCATAAAAACGACACCCTATATATATATATATATATATATATATATATATATATATATATATATATGTATACACTATGTGTTATTGGAATTAAGTTAATAGAATCTGTAAGCATGAATTTGCCGAGTTCGAACCAAGGATATAGTTGATTTATAAATTTAAGACACCTAAATGATAGGATTTTTAAATCGTATATTATCTCATTATATATATTCAAATGTCATAAAATCGGGTAATAAAAGACTAAATCTCAGTCAGTGTATACCAATAGTAACACAACAACAACAATCCCAGTGCCTCGCAGCTCCCGCTAAAGCAGGGTCTGGGAGGGGTATATGTACGCAGCCATACTCCTTCCGAGTGGAAAGGAGACTGTTTCCGGGGATCCCCATCCTGAAGTATAGGAGCGCCTGCAAATAAAACCATCAATTTATCGCCAAATGAGTGAAGGAAATAGACATGCAAGCATTTAAGTATGTATGTAAGCCAAGAAGTGTATATCAATAGTAAGTTACATAAAATTTATGATAAAGAAGGCATTTGTGCAACAACTACACCGTGGGCCATGCGGACATAGTGGTAATGTCTTGGTGTTGTAAGGCAACCAATAGGCGATCCCGAATGTTATTTGTTCTATCTGCACTACGTACGAAAATACAATTTCGTTCTTAGTCTTGCAATACGGGGGTTTGTCGACACTGTGGTGTTTGAAACTTCTCGAAATCGATATATGTAGTCATGTTTTGGTTTTCTTGCGTGCTTTTGACGTCTTTTAGCATATATGTGGCTGCTAGATTGGCCATATGAGATGGTCAGGGATCGTCTCTGTTAAAGTATGTAACCTATCATAAGTTTTCATATATCAGCTTAAGCATTTGAGAATGATGGTTACTTGTCAGTCTCGGGCAACTTGGGCTTCAACCTCTGAAGACTTAGTTACTCATTTCCTTTTCCCACTTCAGTTCTATATACAACAACAACAACAACAACAACAACAGACCTAGCTCCTCAAGAGCTCTCGCATAAATGGGGTCCAGGAGGGGTGGATGTACGCAGCCTTACCCCTTAGGGTGTAACTCTGCCGAGAGACTGTTTCCGAGGACCCCCAACCTTATAGGGTTGGCAACACGAGGACTTCTTTAGAGATTTCCCATCCTAGTACTACTCTCACCCAAGCACGCTTAACTTGAGTTCTAATGGGATCCGGTGCCTCAATGCCTGGTTGCCTTAGTTCTATATATTTTTTGTTTTTGATTGTATCTGGACTCCTATAAGCAACCGCGATGATGCTTTTCAAATTTCGATCTTTAACTACTTTAAGAATCCTACATAGAAGTTGTAGGAAAGAAGAAACCAACTTATAAGCCTAAAGGGTTACTCTACTTAATGCCAATTGGTTTTAGGATGGAATCCCACTTGAACTTATATGTGGACCTTATATGTTCCAACTCAGTGGGTCGGGTCTAAAAGTCCCAATGAAATTTAACAATTTCAAAGTTGCTTGATTTAGTGCTCTACTTGATACAACAACAACAATAACAGACCTAGTGCCTCAAGGGCTCCCGCATAAGCGGGGATTGGGAGGGGTGGATGTACGCAGCCTTAACCCTTCCGGGTATAACTCTATCGAGAGACTGTTTCCGAGGACCCCCAATCTTAAAGGGTTGGCAACACGAGGACTTCCTAGAAGGTCACCCATCCTGGTACTACTCTCGCCCTAGCGCGCTTAATTTTGGAGTTCTAATGAGATCTAGTTGTATTAGTGCCTGGTAAATGAACCCTTTGTGCTCTACACACTGATCACCAATTCAGAATTATGTAGGACCAGTTTAAACAATATTATACTGAAAAAGCAAATAAGTTGTTAAATATTAGGTTTAAGACGGAATCATATTGCCAGTTGGCGTTACAACTCTACAATATTTAGATGTCGAGAGATAAGTTTGGAACAGTGAGCTCGAAGACAAAGTTTATTCTATATTTAGGAAAAGGAAGTACTTTAGAGTCTATCATGTACTTTAGAGTTTCATAAGTTCTCATGTTTCTAATAAAGGATGTGACAAAAGATGATCAAAGATAAGACTTAATTGTTCTATTTTAGAAATATCAGTCTTATTCCATTTCGGAAAATATTAGTTATATATAATCAGGTTGACGACAATAACTGACCCAGTGCCTCAAGAGCTCCCACATATGCAAGATCCACGGGGGGAGGGGAGGGGAGGGGAGGGATGCACGCAGCCTTACCCATTCAAGGTGTCACCATAAAGATAGGCTGTTTCCGAGGACTCCCAACCTGATAAGTATAAAAGCGTAGAAGCAAAACAAAGACATAGAGCGAGCAAACAGCATAAACAAAGTATAAAGAAAGCATGAAGTAGCAATAAGTGATACAACAGCTCTCAGACATATCATGTAAGTATAATCAGGTTGAATTGTTTCTAATTTGGCCATGTCGTATTTTTATTTATTTTTTTGTTACGGAGAAATTTTAAAATTTATATATGCAAGTTTAGACAATATGTAGGTGGTGTTATTTTAATTATAAAGTGTTTGCTTATCTACAATCAAAGTTTATTTTTGGTTTTTAATTGAGAGATTCTAAAAGTCATGTTCTTTACTTTAGAATAAGTGGTTGATTTTATTTCGTTATACAGTACCATTTATCTATCTTATTTTTCTTTACGGTAAATATTTTTAAGAGCTAAGGTGAATCTTACCCGAAATAGTTAGAATATTTTTATACGTCTTGAAGGTACATGATTTTTGGTCAAAACATAAGAAAATAATTTTTATTTTGGGTTTTTTTAACTAAAAATACCTAAATTTTAGATCCAGTTTCAAAAATTATCTGGACTCTTAGTTTGTTAAAGTCACACTTAAACTTCCTAAATTTTTTAATGCCACACCTTAATTAATGCTGTTAAATCCTATTAGATTTTACTGATGTGGCATTTAAAAAAAATTTTTTTAAATGCAAAAATCATCTTTTAAATATTTATAAATTTTTAGATATTTATAAAATTTTTAATAATATTTATATTTTAAAATTATTTTAAATGTAAGTTTAACTTTTTAAAATTATTTTTTTAAAAAGCTATGTCAGCAAAAACTAACTTCAAAAATTTAAAAATTTTAGATGGTTTCTTAAACTAGATTTAAAATTTAGGTGACTTCAATAAAAAAATTCTTTTATTTTTAATATGTATAACTACTTGGTATACTATCATATAACTTTTCCTGTAAATTAAGTCACTCTAAATATTTTTTATCTATATTTGAATAAAATATTCACAAGCAAATATAAAAGAGAATTATTGTTAAAAATTTATATTAAACAAATTAGATAAATGGAAAATCTATTTTAGACTTTATATTAGTTTAAGATTGATATATTTCTGATTGTAGTGTGCTCGTCTCAGATTCGTGGAATTTGATTTTACATTGATAATGGGAGTTCAATTACTGTTCTTACGGTAAAAATGTACTATTTTTGAAGGTGATTTTATATATATCTCAAAATTTACGGTATTCAATCCATATCGTACCTTTTTTTGATAATTACTGAGACAAGCTCAAGAATAAAACGTAGGTGCGCCTATGAGCGTAGGGCCCTCAAACCGACACACAACACAACCCAAGACAACAAAAAGGCAAAAAATACAAAAAAGTATGCAATAACAAATACATAATAGAACCCAATCGTAACCAAAATTCAGTTCCAAATGTTTACTGACAGCATTTGACTTTGTAATGCAGATTCCATTCCTTTCCTTTGTTGCCATGCAAAGTTCTGTTGGTTGAAGGTTGCAATTCAGTACTGACGAGGCCTCCACTTCTTGATACAATCCACGTTACGAGCCACTTCCTCCGATGAGTACGGAAATTCTCCACACCATACCTTGATCTAAAATCCGGCTCTCATCCTTATATTACCTCTACAATACTATGATACAGAAGCTCAGATAAACCCAAAACAATCAAGAACCAGAAATAGAGTATGGGGGAGAAGAAGAAATAGATAGAGTTAAAGGGAGAAGAAGAAGATAGTTAGGGAGAAAAGGGATTTGATTTCATTAATGCATAACTCTAATCTCAACACATCCTTGGCTATTTATAGGGGAATTAAACTAATTAAAGGAAAATGCAAGAAATTACATAAAAGAGCAACAATTGGAAAATATAGGAAATATCTATAAATATCCTAACAAACTCTACTGCATCACGTGACTCGCACGTGCCCGAGCTCCCAACTTCCCGCGTTCCCTGCTCATGAATCCCAACGGCTTTTCCCGCCAAAATCCGATAATTGAAATTAACATAATTTTGAACCTGATGCTCTCAATACTGCTAATTTGCATCCCTGATCCATTTCTCCTATAATAACTCCTCCCCCCTTAAATTCATCCTTGTCCTCAAGGATATAAGCAATTGTAGTAGGGGTGGTACCAAGTTTATAATAGGTGTCTGGTGGTCTACCGATGTCAAACCAACCTAGCCAAGTTTTAGTGCCTTCCTTGACCCTTCGAATTACTCTGTTGTAGCCCCCAGAGCAGCTCAACATAAACTTTGTAACGAAAACTCACGGAGGACCAATAGTTTTGCAGTTGCATCAGTTGATCTTCATTCATCAATATGGGAGTGTATGGTACAAGTTCCCCTTTACTGTTAAGAGCTTTAAATGGGATCAATTGAGTGCTCTGATTTGTCGAAAATTCCCACCAAAAGTATTGGGTTCCTTGTACTTTCCAAGTCTGTTGACGTGCTATTTTCTTTCCCACTCCAATTGCTTCAACAATTGGTTCAATATTGCTGTTGATATGCTTAATTGCTTCAAGCTCAAGCTGTTGTTGTTCTTGTGCTGCTGAGTTTATCAAAATCAGATGCCCTTTGGGTAGCAAAACTTCAGGAGGTCGCAACATATGATGCAACCTTGGAGTATGATCTACTCCCTTGAAGTTTTCATGACATGTCTTCCTCATCTGCACAGTTTCAACTGCAATTTGTAGTGACTCTTCAACTAAGAGTTGCATAACATTGTCTTGAGAGGTGACTAGACTCACAGTGACTCTAAGGGTCTCAACCTCTAGTGTGATGGCTGCATCTTCAGGTGCGGCAACTCTAACACTGCTTAAACCAGTAATATAGGACGCATTTTGCCCTTTCAGCTCATCCATTTCCTGCAGGACAGATAGCTCGCCATGTAGCTGCATCGGTTGACAATTGCGCTCAGCTCCTTGGCTAACAATTAGATCATGTTCCTGTTCAATTCTCAGTTGCTGCTTTAGGGGCAATAGCTTAGCTTCTGTAATTTGTTGAAAGGGTGCTATATCAGCTGCAATTTGTTCCCTCCATACAGCTTGATCAGGCTTGTAACTACTAGCTGGCTTCCCATCAAGTTTACTTAGACCCGTGGTCTCACATCTATGTCCCAATTCAATTTTTTTATTATCACAACAACAACATATTTCCTTAGTACAAACCTCCTACAGATCAACTCTAAACAATGGTTCATGAGGCCTTGGTAAGTCTGAATCAGCATAGGTTTGGTGGACTGGTTTGGAATTTGATAACATGTAAGGATTGATGGTGGTCTTTTGGGTATTGGGCGATGGGAGAAGAGGGAGCTTTGAGTTATTAAGTTGTTTAGCTAAGTACTCAATCTTAGTTTCAACAAGTTTAGCTAAACACAAAGCGTGGTAAAGGATTGTGGGTTGCATTGATCTTACTTCCAATGAATGTCATCACTCAAGCCTTTATGAAATAGTGAATGAGTTGGTGTTCATCTAAGTTGGTTTTGGCTGCAATAGCATCGAATTGAGCTTGATAGTCCCTAACCAATCCAACTTGCCTCAATTTCACCAATTCAAGCAAGGGTTCCTCATACCCACTTCCAAAGCTTATCCTAAGAGCTTTCTCGCATATGTTCCAATCCGGTTTATTCATATTTCCCTTAATTTTCATGAAATTATGATGCCAATGGAGAGCTACCCCTCTCATGTGGTTAGAAGCCAATCTAACCTTATCCATTTTAGAGGTTTGATTAAGAAGGAAAATTTGCTCATACAAATACAACCAATCATCCGCATCATCTCCATAAAACAAGGGAAAACGCATTTTACTCAACCTGGCTAAGTAGTGAGTGCTACCATCCATTGAAGCTTGCATCGGTTTAGTAGAATAGAGAGGCATTTTCTCAAACGCCTGGTGTGCGGGCTCTGAAAATCAATTGTTAACACTTGATGAGATCTGCTACGATGCTTCCAATTGCTTGTGATGATTGAGGGTGACGATCGATGATGATCGGGTAAGGTGGGTTGGGATTTTCTTGATTTCTATCTCACTTCGTTTTTTTTTTTTTTTTTTTTTTTTTTTGTAATAGTGAGGGTGGGGGTTGATGACGATGGTTGACGATTGGTGGTGCTGATGATGAACGATGATTCCGGCAGTGGCGAGGATGAGGATCCGATGACCGGAGGTTGAGGATGGTGAAGAAGATGGGTCTGAGATTTTTTTTTTAAAATATCAAAACAAAAACAAAACAGGGGAAGTGAAAAGGAGGAAAATGACAGATGATGCTGACCACGATGATGACGATGGGTGACGATGAAGATGAAAATGGTGACGATGAACAGTGAGGTGACTGATGATGAACACCAGGGTGATGAAGCTCGAATTTCTAAGAGGATGGTGATGAACAGCTCCAAAAATCGATGTTGAACTGCGAAGATTGGGGTCGAGGATAGGTAGCTTTGATACCAGTGATACAGAAGCTCAGATAAACCTAAAACAATCAAGAACCAGAAATAGAGTATAGGGGAGAAGAAGAAATAAATAGAGTAAAAGGGAGAAGAAGAAGATAGTTAGGGAGAAAAGGGATTTGATTTCATTAATGCATAACTCTAATCTGAACACATCCTTAGCTATTTATAGGGGAATTAAACTAATTAAAGGAAAATGCAAGAAATTACATAAAAGAGCAACAATTGGAAAATATAGGAAATATCTAAAAATATCCTAACAAACTCGACTGCATCACGTGACTCGCGCGTGCCCGAGCTCCCAACTTCCCGCGCTCCCTGCTCATGAATCCCAACGGCTCTTCCCGCCAAAACCCGATAACTAAAATTAACAGAATTTTGAACCTGATGCTCTCAATACTGCTAATTTGCATCCCTACTCCACTTCTCCTGTAACATATTATTTGCGAATTCCACAAAACTATTGCCATCTTGTAGGTTAAATATTGTAATGAAATTTTGATGTAAGAAGTCACTATTGATGATTGCGTGTTTGAGGACTGGAGTATTCTGAGAGGGGAAAAAAACAACTTATGTATAATACATGTAGATAGACTAATGCCAATAGTAGTCCGACAAAGACTACTAAACTTGGTTTAAAGTGCTCTCGATTGTTATTGAAGCTAGTTTTTTGAAATCTATTATAATTTTTGACGAAAAGAGGAAATACTCATTTGAAGAATATGATTCTTGCCTTGCCGAAAACTTCTTTAAATTATGCTCGTAGAGACTATTTGATAGGATTTACGACCTTCTATTGAGTTTTATTTTTATGTTGCATTTTGTATGTACTATATGAGTTTTCTTTTGTAACGTTTCTCTCAAACGTTTGGAAGTCATACCCCACCATTGCAGAGTTTTGGTCTAAAGATCACTCAAACTCCAACTCTAATGGATGTCATCCCGATAAACTTTTTTTTCGTTTTTTTGGTTGATAAGTAATGAAAGGAGAGAATCCTCAAGGAAGTACATAGTATCTTTCCGGAAAAGCAATCAAAAACAAAAAAAAGTACAAAAACCTCTAGTTGCAAGCTTAATTGCATATCATGAACAAAGTGAGACGTACGTTTCACCAAGCATTTACAATAGTTCGCAACCAAGCTAGTCTAATACGAGAGAAAGTATGAGCATAGCAGTATGGATCCATCCCGATATACAATGAAAACAACAATCACGACTTTTTGAGAGATCACTACAAGCCTCAGGTATTTATCCTTGAGTGTGCAATCTTCTAGCCACTTTTCTTGCTAAGATAATAGACGGCGAGAGAATAGGTGAAGAAATCAGAGACCTTCAAAATGCTTAGGACAGTTTAACCCTTTGACAAGTACAAATTTGCAAAATCCAAAGAAGTTCGGGTATTTTGAAGAATCATCATGACTTACGAGCAACTAGCTCGTAGCCTAGTGGTAAGGCGGCCGGTTGCCGTGTGAGAGAGGCGGGGTTCGAGCCCCACTAGTGACCCCCCCTCCCCTGCCTTTACCAACATTAAAAAAAAAAAAAAAAAAAAGAATCATCATGACTTGTTATACTCATAATACTCCACTGCCATAATAACTATTATCATAACTGATTACTAACATCCATGACTCGTCACCACCCTCTCACTATAGCCACCACTCCGTCTAACCATCCACCACTATGGTGGATTCCCACCACCCACCATCATTGAGCACCACAACCACAACTCACCACCCCTATAATTTCAGCTCACCATTATGGTCCACCTCCATTCCCTATGGCCATGGTTTGCTACTACTATAGTCGACCGCTACTAACAAGAGTGCCATCTTTTGATTAATGTAACTTGTCTACGATTTCCATCCACTGCTACAGTCCACTCCCAGCCATCATCATTCCATCGCACCACCCTGGCCAGCCACCACTACACCTACACTCCCAGCTATCATTGTTAGCTGACTTCATTATAATAGATAAGTTGCTTTTTGAACATGTATTCAAAATATTCCGTAAAACAAGCCTTTCTGCAATGCATAATCAAACACTTCATTATAAAAAGATATAAATCTCAAATACACAGTTTTTATTGAAGTAAATCAGCTGAAAAAGCTGAATTGAACACATCCACCACAATATCAAACACATTTTTTGCAAAGGCGAACATAACATGTGTTGAATTAAAGGTTAAAAAAAAGGATGAAAATCATGAGAATTATAAATTATGGTTGAAGTACAAATTCAATCCATTGTCCAACCTTATTGTCTGCATCAAATTAGACTTATTCACATGTTATTATGAATTTGCATGCACATATATCCAACCTTAGTATATTACTAGTGAAGTGAACCCCCCCTATTTCTTTGATACTCAAATTCAAAGTATTAGTGGGGGCTACATTTTCCGACGACTTTTCAAAATAGCACATTTGGGTACTTTTATTCTCTAAAATATTACGTGAAAGTTCAAAATTCTGGAAGATATAGCGTGCAAAAATTAAAAATTTCTGAAATAACATGCTCGGTCGGCAATGGCCTTGCCATGCAAGTAGGGGTAAAATAGTTAAGATACAATATTAGAATTAAAAAATACATTAAATTAAAACAATTTGGGGTCATATACAACAACAATAGATCCAGTGCCTCAAGGGCTTTCGCATAAGCAGGATCTGGGAGGGGTGAGATATATATAGCCTTAACCCTTCAAGGTGTTACCCTAACGAGAAGCTGTTTCCGAGGACCCCCAACCTAAGAAGTGTGAAAGCATAAAGTAGATAAGCATCTATATGCAAAAGCATAAACAACGATACATAGCAAGTATATAGAGAGTATAAAGCAGCGAATAGGCAGAAATTTTTGGGTCATATGAATAACTTAAAAAACGTTTAATAGTATATAATATGAGTGACATGACTCTTAATCTAGGTTCATGTGACTAAGCATACTATTTTAAGAATTTTAAATTTTTGCATGTTATTTTGAAAATTTTGATTTCTCGCATGCTATTTTGGGCATAAAAATGTCTAAAAGTGTTATTTTAAAAAATTATCCTAATTTTTTTAGCATAATAATAATGATATTCAGTTTAATTACTTAATTTGCATATCCATTGATGTGAGAAAATATTATTAACCCGAAAAATGAGCTTGTCGGTCAAACTTGCTTTGATTCTTATTTAGTATAAATGAATTCTAGTGCCATCATCATTGAGCTAGTTCGTTCCTTGATATGACACTAGACTGTCATTGACTATGCGGCCGTAAATTCAAATTCTAATTACCCTCATTTCTAATATTATTGTAATTTTAACACCAAGTGAGTTCTGTTGGTCGGCTTGATGGTTAAATCCCCACTCCGTTTCAGCTACAGCCAAGTTCAAAGTTTACCAACCCAATTTAACAATACGATAAAAAAAATAACACTAAATTCAAGATCAATACAAGATCAACTTGTACAATATTCACCCTTTAGCAGGACCAAACATAACCCCAAGCGACCCAAGCTACCGTTTGGGGCCTCCGAATTTTCGGAGTTGTAATTTTTGAATTATATGTTATTAATATTATTGAGTTTTGTGATCAGAATTTTTAAATATTGTCCATGAAGGGTCCCAATTCAAATTTTTACTTGAGGCCTCGAAAATGTCAAAACCGGCCCTGTCCTTTAATCTAGTAAATGTTTTCATGAGTTGCAGTGGTGGAGCTATGTACGAGTAAAAGTGGGCAATTGCCTGTATTGGAGTACTGAAATACATTTAGTTAGTATACTTACTGGTAATATAAGAGATAACTGCAAATTATCGACACTGGAGTACTAAAATAATAATTTCTATTATTGTGCACCTCACCGGCTTTAGGTCTTAACTCTGTCACTGATGAGGAGTATGTTAAGAGTATAAAGTATTTTCACAAAATATTTCAAAATTTTAAATTAACTAAAATTTTGTTATATAAACAAAAGGCCTATTATGAGAGTGCCTCAGTTGGTAGGGTCTCGTACACACATGGTCATGGTCCAGGAGTCAGAAGTTCGATTCTCGCTGAGGATATACTCATGACTTACCTGCTCATGGAGATTGCGGGCCTCCTCATAAGTCGGGGTTGGCTGGGGTAACCCAATATGTCGTTATCAAAAATAATATATAAACAAAATTACTATATTTGGACGGAACCCAATGAAATGGTTTCGAAATGGGGCCCTACGAAGATATACCATCTTGTTCTTCACTTTTATTTCCAACTTTTAGTAGTACAGGCACTTAATTTATGTAACTAAATTAAATATCTAATAGTATATTAAAATATATTTGCATATTAAAATTAATATTAAATAACTTTTTAAACGGCCAATCTTTACATATATTACAGCTAAGTTTACGTCATCAGCTTGTGGGATCGTGAGTTGCGCCTCAAGGCTCTAAGCGCTATGCCACGCTAACTGCAACAGACAGTAACTTGTCCTCCCCGACGTAAGTTCTACTTCCTTAGTAACTTTTAATTTATATGACAGTTATATCTCTTGTAATTTGTTAATATGACAACTTCACCCTTCTAGTTATGAGTCCCTCTATCAATTTTACCCTTTTTAGCAGGAATTCAAGATTGGTCACAGGTATAATATTCAGTTAATTGTATTACGTGGAAAGTTGTTATGTTAATCAAAAATAACATAAGATTTAAAATTCATAAGAAGTTCTATTTTTCATATAGATAATCAAACGCTTTTATACAACTTCATAAGCAGATTTCAATTTATTTGACAACCGGGCCATAGGTTAACTTTGTAGGGCTAGGCTAGGAGAAGCATAGGAACCTAGCAAATGTCACGTATAGGGTCTCACCAGAATGTCATAACACTTTAACTTTGCATCGCCTTTTCAGAGCCGTTATATTCATTTTTTATTTTATATATATCTATACAATAACAACAAATTCAGTGTCTTAAGGGCTCCTACATGCATAGGGTCTAGGGGATAAGATGTACGCAGCCTTACCCCTTCAGGATGCTACCCTAAAACAAGGCTGTGTCTGAGGACCCCCAATATAAGAAGCATACGGCATGAAAGTATGGAAGCATAAGAGCAGAAACACGGCACAAGACAAGCATAAACAATAGATCTAGTGTCTCAAGGGCTTCTACATAAGCGGGTTCTGAGAGGGGTGGATGTACGCAGCTTTACCCCTTCAGAGTATAACCCTGCCGAGATGCTGTTTCCGATGAGCCCCAACCTTAAAGGGTTGGCAGAACGAGGACTTCCCAGGAGGTCGCCCATCCTAGTATTACGCTTAATTGCTCAAGCACGCTTAACTTTGAAATTCTAATGGGATCCGGTGCCTTTGTATCCAATAAATGAAGGCAAGCATAGCGAAGCATAAAGCACCAAAAGACAAACAATAGGAAACTAATAAGGCAAATAATAGGAAAATCGGTAAATATGCAAATAAAAAGTGCAACAATTTTTTTTGAACCATATTAAAAGAGTCAAGTTGGTTTTCTTCTTTGTTTTAGGATAGGGGGTTATTCGGAAATAGCCCCTCTACAGGGTAACACTTTGTAAAGTTAAGGCTGCATGCATCTTACTCTCCCTAAACCCTACTTTGACGGGAGCCTCTAGAAACACTGGATTATTGTTGTTGTAAGGTGTCAAGGAATCAATTGTCCCAAAAGTTTAAACTGATGAGAGAAGGTCCAAGAATAGTATTGTACTCTTACACACCCGTCAAGAAAAAGTCCATTGGGCATGAAGTGCACGGACCTAAATCATATTTAATACTTAAATTATATTAGTATTTAAAGTAGGGGTTATTAAATTTGAACTTGTGATCTCTTGGTCAAAAAGGCTCTAATACCACATTAAAGAACCAACGTTTTTAAAAAATTAAGCTGATAGATGAAGGTCTAAGACTAATTTTATACTGTAATATTAACAAATTGATGAGTACAAGAAGGAGCCAGAATAGTACAACAAAATGGGGTACTTTTGGGATCATGTAATACCCAACTTCTATTGTTCATTGGATAGGACAACTCTAGAAAAAAAGGAAGAGAAAGAGAGGGAGAGAGAAAAATTGAAAGATAAATTTGCAAGGTCTGGTGTATTAAATTTTAGTTACAATTAAAGATTGTAATTCTGAAAATTTATAGTGGAAGTTTTGATATCTGATTGGGTTGTGATTTTTTTCCTCCAGTTAAGAGAGGGTTTTCCACGTTAAAATATCGTGTGTTTTTTTTCCGGATAATTAGAGACAAAGTCGTGAAAACAAGCAGATCACTGGCCAAACGAGGCCTGAGTCCAGCCGTAAGACAACGGGGACCAAAATAAACAATACAAAAAAAAGGAGACAGGACAACACAAACAGAGATAGAATAACAGGCAAAGCACAAGCCCCAAAACACTGCAAAACAAGACACCGAAAACAAGGCCATCCAGACACAGAGAAACAGGACAAGCAACACCTAAAAACAGACGAAATCGAGAATTCGGTAGCAGAGGAATCTCTCCCCAGCTTCATCTTCTATCGAACATGGCTTTCACCATATGAGGATCGAACCCATCAAAATCAAGGCCCAACCTTTTCTCCATTTCTTTTGTTCTCTCCGCTTCCAGGATATTCTCAGCAACTTAAATATTATCTCCCCGATTTCCCCCTATTTCTCTTTTCTTTTTTCCAGTGGTCTTTGTCGTTTTTCTAGCACTATTCTTGGGTGACATGTCCTTCAGGAATTCATGTAGCTCCATCATATCTCTTTCCTTCATCAAAATCCCGTGTGTTGTTTCGTTGATTTGTTTGATTTTTTGCTTCCACTCGCGTTTGATTTGTGGTTTTTTCCAACATTTCCCAACAAACTTGAGGAGTTGGAAATAATGTCATTTTGATTAATGATATATGTGTTTGGCACATGAATGAATATTATTTCAAAAAAGCAGGTGCTCGAGATAGCTATAAGGGACACTGCTGAAGATAGAAGTTAGGCTTGAGTTCGAGGTGGTTATCATGAGCACGGTAAGAAAGATAGGCCCCATGCTTGGGGTAATTACCTTAGATGGTGTCATGGGCAGTTACAACGAAGTTGAGAAACGTGGAGCATCATTAATAAAATACAGTACAAAAATTAGACAAAATTTAATATGTTTATACAGGACTATGTCAACAAGTGCATGTGGACCTTCCAAATGTGCCAAGTAGAGGTTTATTTGAGCTGAGACGAGCCGAGCTTGAGCATGTCAAGCTCGAGGCTCGGCTCGTTAGCATTAAGCTCGGCTTGGGCTCGTCTCTAAGCTCGCCGAGCTTTGAATGTTCGGTCGAGCTCACTCGTCAAAAGCTGAAGCTCAACTCGGCTCGATCTAGACTCGGCTAGCTGCGAATTAAGCTTGCAATATATCGGTTAACTTTAGTTTAATACGGGCTCGTTTAAGCTCAGATTCGGCTTATTTAGCAATATGGCTTCATAGGGTAATATTTAAGGAATATATTATACTAAAAAGGCTAGCTTAGGCTAGTATAGGCTCATGAGCCTACAAGCTCGAGCTTCACTAGGCTTGGGCTCGACTCGATAAGCTAAAAAAACCGGCTCGGCTCGAGCTCAAAGCGAGCCGAGTTCTTCGAGTTTATGACGAGGCGGCTTAAAAAACTTGGCTCACTTACGCACCTAGTGCCAAGTGAGTGGGTTTAAGTTTCACATAATCGAATGTAGTCAAGCAAGGTCAATAATGAATAGTTATGTATGTGCGAAAGGGGGTTACAATATTGATAGCGGAAGTGATTATTATGTTATGTTGGTTGAGGCCCCGAAGGTGAAATATTTTGGCTCTGATAAAGCGGTATTACTCAAGTGTAATTGGTGTGACATGGTGCACGGAGGTTGAGTATGTCCTTGACATGGATTTACAGAAACTCGACATAGGATGAGACTTAATTTCAGCGACCTTTTTATAATGGAAGATCAAGCTCAACATGTGTACATCATAACTTACCTTCAAAAACAGATGAGTCATGTGAATGGATGTTATTCGCAAAACAAAAGGGCTACGTATAATTTTGCTTCAATGGTACCATTGCCAAAGATAAAATATTTTACCAAGGAACGATATTTCAATCCCTATGCCAATAATGTCGTAACTGAATTTGATGACCCTTTAATTCTAGTCATCGTTGGAGAACGTCAAGAAATGGACCCTGTGGAGCTTCTTATATTGACACCAGTGATCATAGAAGAAGGAAATAATGAACATAATAACGACGAGAGAGAAGGGAGTGAACAAAATGATGATGTCCATGACGACTACCATAATGAGGTAGACGCAGAAAACAATACTGATTATGATAAAGACGACTACAGTAAGATTATCGGACCGAACCGGTCAATTCGATCCAGGATTGGACCAGACCGACCATATATTGGTCCAGTCTTCAGTTCTAGAATATGGTCTTAATCAAACTTCGGTTTGGTCTGGTATGATCTTGGACCGATGTGCACGCCTCGATATGGCCAATTCCCTTTGTGCATTTACAATTGTTTGAAAACAATTTGTTCCATTCAATATTCTACATATGCATTTTATATCATGTATATTATATGATACTAAGAACAAAAATAGTTACATTTTTTTCGATAATATGCCCGTCCTATGATTATAATTAAAATATTGTCCCATATTAAAATTATGAGAGAGAAGAAATCGTGACATACACTTCAGTGGTATACTCCGTCTAATGCCAACTTCATTTAGGATAGAAACCGATATCACCTCCATAGGTCTAGTCTAAAGCTCGATGGAAAAAAAAAAAAAAAAGAACTTCATAATTCTACAATAATAAATTAAATACAAAGGTTTTTTTAATTTAAAAATTACCAAATTTTGAGGTTTAATATTAAAAATTTTTTAAAATTTTGGATTTGATATTGCAAAATTTATAAAATCTAAGTGGCATTTTAAAACTACGTCTAATATTTTGGCAGTTTTCAGTGTATAAAAAAAAAAAAAAAAAAAAACCCTTGAATGCAATGAAGTTTTGGATAAAAAATAATTTTCAAAGTTAGTAGTAAAAAATAATGGCATCATATTTTGAGTCGGTTCCCAAAAAAATGCTGAAAAATTATAAAATTAAAAAAATAATGCTAAAAAATAAATATTTACCAATCTACTGTTGAACCGCGTTTTATAAACGCGGTTATATTAAACCGCGGTTATATGTAAAAAAAACCGCATCAAAAATAAATAATTATATACAGAATAAACCGCGTTTAGAAAAAGCGGTTTACTATCATATGAACCGCGTTTAGTAAACGCGGTTATTATGCTTTATGAGTAAAATAATATAAATAACAAACTAATAGATATATATAAATAACGAATTACTATATAAAAAATAATATAAATAAAACATAAATAAATGTTCAAAAAAATGAAACATAAATAAATATTACAGTCATATATTTCACTGCTACTAGCTGCTAATCGAGCCTCGTGCTCATTTTTCATCTTGCATGTCAATATATTATGACATTTTCTCTTACAGAATCCACGTGTGACCCTTCGTGTATAGTCATTTCATCCATTTCATTTTGAATTCGTTTCGAGCGTGGGCGTCCTTGACTTCAAGACTTGTCTTTTACAATTACATGAACCGCGTCTTTAAGACGCGTTTTAGTCTTATATGAACCGCATCTTAAAGACGCAGTTTATCTTCAAATGAACCGCGAAAGCGGTTTATGTTCATATGAAACGTGTCTTTAAGACGCGTTTTATTGCTGGAAAAAATTAATTCGTTTATTTTTGGAGTGAACCGCGTTTAGAAAACGCGGTTCAACAGTAGATTGGTAATTATTTATTTTTTGGCATTATTTTTTTTATTTTTTTATTTTTCAGCATTATTTTGGGAACCGACTCTCATATTTATAGTACATACAATTTATACTATTTTTTAAACTAAAAATTACTTAAATTTTAGGTATGTTTTTAAGAAATCACCTATATTTTCTAATTTTTTAAAAGCCACTTGAACTTTCCAAAAATTTTTCAATGTTACTCTTTAATATTAATACAATTAACATCCAGTTGTTTTTGCTACATGGCATTTAAAAAAACATTTTTAAAAATACTTACAAATTTTTAATACATTTAAAATATTTTAAATTATTTTAAATATAAATTTGAATTTTTAAAATTATTCTCTCTCTCTCTTTTTTAAGCCACGTAAGAAAAAACTAATGGATATTAACGGCGTTAAAATTAAAATGTGACATTGAAAAAATTTGGATAGTTTAAGTGATTTTTTGAAAAATTAGAAATCGTTGGTAATTTTTTAAAGCTGCATGTAACATATAGGTAATTTTCAGTAAAAAAAAAAAAAAAACTCTTAATAATATATGATATTTATTCTTGAAAAAAAAAAAAACCAAAAATTAATAAGAATCCACTAATAGTGAGGATGCACTGTTCTTATATATCATTGGATGAAAAAAATAAATTTTATGGTTAAAAAGATGTGAACGACATGCCACTAATAATGGTACTTCTCACAATTCTTTTTTTTTTTTTTTTGTTTTAAATAATTATAAAAAAAGATTCTCGGAAGTATACGGGAGAAAATCGTCTAATAGATACAAGGGCTAAAATAGGAAAGAAGACCGAAATTTAAACTCCTAAATTAGGTGCGCATCATAATCAAAGTCAAGCTGAAATCGTCCAACATTATATGTGATCCATGATTTTAACCGGGAAAAAAGGAAAGTTTTTTTTTTTTTTTTTTCCTGGTTCCTTTTTTATTGGATAGATTCTTCTTTTTTGGGCCAGTGGAACATTATGATTTGATAGTTAAAGGACCTTTAATTAGTTGGGTTTCATGTATTATCGTATAGCGTTTTCGGTACGTTGCTTTTGGAGTTGGGTGCTTTTTTGGTGTTCGAGATTTCATAAGGTATTCTCGTGGATATTGGATAGACATGGTTCAGTGTGGAAAGTTCTTTTTGTCATGTTTGTTTGGAGCAGAGAGTGCTATCGAATTTGGGAAAAACTATTGTATTGTTCGCTAACGAAGGTCAGAAAGTGTTTTATTTCTGTTAGTGCTGAAAACAATCTCTCTAACTAGGATTGGATTCCTAAGATCACGAAATTGAGGGTAATGACACGATTTTGTCATTGGATGGGGTGCACTGGCATCTTCTTACATCATTCTTTGGTGGACCTATGTAGAGTGATAGTCACAGCTAATCCCAGACCCGGTTTGTCTTAGCTAGCTTGCCTCCCTTAAAAAAGCCTCATTGGGTTGGACCACACATGAATGCCAGACAACTCATGGCGGCTACCTTATATACTTCAAAAAAATAAGATTGCATAAAAGTTATTTTTATGATTTTTTTTTTTGATAAATAGCTTGGAAACGCATTATATATGGTAATATTATTATCAGGATAATAATGTTAATGTTAGATCAACTTTGTAAAATTTTGTGGTTATTATTCACTAAGAATCACATCATCACTCTATCAGTAACAATTTTTAACTTATCAACAATGACACCTTATAAGTTAGCTGTCAGTTACTGCCTTATCCATTGAAAGCCACGAGTTCCTATCCGATCAATCCATATTATGTGCCAATAAAGTAGCAAATTTAACACTAAAGTCGCTCATGTAAAGTAGAGCAATTGTGTTGAACTTGATGATTATAGGCTTAGAATATATGGGTATTTATAGAGCGAATAAAGACCAGAAAATCCCCGATCAAATATAGTACTAAATCAAATATAATATTCTAGACGTGGTATGATCCTCTAATATGGTATTAAAAATCTCTAGTAACCCCGACCTCATCTACTTCAACTAACAATGATGGAAATAAAACATTGTTTATGAAAACATTAGCACGACTCATATATATTATTATTATAATTATGTCCTATATCAATATTTCTATATAAAATATGTCATATTCTTACAAAATTTTATCAAATTTCAATATAGTATACTTAAGTGATGAAATATTCAAAATTCAATGTACTTAATGATGTAGCACGTAGGTAAAAATTAGAGAAACAGGAAGGATTCGACAGCCTTCCCGTCAATTTTATTATGAAAATAAAATAAGGAGAACAAAAGCACTCAATTTCTCACAACCCGAAAAAGAGAGAATACTCTAGAATATGAACTAAAATTTGAACTATTAAATGAGCTAAACCCTACATTTCCTTAACTTAAATAGAGAAGCTATTTGATTAAGAATAAAATAGTAAGAGATAATTCAAAATTTAAATCTAAAACTAATCCTAATCCTATTTAAAATCAAACTCGTCATCCGCCTGCTTCCGCATCTTCGTACCCGCCAAGGATCCAGCCAAGTCTGTAACGGTCAGCACCACCTAAATATATATACTAAAATGTTAATGTACTTAAGTGATAAATGCTCAAATTTTAAAATATTTAAGTAATAATTTTTAAAAGTAAAATAACTAAATTGACATGACAGATAAAGTAATGGTTTACTTTATTTTGCAATTTATGTTAGTGCTTGGGGAGTGATGATGTGAGTGATCGAAATATAAAGAGGATTGCATATTCACATTTATAAAACGTGCGCAGCTAATTATTCGACGATATAAATGATTAATTCATCATTTGATAAGCGGTTGACATTCAATCTCATTATCCATTTTATTTTCCGATAATATTATTATCAGAATAAAATTATTATTCTCAGTTTAATATCGTAATTTTCAAAGCAATATTATGACTCTCATTGTTTCTAAGTCATATCATTACTTTACAACAACCACCTCAGTGCTTCAAGGGCTCCCGCGTGAACAGGGTCTGGGAGGGTGGGGTAGGATGTATACAGCCTTATACCATCGGGGGATACCCTAATAACAACTTCTTATTTTTTTTCTTTTTCAGTATTTGTCTGTGGCTGTGTTTTGAATACTGTGTTGACACTTTATGTCAGGCTCCGTTTGTTTAGGAGAAAAATTAGATTCTAGGAATTGATTTTTCTATTCTTCGTTGTTGCATTTTTGGACGGAAAAGAATCTCCGAGGCAATAGGTTTTCCTCTCAAAGAGCAAAAAATGACTTCCCGTGTCAAATGGGGGAATTATCATTCCAAAGCATTGAGTTATTCACTTGTTCAAATTTAAATCAGATCAAGTTTATGATGATTAGTGGAAGATATTTTCTTATAAAATAAACAAATGAACATGTAAGATGGAAACAAATTTTCTGTTGAAACAACTGATTGAAAAACCAAAACGACATTTAATTTTTTTTTCAAAAATCTTTTCCGAAAGAAAATATTTTTTTTTTTTTTTGGGGGAGGGGGGGAATGTTTCCATCAACCAAGCATAGCCCAGATAAGTGGTAGCCATACAAGCTTATTATCCATTATATATATAAATATATATATATATATATATATATATATAAAACTACTTACTAAACTCTTTCACTTTGCCCCTAAATAAGTTTTTTTGGACTATTTTGTCCCTCAAAATAAAATGGTTAAGTGTTTGATTTTATTTTTAGATAGGGGTTTCATATTTTGAAGAAAAATAAGAATTTTTTTAAATTAATAAAAAAGGAGTTTTCTATATTTATAAAAAATATTATTTTAATTAATTATAATAGTAACATTATAATATCAACAAAAAAATATCATGTTTTATCTCATAATATTTTTTATAAAAATTTAAAATACATTTTATCTTCTGAATTTATAATAATATTACTATAATTAATTAAAATAATTATACTTTTATAAATATGAAAAATTCCTTTAATTCTTTTGCTAAAAACATAAAATTTTTAATTTTTGTCTAACAATATAAAACCACTTCTAAAAACAAAATTAACTATTAGGGGCAAAATGGTCAAAAATAAGTTGCATGGGTGTTAAGTGATAAATTTTTAAAAGTGAGGGGGTTTTGTAAGTGCTTTTATTTGTGAGGAGGTTTTCTATTTTTGAAGCAAAAGATAAAAGGGTTTTCTATAATTTACCCATATATATATTCTTTAATTGTTTGTGGGCATGTTCAGAAAACTCTTTAGATTTATTTTTTTATTTTTTATAGTTATAAGGAGGAGATTCACGGTACAAAAGACGATCTTCCTAAATATCAAGAGTCGAAGTATACAAAAGAAAAGAAAATAAGAAAAGAAAGCAAAAATATTTCGGCTTTGCTCACGACGATCCGCACTGAGAGGATAGTCTATCAGTGGAAACTGATGAGCGTGCGAGAAACAACAAACCATGTCTGCATAAGAGAATATATAATAGTGGAAATCAATTTATGAGGATCTAGATAACTTTTTTGATCTGTATGAAATTTCACTTTATATTAATCAGTATCATATCAGTGCCTCAAAAAGGCTCCCAAGCAGATATTGTTTCTGAAGAACCCCAAATTCTGCTTTGTATTAAGGCATAACATACATTCACAATATTTACAAAAAAAGCATGTTAATTTGTTTTTATAATTGTTATGATACAACCATTTAAATTACTAGGCTAAAGAAGCGATTCGAACAAAAGCAAATGATTTTTATTCATAAACATAAAAAAAATAACAAAAAAAAATAACAATAAAAAAAGAACCGTATCTGATACTCCGATATCCCTGAGAACTCGGAAAACTGTTAAGAAATCCGATCCTTCATCTATAGGCTCTGGAAATATCCAAACCACAATTGTGCTTCTCATATCTAAGGTAAGATTGAAATAATCAAGCTCGACTTGAGTTGGTATAAACTACTTTTTATTTATATTTATCAGCGTTTTAAAACAAATATAAATTTAAATATTTTGAATATTTGATACGACATGGTATTACTTTGTCTATGTATCAAATTTAGTAGTATTTTAAATAGAACTACAAACTTAAAGTGAACAAAACATGCGTTCTTTCGGTTTCAATAAATGGTAAAGTTGCCTTTCCCGACCATTTTCACTATTCTGAGCGATGATACATTAGACAGAACCTTTAAAAAGAAAAGGTCTAAAATAATTTTTTCCCCCTTATATACCTCCAAAGTGTCACATTACATTGACGGATTAATCCGTTAACATACTGAAAATAAATTAATGAAAGTTTTTATTATTAGAATAATAATTGTTATTATTAGAGTAAGGATATGACCTATAATGAATAATAACTGCGAATTTTTATTGAATTTCTCTGTCAGCAACAATTTTGCATAATAACGTTACTCTGAATTAATTCGTCAGTTTTTTCCTCTTATTTTTCTCCGAAGAGTGAAAATAGGACTGACAAGTATAAACCCAACAAGTGCACACGATATAGTTTGGATAGAAACCTAGATTAACTCAAACCAAACTATAATATACAGTTCCACATATTTTTCAAATTGAACCAAACCGCTTAACAGTTCAAACCAAACCGAACCCAACCATGAAATACGGTTTGGTTTGACTTGCTTTATGGTTCATTTACGATGTAAGAAAAGTATATACTACATTATCAAAGAAAAGATTGAATCAACGAGGCCACATTTGAACAATTGAAGGTTGATTCGAGTTTAGAACTTTGTAAGAAGGCACGAGGCTTCATCTCATTCAAAGGGGCTTTCTTCGAGACAAAGGGCACAAGTCTTCATATTTAGATTAAAGTTGATTTAAGGTTCGAAGGCTCGGTAATGAGAATACTATAAGAGCGCTAATTCACCACAGATTTTTTTTTTTATGGGGCTTTCGTTCTTTAATAACTTTCTAAAAGTGAAGAGTGGTCCCCTATTTATGAGAGAGCTCATAAGTTTATGGGCCTTGGGCCTGACTTAGGAGGTTTCATAAGATTTGGGCTTAACTCTGTCTTATAACTTCATGGGCCAGTTGTTACTTCAACTCTAAGGCTTTATGGGCTTGGAATTGACCTGTCAAACATCGGGCTTAGAAGTTATTCGGGTTTAGGTTCGACTTCGCAATCACTTGGGCCTGTGGTATCGGGTTTGACTTGAAAGTCATTTAGGCTTAAATTTGATTTGGAAGCTGTTTGAGCTTTAGGTCTAACTTGAGAGTTGCTTGGACCTTGGATTGTCGTTTTCGGCTTTAGGTTATACTTCAAAGTCATTTGAGTGTTATGTTTGACTTGATTGTCATTTGTACTTGGAGTTCGACTTGAAAGTCACTTTTGTGCTCAAATTTGTTGTAATTGGGCTTTGGTCCATTGCTCTTAGGCTTTGGACTTGGCTTCACTTGGGCTGAACTTGAAAGTCTCTTAGGCTTAAATTTGGAAAACTTGTCTCGGGTTTTGATTACTTGGCCTAACTCGGGTTTAACTAAATGTAGACTTTAAAACTGACTTAATCAAATATTGACTTTTATTGAAATTGCTTCATTTCTAGACTCGCTTTAACTTCATAAAAATGATAAAATATGTTTACGTTTGCAAAAGAAAACTATCGTGGTGATCATAGGTAATTGTCGTGGTAATCACATGTAATTTTTGTCGTGACCGTAGGTAACTCATGTCGTGTTGACAAGTAAAATTTCTAGTGATCACAAATCAACTCCTAGGAGATCACGAGAAACTCCAATGGCAATCATAGATTCACAAGCAACTAGTACCATCATTACCAGTAACTATTGCTGTTATTATTATTAGGATACTAATAAAACTTACAGAGAATAATAGCCACGTAATTATCACAACAATGAGATTGCAATTAATGGAAAATCTGACTTTTTTTTTTTTTGGGACATTACAAACAGAAAGCCAAAGCAATCCAAGCAACCACTTTGATCCCCCAAATTTTGGGATTATTGTTTCTAAAGTCGCAATTGTTAATATTAATAAGTTTTATGATTAAAAATTATATAATTTGTTATATTAGATTTATGTTGTTAAAAAAATATTATTATATATAAAGGGCCTATTTGAAACTTTTGCTTGGGGTTTTGAAATTTTCAGGATCGCGAAGATTAAAAACACTAAAAGAAACTACCCCAGTTCTCCTAATATCTATGGGCAAGAGGATGAGCTTCATAGCTACAAACTCTAGAGCATCAATCAAAACAAATACAATCACGGGCCTTCAGCTATTAGCTTAAACTTTTGGGATATTTGGTTTCTTAACATGGTATCAGAGGCTCGATGATCAAGAGGTCACCAGCTCAAATCCAACAACCTCTACTTCGAATATTAACATAACTTATACAAGATATGAAGTAAGCTAGTACGATATTTACATTTCAAGCCCAATGGAAACTTGTGTGATGAAGCATGTCAAGGAATCAACTGTTGGAAATAGAAAACTGGCTGATTCACACAATTAGGAAGAGACGAGAAACAAAACAAGAGAAATTCAAAAATACTTATATGATTTATTCTATTTCTATACGTTTAAATGGGTTGATACAAGGGGTATTTATAGGACTCTTCAATTCCGAAATAAATTTCCCATTTGTGGTCATTAACCCCATTAAGTCAATACATAATTAGCCCTTGAAATTCTCCATAAATTCCTACGTCTAATTCTATACGAAACTCCTATTAAATCTCATAACCACACAACACCAACGAATATTAAATTCCTTTATTAGAATTAAGTTTAATTTCTAACACCAACTATCTCAAAAGTTTAAACTGATAGATAAATGCCTAGTATTGGCTTTATACTCTAACGTGCCCCACAAAAAGGCTCATTGGGCTCGACGCGTAGCCCACTTCATGTATCGTGCTTAAATTACGTAAATATTGGTGGGGGGGGGGGGGGGGGGGGGGGGGGGAGAGCGCGGCATTGGGATTCGAATTGGTGACCTCTTGGTTAACAAGACGTAATACCATGTATTGTGCTTAAATTACGTAAATATTATGCAAGTAAAAAATAAAGTTCGGGTTTAATTAAACTTTATTATTATGAAATTGGATGAATTAATCTTTTAATCCACAAACTTTGTATGTATGAAGTTTCTACTTCATTGTCGTTGGGCTTTGTTCGGTTAAAAAAAAAGAAGTTTCTACTCCATCAGTTAGGGTGAAATAATATTTTTAAATTAGAATATGACATCACCTTTTTCATAATGCGACAACTCCTTTCGAAGTCAAGAAAATTATTTCTAAACTTAATTCTTAATATCTAAAACAGAATTCTTATTAGAGTAAATTATTAATCAGTACCTTGGAGTTTGATGGAATAATTTTTGAGTTTATAAACTTTATGAAATGATTTTTTAATCCAAAACTTACAAATATTTAATATAGTAGTTCAAACGACAAGGTGAAAGAGTGTAAAATTTGTAATTATTATTTGTTGGTAATCTCGCCATCTTCTCGTTATTTTTCATCCCACAAACAACAATGTTACACTACAAATGAAGAAGAGTTGGAGGCAACAGCCAATCCACGTAGGGGTGTGGGTGGGCTTAAGCCCCCATAAATTTTAAAATATAATTACTATAAATAAGTAAAAATTAGATTTGAACCGTTAGTTGGTAGTCACTAGCCTCAAATGTTAACAAGAGATCGTGGCTTCAAATCTCAATTAGGCTATTTTATTTCCGTAGATTCGTCCCTTTTTTTGGACACATCCCCTCTTCTTTTATTTTTTTGGATAAAACTAATAGTAAAATGAAAACCGTATCCTAACTATACAGCACGCAGGCCGCCCCGCCGCTGAGCTCCGCCTGGCCCACCGATTTGCCACAGCCACCGCAGCCAGCTCCGCCTCGCGCACCACCGGCCAGGCACCAGCCATCTTTAATGCAATTTTTGTTAATTTTTTGTCTTATTTACATAATATACAATACTTTTAAGTTTTCATCTCATATTTCTCTAATTAAAATTCTAATTTTATAAATTTTAGTAAGGGATATTAAATTTTGAGTTGTGAAACTATTAAAAAACATCGATTCTGAAGTTCTAATAATTTTTATTATATAATTTTTTATTTTTTATTCAAGACCCCTACACCAAAATCCTGGATCCACCCCTGGTTGGAGGTAAGGCTTATTTTACATCCATAAACTCTGCTATTTGGACTAATTTATTAAAAATATTTAACTTTTATACTAAAACGTATTTCACAAAATTGATAAAACACCAATGAAAAGTTGTTATTTTTATATGGCTACCACAAATTTTAGATTTTTGAAAAAATCACCGTTAAAAGTTTAAACTTTTTCAATCAACTACCTTAAATCATGTTGATGACTATCCGTTAAATATTATGCGACTTTTGTGTGGATTTTAGCTCACCTTTTTTTATTTTTTGAGTGCATGTAAAATAGGCGTTGAAAATAATTAAGTTAGCAACGCATTCTGGGTATGGTTTTAAAAACAACTGATGTTTTATAATTTTTTAATATCACACTTAAACTTACCGAAAATTTTTATGTCACACCTTAATGTGGCAATATTAACATCCTGTATTTTTTTTATTGACGAGGCATTTTAGAAGAAATATTTTTTAGAATATATAAATTATTTCTCTAAATGCTCATAGAACTTTTAGATATGAAAACATTTTAAAATTAGTCTAAATGTAAATTCCAATATTTTAAAATAATTTTGTCTTTTTTTAAAAATGTCAAATCAGTAAAAATTAAAATATGTTACTAACATCAAATTAAGGAGTGATGTTTAAAAATTATAAAAATTTTAACTGTAATATTAAAAATTTATAAAATTTAGTTATTTTTTTGGTACTGCACCTAAAATTTAAGTAATTTTAATTAAAAAAAAAAATCAAATTGTTTGTGCTCCCGGAATTCCCACAGTCAAGAAAGGCAATAATTAATGTTATATTAGGTGAGAATATTGACAGCTGTGTTGTCATTATCTTTGCGCTTAATTTCATTTCTTTTTCATTTTCAAAAAAAAAAAAAAAAAAAACAAAATTCAAATCTTATTTTTGGTCGGTTTTTGTCTTATACCTTGACTTTCTATTATATATATATATATATGTTTATGATACGAAAACACCGGATCCTATTAGAACTCTAAAGTTAAGCGTGCTTAGGCGAGAGTGGTACCAAGATGAATGACCTCCTAGAAAGTTCTTAAACACCCCTTAGGTTGGAGATTCTCAGAAATAGCCTCTCTTTCAAGGTGGCACCCTAAAAGGAGAAAGCTGCTTACATCCAACCCGCCTCCCCTAACCCCACTTAAGCGGGAGCCCTCGGAACACTGGGAATGTTTCTTTTTATTTTGTATTTTTCTAATTGATGCCTAAAAAATACAAGTTAAAGTATATTATAACTATATTTTTATACTTTTTGGATAATGTTATTATCATTATAAAAATGTTTAAAATTTATAACTATTATTCATTAAAATTCATAATAATACTCTGATGGTAACACTTTTTGTCACGTTAATAAGAATGCCCTACTTTTTGTTTGATTTTTCTTATGTTACTGTGAAAGAGGTGTAGCAAGTCCTCGCGAGCTGACTCATCATAAAACTCGGCTCGTTTTAAGCACGAGCCAAGCCGATTCGGCTCGTTTAGCTTTTTGAGCCAAGCCCGAGCGTAGTGAAGCTCGAGCTCGTAGGCTTGTTAGCCTGGATGAGCCTTTGTAATATAATATATTTGTTTAAATATTGCCCAACAGAGCAATATTGAAGCCTAGATGAGCCGAGCTCGAGCTTAAATGAGCCTATATTAAGCTTAAATGAGCTGCAATATTACAAGCTTAATTAGAAGCTCGCTGAGCCTAGATCGAGCCAAGCCGAGCCAAGCTCGAGCTTAACTTTCAATGTTCAGCGAGCTTCAAGTCGAGCCCGAGCCGAGTTTAATGCCAATGAGCAGAGCCTGGTAAGCAGAGTTATATATATATACATATTTTATTAAATGAGCCTAAATGAGCCTATATTGAACTCAAATACACCCTTATTCTTACGGTACTGGTGAAAGTATGGTTGAATTTTATACATATTTTCACTACAAAAAAAGCTACTAAATACACCGAAAATTTGTGCCGCAATAGGCAGCTGGAAGTGTCGCAATTCCTATTGTGGCGCAAAAAATTGCGCCGCAATTTTGCCGTATTAGGTGTGCCATATTAGCTAAATGCGGCAGGATTAGACATGCCACAATAGATAAGCCTAAAATGGCTCAAAAACTCGCAGTATTTGTCTTCTCATATATTGCACACCAAGGTTGGCATGTAAGGTTAATACGGCAGGTTTGGGTGCCCTATTAGGTGCACATAATACGGCGCTGAAAATCACCGTATTAGGTGTATATAATACGACGCAAAAAAGCGCCGTATTAGGTGTATATCATACGGCACAAAAAAGCACCGTATTTGGTGCACATAATGCGGCCCTATACTGCGCGGCATTATTTCATCTTTGCCGTACTAGGAGGACCTAATACGGCGCACTAAAGCGCAGCATTAGTTTTAATCTAATACGCCGTATTTAAGCGCCGTATTAGGTCAACTCACCACATTAACTGAAACAACAAGGGGTCAAGTTTTTAATAATTCGGCGTTAGACAAAGCTGATTAAAATTTCCCTGAAAAAATAACATAAAATAAACTAAATAGAAACTCTCCCAAATCAGAGAGCAAAAAGAAAGGGAGTCAGTTTTCGCATAGAAAAATAAAATTAAAATTTCTAAATTTAAGTTCAAACAACCAAATCATAAGAGACAAAAACATACAATTCAGTACATAAAACTGAAATGAGTAAAACTATCAATTAAGTTCACAAAAGAGCCCCTTATATGCCTCAATATTCACATCTTGTTTACACATGCCTCAATATGCCCATATCCCCTTACATGCCTCGTATATTCACACGTATCATCATCTTCTTCATCATCATCAGTAGCAGCAGCAAGAGATTTAGATCTCCTCTAAGATGTGCGATTTTGCATCTGTAGAGAAAATATACTGTATTATATATAAATAAATCCAACCATCTTAATTTAATATACATTAGTAAAAAATTCAAAAAAATTTACGCATCGATTGCATCATAGACATAAATTCTTCTCTAAATGAGCATCCCTATTAGCAAATTGGGCTTCTAACTCGCTTCTAATTTCTGCGGTTTTCTGGGCAAGTTGTTCGGCGACTTGTTCGGCTACACATCGATCTATTTCAGCCTGAGAAATGCGAGGATGTGGGTCATCCTCATAGATGCATTGCCTCCTTATAGCCGGAGGACGGCCAGCTCCCATACCTCTTTGGTGGCCAAACCGATGGCCGAGCACTTTCGTGAATGCCTCGGCAGCGCTAAGGGTGTCAACACCATGCTTTGCTATCTCTTCTTCATGCAATTTTACAAGGGCATTGTATGCTGCTTCTGCATGCTCGTCGACCCACGTACCATTTGAGTTCTTCTTTTCACATTCAAATAATTTTAAGTACTCGGGGCGCTGGTCCTCGATGCTATTGCCCCCCCCCCCCCCCCCCCCCCAGTTTGCTATATAGTTAAAACAAAAGCATTTTAGTATATTATCATACTCCTACAATAGTATTTTTTTAATCATATTACATCTATAATAATACTACATGCTACATATAATTATATTAATTGATCACTTGAGTAACCTAAGTTTTTCATCAATTCAACAGATTCACATAGCAATAATCAGAATCATAACTTAAACATTCATTAAAATCGCAATATAAAGTTTTTCATTAGAGAATTCATCACTTGAGTAACCTAAGGTTCTAATGGGTGTAAAAGTAGATGAAAACAATAAATCGTTGGTAGCTCGTCCATCTTTCTCCATCCTTAATTGTGTAACCTATAAGGAGGAAGGAAAAGAAGAAGATCGATTTAATGTCAAAACATCCATGATGTGTAGAATCGTTGAGTTTAAAAACAAAAGATACTTACACGGCGTTCAAACCATCGTGTTAAGTCTGGTCATGAACTATTTAGAGTTTCATATTCACTAGAGTGTAAAAAAGGCATATTTTTATGTTAGTGCAATGAAAATCTTCATACAAAAAATTAAACAAGTTCAAGAAATGAACTTACTCCATGAAGGGGCGTGCTTCCCCACAATTTTTCAGAACATACAAATGAGCGCTCTTGTAATCTGCAAAGTTCAAAACTTATATATCTCCTTTGCCGAATGGTTGCCCACTCCTCCAGAAGATTGATAAGCCATCTTGTTGCTCCATAGTCAGATCATCATTCCTTGCCACCTTGTTAAATCTGGTCTCTATTTTACTCACAGTATCCCGAGTAAAATGTAGTACATTCATTGGCAATATAAGCTTCAGCTATGGAGCCTTCCGGACAAGCTTTCTTGCACACACATAATTTGTATGTACGCATCTCTTTGTAAGGAGATGATGTAAGGATTTCACACTTATAACAAGATTACAACATGGACAAGAATAAAAACAATTACCTTTCAATCTGATACATCTAACGATATTGCACAGGCCCGCCAAGCTTGGCCTCATTTGCCAAGTGAACGGGAAAATGCATCATTATGTCAAACATTGACGGAGGCAAAACTTGCTCAAACTTACAAAGAGTGATTACTATATTGCTTTCCATCATCTCTAGTGATTCCACTCTTAAGGACTTTGACCACAAATGCTTGAAAAACAAGCTAAGCTCTGCTAGCGGTCATATATCTCATTAGGCAACAAGCCAGGAAAAGCAGGTATAAGGACATCTTGGATGAAGATATGGCAGTCATGGCTTTTCATTCCCGACAGCGCACCTTCCTCCACATTCACACATCGAGAAATATTTGATGAGTACCCATCTGGAAATTTTAGTTTAGACATGAATCTTAATATGTCTTTTTTCTCCACAGACTTTAAGGCATAAGAAGGTGGGGCCATTTTATATTTACCCGGAGCAATTGAAACAGGATGCAACTCCTCATGGACCCCAATCTCCTTCATGTCTAATCGAGCATTCATAGTGTCCTTAGTCTTTCCAGGAAGATTCAGCACAGTTCCTAAGATAATGTCACATACGTTTCTCTCTATATGCATCACATCCAAGTTGTGACGAAGCAAAACTTTTCTCCAATAAGGCAATTCAAAAAATATACTCTGCTTCCTCCAGTGGTGTGGCAATTTCGGCTCCCCCCTATTGCGCTTTTTGAGGCGCTTTCCAAAAACCACGTTATCGGAGCCACTCAATTGTTCAAGAACATCGTCCCCAGATAGACACTTAGGAGGAGGCCTCATTTCTACAGTTCTATCAAAGGAATCAACATCAAACCTCCATCTATGATCTTGTTCCAAGAATCGACGATGAGCCATGTAAACATCTTTACCGTAGTAGTTCAATCTGTGTGATGAAGTGTCTTTATTACAACAAGGACAAGCAAGCTTCCCTTTAGTGCTCCACCTTTACAAATTTACATATGCAGGAAAGTCATTAATTGTCCATAACAAAGCAGCACGAAGGTTGAATCTCCTCGATGTGCATGCATCATATGTCGATACTCCACCATCCCACAACTGTTGGGCTCATCTATTAAAGGACGCAAGTAGACTTCGATATTATTCCTAGGACTTTTTTCACCGGGAATTAGCAAAGATATCATGAAATATGGCTTCTTCATACACATCCAAGGCGGCAAGTTGTACAGCACTAATATCATCGGCCATATAGAGTATCGACTATTCACACTGCCAAACGGGTTGAAGCCATCACTCGCCAAACCTAATCTCACATTTCGTGAGTCTGATGCAAATTCGGGATACATTTCATAAAAAGGACTTCCAAACCTTTGAATCGGCAGGATGTCTTAGAACTCCGTCATCAACACGTCTCTCCCTATGCCATCTCATGTGTGATGCTATCTTTGAGGACATGAAAAACTTCTAAAGTCTTGGAATGACAGGAAAATGACGCAATATTTTTCTTGGAACCCTCTTCCATGGTCAGAACCTTCTCTACCTCCATCCTCATCAACAATGGCGTCCTTACCATTTTGCCATCGTGAAAGACCAATACGGGACAGTGTTGATAGTCAGCATACTCCTTTCGGTATAGTATACAATTATTCTCACAAGCATCAATCTTAACGTAATCCAATCCTAAGTCCTTTGTGTATTTTTTGGCTTCGTACATATTTTTTGGAAAATTAACATGAAGCTCATCAAATGCCCTGTGTAAAATTTCAAGGATCATACCAAAAGCTTTATCGCTCAAATTGTTCACAATTTTTGTATGAAGAAGGGCTATAATGAATTCTAGTTTTGTGAAACTCTTACACCTGGGGAATAATGGTTCATCGGCATCTTTTATCAGCCTGTGAAACTTCTCTGAGTACTCACAAGACTCATGAGTCTCAAATCCAGAACTTTCACGTTGCGTTTCAAGCCCCGGACATTCCTCGGGATCAAAAGCAGGCGTCCTTACATTAGTCAAATCATGGACCAAAGGCACCATATCATCACCTGCCACCTCTGTGTTCCATTCTTGACTTCTAGAGCTCCCAATGTGATCATCACTCTCACCTACCGAGTCCCTTACTAAATCCTCCTTACCGTGGAAAATCCACAGATTGTAGTCCTTTGTCATCCCGTAAATCATTAAGTGATGCCACATGGTGGAACGATCCAAGAAAACAAGATTGTTACAATAGTTGCACGGGCATTTAGCACCCACTATTTCCATCCCAAATTCCTTCTCCAAGAAACCATTTATCCCATTTACATACTCTGCTTTGCGCCTATCACTAAAACTATTTTTATTCATCCCAGCTCTATCCTGTTCCATCCTTCAAAGTAAAGGAAATAAAACTCAAAGTTTTTTAGACACTACATATGTGAAATAAATTTGGAAACTACGTGTCTTTGTAATCGGCAAAAGACTTAATATGACGATAATTTTTTCCGTATTAGGTGATGCCCATACATCAACCCCTTCGGTTCCGCCATATTATTTGACACTAATATAGCCCTATAAAGCGTCATATGTGAATTTCTTGGTAGTGTAAAATGGCACATTTTCGTGCCACAATAGGCACCATAGATATTGAGGTATAATTAGTACCTAATACGACGCGTTTGCATGCCATAATAGGCACTGTAGAAGTTCAATAATGAATGAGATTTAATACGACTTTTTTGTAGGCTGCAATAGATGTGGCTAGAATAGGCGCACGAATATGATCTAATGTGGCGGTTTTGATTGCCTTATTAGGTCATAATCTAATACGGCATTTTTTAGCGCAATATAAACTAATCAAATGCAGCGGCTGAAATCGCCATATTTGGTTAGCTAATACAACGCATTTATAGCGCCGTATTTGAGAACGCCGCAACTTCTTTGATTTTCTGTAGTGTTTGTTGGTCACTATTGTTTTTAAGTTTTTTTCAATTGCATCTTATTATCTTTAATTTAAAATAATTTTTAATATTTTTTACAGCAATTATTTTCGCATTTAGTGACCGACCAATGAAAATTAAATGATAATATATCGATATTGTCAAAAATAAAAAATCATACATTATTTTAAACAGAAGAATATATGAGAGACTTATACAAATAAACTTACAAATATTATAAACTACTTTCAGGATAAACAAGGCCGACCCTGACAGTTTCGGAGGCTGTAATGAAAGTTACAAATGGAACCCTTCATATATTTCAACATTCCTCTTAATAACACAAAACTAATATTAATATAACAAACTACAAAAATTATAGTCGTAAAACTTACCAACATTGATAATCGAGACTTTAAAAACTACAACCCCACAATATCGGGCTCCCAAATGCGATTGCTTAAGTTATTTAGGGTTATGTCCAGTCCAGTACACAAAATCTTCGAAACTAATTTGAACAAAATTATAAATACTAATGTTATTGAAATAGATAAACGCTGATATTATTCTCTGAGCAAAATTATTATTGCCAAAGCAACTGTTAGATTATATGTATTTTACGTCATATTTATGTATAGCCAAATAGCCCTCTCAAGTATTTTCTCTCTTTCAAAGGCAAACTCTAGCCGCTTTCTCGACCGCCGCTGTTGGCAGTGTTGAATCGCTCCCATTTCCTGCGACGTAGAAAATCCAAAAATTCAACTGGGCCTGTGGTGTTGCAAATGTTGTTGGTTGCGCTCTCTTCTTGATTAAAGTTTTAGTAACTACCATTATTTCCAAGAAAATTTCATAACTATTATTTTTTGTAAGTTACATCACTGCTCTAGCAAAATCAATTTTTATTGTGGTAATAACAACACGGTAAATAAATTCAGCAAATGATAAATATATAAAGTGTAGTGAAACACTACAATGGCCTAATTTTGTCAAGGGTTATCTACATTTTAGTACCCTGACATTTTTAAAAATAATAAAAAGGACCTAACCTTTTTACGTTATTAAAAAGACCCCTAAGTTTTTATCGTATCAATTAAAAAGCCCCTCTCCAGTGTGATGACGTCATTTTCTATCGACAGTGCTGACGTGGTAATTACTTTTTATTAATGCTACAATAAAAAGACCTAAAGTACTCTTCAATTCTCTTACTATTACTTTATAAGCACAAAATTCGAGATATTGGTTTATGTAGAAGATATCTATTTTCGCTTAATTTGTTTCAAAATATAATTATTAAAGGGTATTTTTGTCATTTTAATGTAGCATTAATAAAAATACAGCAGTCATATCAGCTCTGCTGAATAAAAATAGCATCATCACATCATATAGAAGCCTTTTTTATTAATGCGATAAAAATTTAGGACATTTTTATTAATACGACAAAAACTTAAGGTTCTTTTTAATAATTTAAAAAGTGACAATCCTTTTTATTATTTTTAAAAATATTGGGTATTAAAATATACGGATTATTTACATTATACTATTCGGACATTTTTAATAATTATAAAAGGGCCCTGACATTTTGAAATTATTAAAAAGAACCATGAGGTTTTATCCTATAAACAAAAACGACGCTCTTCGGCCATCTGACGTCATTTTTCGCCACCAGTGTTGGCATGATAAGGCTAATTTAAAATTGATCATACTACTCCTCAACCAAAAAATTAAATAAACCCTAAAACACTGAAATGATGGGAGAGAATTATTTTTATTAATACAACAAAATCTCAAAATCCTTTTTAATAATTTCAAAAACTTTCGAATCTTTTTTATAATTATCAAAATAAAATATAAATAACTCTTTTGTCAACGCAAAAGACTTTATTGAATGCATTAAATGCGAAGAATGCAGCCAACTAATAATAACAATGGCGGCGCTTCCTTGCCAATCATTTCTTGCTGCATATAATGTATCAACGTCACTCATAAAGTTAATTATTCATTAAATTATAAGATTATTTATATTTTAATATTTTTAAAATAATAAAAAAAACTCTGATATTTTTAAATTATTAAAAATATCTCTATGATTTTGTCATACTAATAAAAAGACTTATCTTCAACTTGATGATGTAATTTTTAGTCGATAGAGCTAACATGACAGCTGTGTTTTTTTATTAATATTATAGTAAAATAAAAAAAATACCCTTGAATAACCATATTTTAAAATAAATTAATAAAAAATAGATGACTTTTACATAATATGAATCTCGAATTTCCTGCCTATAAAGTAAGAATATGGTCGTTGAAGTGTACTTTAGATCATTAATAAAATATAATTGTCATGTCATCTCTGCCTATGCAAAATGACGTCATCACTCTTGAGAAGGGTCTTTTTATTAATACAAGAAAAATTAGGGGCCTTTTTAATAATTCAAAAAATTCAGGGTTCTTTTTATTATTTCAAAAAATATCGGGGTGCTAAAATATAAATAACCCTAAATTATAAGGTTATTTACGCTAAAGGTCCTCGTAGTTTGTTTATCGTGTCAATTTAGTCCTTGTATAATTCAATATATATCAATTTAGTCATTGGAGAAAATTTTATGTTAAGTTTTTAATAAAGTTTTTAATGGTTCAACCACAAATTTAATAGAGTTAAATTGAGTAAAACTGAGGAATTTATAATAAGTTACTTGTATCTAAGATAATTTTACCGTTTAAAATTACATTATTGACTTAACTTAAACTTGACCAAATAACTAAATTGACAAATTTTATATTGTTCAGGGACTAAATTGACACAATTAAAAGTATAAGAACATTTGGCGTAAATAACCCTAAATTATATATTAATATTTTGTGATTTAATGTATTAATTTTAGGGTTATTTATGCTAAAGGTCTATTTATTTTACTCATTGTGTAAATTTAGCATTGTACTTTAATCTATGTTAATTTAGTCCCTATACAGTTCAAAATAAATCAATTTAGTTCTATAGTTGAAATTGATGTTAAGTTAACGACGTAATTTTTAACACCTAGTTATCTGAAATACAAATGACCAATATAAACCCGCCACTAACTCAATTTAAACTCACCCGTCACCCAAGCATTGATAATTTTGTTATCAACTTGATGCCAATTTTATACTATGGACTAAATTGACACAAAGTAAATAGTACAGGGACTAAATTGAAGTACAAGGACTATATTGAAACTATTGATAAAGTACAGGGACCTTTCGTGTTAATAACCCATAATTTTAACATATTACAAGTTTTGTGAAGTAATTTTTGAGCTAAAAAATTGTGTATATTTAATAAAATAGTCTAAATGATAGTTTGAAAGAGTGTAAAACTTGTCATTATTTCTTGGCATACCCACGATCTGCTGCTACTACCCTAATCCAATACATGAGCTGCAACATCATTGTGTCGCTGTTAATGAAAAAGAGTTGATGAGATACCTATTTTATGTCCTCATACGCTGCCGTTTGGACTATTTTATTAAACTTTTACAGTAAAATATTAATTCACAAAGTTTACGTATTAAAAAGTTGAAACACCAAACCTCATGATTTGTAATTTACCCGAAATGATTTGTGCAACCTTATACGTACCTAACCTTTTACAGTCGGTTTCTACATTTTATACAACATATTTTTAATTCACAAAGTGTCAATTTTTACCATGCAGATATTAAAGAGTCGACAACACGTAATCTTGAAACCAAATCCCCCCCACCCCCCCGCGGTTTTTTATCTCTTTTTAGATCAATACTTTTTATTCAGCAGTTACACTAAGAATCGTCCTCATTTTAGGTGGACACTGAATTCAAGATCGGAAAAGGATATTAAGCAATCAATTTGCGTCAATATTTACAAAAATTACAATTGAAAAATCATAATCGAAATCAAAATATGAAATCTTTTTCAAAATCAAATTTAAGTGATTATAAGATTTTTACTTTTATTTTCCTTCTTATTTTAAAGATAACGAGATAATGTCTCAAATGAGCTTGGCCTGAAAAATAAAAGCATTTGAAGAAAAAAAAATTATATATATACTTAGGCTCCATTTAGTTCAAATAAAAATATTTTTCTGACAGAAAATTTCACAGTACAAAATATTTTTAATTAAAAAATTTGTTTGGGTTATTTACGGCAAAGGTTCATGTACTTTGTACATTGTGTCTATTTAGTCCTAATACTTTTAATTGTGTCAATTTAGTCCGTATACAATTCAAAATGTGTCAATTTGGTCCTTAGAGCAAATTTATGTTGAGTTTTTAACGAAATTTTTAATGGTTCGACTATCAGT
This sequence comes from Simmondsia chinensis, assembly GCA_018398585.1. Classification (NCBI taxonomy): domain Eukaryota; kingdom Viridiplantae; phylum Streptophyta; class Magnoliopsida; order Caryophyllales; family Simmondsiaceae; genus Simmondsia; species Simmondsia chinensis. Next base: position 14,904,956 of record JAGTTD010000026.1, on the reverse strand, counting down.
TTAGTTAAATTGAGTAAATAGATGAATTTATAATAAGTTACTTGCATCTAATATAATTTTACCATTCAAAATTACATCATTAACTCAACTTAAATTTGATCAAAAGACTAAATTGACACATTTTGAATTATTCAGCAACTAAATTGACACAATTACAAGTATAAGGATTGAATTGATACAATGGATAAAGTACAGAGACCTGTGGCGTAAATAACCCAATATTTTTTTTTAAATATTTTTTTCATTCCAAGTAAAGTATTGGATTAAAAGCTCACGATCCTTAGCCCTTATTGTGAGGAGGCTGCGTCATTTTTTTGCTGGCTGCTCTCTGTCGTTTTGGCTTATAGACAGAGGAGTTTGTGTTTTCTTCTCTGGTTCAGTTATTTGCTTTGGGTGGGAGTTTTGTGTCCTTTCTGGTCTGGTGTTGCTGTCGCTTTCTGTGTTGGTCTTGTTAGGCTCTGGTTGTGCATTAGGTCTTTTTGTCTGCCTTGTCTTTTTTCTTTTCTCTTTGTGCTCGTTTCTCTCGGGTACCCGATTGCTGGGTCGCCGCTTTTGTTTGGAGCTTTGCTCCTTATCTGTCCAAAATAAAAAAAAAATTTCTTCAACAATATATAAAAAAGGTAAAGTTACATATTAGTACCTTGTGATTTGGTATATATTAATAGTTTAGTTCACAAACTTTGACAAGTAATTCATCAGTCCAAAAATTACATGTATTTTGATAAAATAATTCAAATGACGATGTAAAATGGTATAAAACTTGTCCTTATTTGTTGGTAAATACAGTATTATCTTGCTATTCTTCTCATCCTACGCAGTACAACAATATTGTGACACTACTAACATCCTTATACACTATCTTTTTTACTATTTTATTAAATATATATAACATTTATTGATAATTATTAAATACATATAACGTTAGATTAAAATCATAGCTCAAAAAATTTATATGCTAAAATATTAATACACCAAATAGCAAGATATTAATATATGATTTACCCTATAAAAAATATCATCGGTCCATCAAACCGAGGTTGATTACACTTTAGTGCTAGCTACTACTAGCACGGTGGAAGTGCTACATGGAAATTAGTTGATCGAACTTGCACATAGAGACAACCTTGATAATTAGCGACAGATAAACACTGGGTATGTAAGTGATAAAAAATATATACTTACTGTATACATTACAACCTCGACGTACCTAAGTAATAAATTCTCCAACCTCGACTATTTAAGTGATAAATTCCCTTTAATATATCCAAAGTTGAACTCCAAGCTCTCAATGTTGCCCCGAATAACTTTTCAAAGCTAGCATTCATAGTCGTACAATTAAATATACTTAATACACGAACTTACGCTATTTTTATGTGAAACACAGATAAACACCATTCAAAACGCTATAAAATACTCTTTCCAAACAAAGCCGCAATTTTTTTTTTCCGATAGATAAGCAATAAGGGCTCACAGAACAAAATAGGACGCACCCACAAAAGTAGGACCTCAAACAAAGCCATAATGTTCGTCGAATTGCACAAACTCAAGTCGCTATTCAATAGATTTTAACACCACCTTGATAGGTGCTTGATGTGCAAAGCTCTAAGTATCAAGTTGCACAAAATTCATGTTTTTTTTTTCTCCTATAATTAGCGATAAAATCGTAATACAACTGGTGCCTTGTACAAACGAAACCTAATTCAACACGTTGCATTTGATTTTAGTTATTGTAATTAAGTAAAATTGACTACTTTTGAAAGTAACTTTCCACAGATGCCCAGTGCCACAAGGGCTCCCACTTGCGCGGGATCGGGGGCAGAGGGTAGGATGTACGCAGCCTTAACCCATCAGGCTGAAACTCTGATGAGAGACTGTTTCCGAGGATCCACAACCTGATAGTTAAAAGGTTATAAAGGACTTGTACAAAGAGCATGAAAGGGGAAAGTATGAAGCATGAAGGGAGCATATAAGGAGCATGCAAGGAAACATGTAGGGCCTAGGTGTCATGCGTGGCATGTATGTATGTAGCATGTACACATGGGGCATAACAGCAGGAGCAAAAGGCAAAAGCAAATAACATGAAGCGTCCACAGAAACAAACCCACCAAACAAAAAGTTTAGCTACTCGACTAAACACTTTTAAAACCGCTATTAAAAAAGGCTCTTCCCAAGCACAGCCGTAATGTTCGTCGAATCGACAAACTGAAGTCGCTATTGATGTCCAAAAATGCATGTGTTTTAAGTGCCATAAAATTTGCAATGTAACACCACTAAAATTTTGATATTTGAATGACTATACTGACCTATTCATAGGCATCATAGTACTGAATATTGATTATTGTTAACCATCTACAAGATTTGGTCGGAGAGAGAATCGCGCAGCAATACAAGCCTGTGTTCATACTAATGATTATCAACTTATTTATATCGCATTTTATATACTGTATTAATTTAGTTATTTTACTTTTTGGGTTATTTATATTAAAAGTTCTTATACTTTGCTTATTGTGTTAAATTATGTCAAGGACCAATTGTCCCAAAAGCTTAAGCTACTGGGTAAAGACCCAAGAATAGTTTTATACTCTAACATGCCCCCTCACACAAATACCAATTGGGCTTGAAGCGTGGATAATACACATGCCCAACTTATACCTTATACTTAAATTATTTTACTATTGAAAGTGGGGGCTGCTGAGATTTGAACTTGTGACCTCTTGATAACAAGGCTCTGATACCTTCTCAAGGAATTATCTTTCTCAAAAGCTTAAGCTAGTAGGTAAAGGCCCAAGAATAGTTTTATACTCTAACAATTTTGTCCTTATACTTTAATTGTTTCAATTTACTCCTTATATAATTAATCTTGTGTTAAATTGGTCCTTATATGTGTGAACAAAAATCGGTCCGCCAGCCATTTCGTCAAGGACCGGACCAGACCGACCATATATTAGTACGGTCTTCAGTCCTAGTGTATGGGGTTCATCGGTCTTCTATCCAGTCCGGTCCAAGACCAGACCGAATACCGATCAATATCAATTACGCATTAAATATTTTGGGCAAATAATTTTAATATATAATGTACGTATCTCAAAATAAAAAATCATAGAAAATTAAATATTTATTTTTTTACCATTTAATATATATATATTATGTAAATTATACTATAATAATTATTTTTTAATTTTTAACTTTTGTATGAAAATATTTTTCTTCTTATAATTACACTTGTTAGATGAAACATCGTTCCAAATCGTTCTAGTCCGGTCCAAGGCCGATTTCTAACCAGTCTTAGACTGGACTGACCTGGTTACAATCGGTCCGGTCCTCGATCTCATTATTTGACATACTCCGGTCTTCGGTCCGGTCCGGTCCAGTTTGGTCTGGTCTTTGGCCGATGTGTAACCCTTTATAGTAACATATATGTTAAATTTTCAAAGAAATTTTTAATGTTTCAACCATGGGTTCTATTAAATTGAGTCAATGATGAATTTATAGTGGGATACTTCCATAGAATGTGATTGTACCATTAAAAATTGCGTTGATAACTAATTAAAATTTGACTGTGGGACTAAATCACACATTATAAATTGTATAGGAACTAAAATGACACAGTTAAAAGTAAAATGAGTATATTGACACAATGAGAAAAGTAAAGAGACTTTTAGTATAAATAACCCTTACTTAAAATACTTAGCAACATAGCAGCAATGTACCCAATTTTCCTTACTTAAAATACTTAGCAACATAGCAGCAATGAACCCAAATTGAAGTATATCTGTATTATATCAACTTGATTTGTACAAGTAAGTATAAGTACAACAATATCAGGTATAAGTGAAAAGGGGGGAGAAGTAGAAGAAGATAAAAAGGGGAGAGAAAACATATAGAATTAGGACAGAGAGAGAAAACACTATAGCAATCAACTTACCCCTAATTATCCCTAATCCCCTTATTTATATAAGCTAACAAGAGAAACATCTAGATTTGCCACCTCTGCTGATTACATGGTAACACTAAGTCGTGGTCAGGGGGGCGGCTCGAGATCGGACCCGGGAATATCTGTATCAATATTCCTGATCATATTTTGGCTCGTATCAGGTTGATTCATAGATGAGTTAAGATAAGGTCAATGGGTAGCTTACTGTCGTAATTTGTTCCTATAGGCCAACACCCTTGTGCCCCAGCGATTGGAATGCTTTATGCCATCTATGGGGTCCCCAATTCGACACACTGTCCCCTCTCCCCCATGTAATGACCTCACTGATATGGTTTTAAATAGTGTGTAAAGTTGTCTACTCGCAAGTGTACGAGCAAGTCATGGTCATTGCAGGTATGCGAGTGTTGTATTCATAGGGAATCGGTAACAACAACAACAACCCCCCAGTGCCTCAGGGGCTCCTGCATAAGCCGGATCTGGAGGGGTAGATGTACACATCCTTCCACCTTCTGGGGGTTGCCCAGAAGGTGGAATGCTATTTTTAAGACCCCCAACCTAAAAACCTTGTCCGCAACAATGAAGCCTGGCAACCTGGCAGTACGAGAACCAATAAGCATATAAGCAAGGCAAAGCTAGGCAAATAAAGGCAAAGACGTAGTAGATCACAATTAAGTCAATGAACAGCTAGTAAATCAGAAGCTCGGATCGTACATAAGCGTGGATCCACAGGAAATCGGTATAAAGTTAAATTCAATAACTATCGAGCAATTAAAATTGGGTTTCTATGTGAAACGTGGATGGTTAACTAAATTAACAAAATTGAAATGTAAATTAATTTGTCAATCTATCAAAGTTAGTTTAGGGTATGAATTTCAAAGTTAGTTTAGGATATGAATTTAGGTTAGCCTAAACCAAATTCTATCATTATATTTTATTACAATAATGACTTTAAAGGTTTAGGCTACAATCGCTAAACTTAGATTAATACTTAGGTTAGGGCTTAGGATAATAAACTAATCTAAGAGTATATGATATAGACCAAAGGAGGTTCCAACCCAAAACTAATTGGCAATTGGTGGAGTAGCTCCTTTGGTAAGTAAATTGATATACTCGGGATGAAAGACTATACCGCTACGTCGAACAAGACCCAAGATTTTACCAGGCCGAGATCAACTCCAAAGTAGACTCAAGGACTTCCATGAGACCGAGAATAAACTCCTTGAAATGTGGCAATCAAATTTGCAACACATCATACATAGGCCCCCAATAAGACTACTAAATGACATCGGTCTCGCATATGACTGGTGAATGGCATCGGCCCTCATATGACTGGCAATCCATGGCGCAAGATCGTCGGCTCTGATACCAATGATACAGACCAAAGGAGGTTCCATCCCAAAATCAATTGGCAATGGGTGGAGTAGCTCATGTGATATATAAATTGGTATTTATTTACGTAACCCACCTATGTGGGACTAGCTTTTTGCCTGTATCAGTATAACTCATCTTATCATTTTAGATGTAGCATGGATTATTTTAATAGTACTAACAAATTCCTTTATCACTCCTTATTTAGTATTAATTTGTATAAAAGATTGTATTTAGGGTTAGGTACAACCTCAACCCTGACAATTTGTGAGGAACTTGTTATATTTTAGTATGGGCTATAAACACGAGACAGTATGCAAATAAAATTGGAAATCAAAGCATCGTTACAAGCACATAATGAGAAAACCAATCTCAAAAGATAAAACCTCCCATAGGGGTGCAGGAGTAGTATAAAAAAACTCATCATTGCAAATAAAATATAAATCCGGGTCCAGATAGCTATTCATCCTTCATTCATAAACTGTGAGTTTACTCCTTTATGAGAGTTTTACAAATCATTAATTCAAAAGAGAAAAGGGTAAGAAAACTCCTAGATTGATAAACTCCTTTAATTAGTATTGACTTCATTCCTAACTCAAGGATACCTCCCCACCACCCCCCCCCCCCCCCCCGGGGGGACCATTGTCTACTCACCCGTGCCATTTTAAACCGCGGATCAGGTCATAGGTTGACCTATTGGCCACCTCTACCTGTAGCCGTTAGAAGTTAAAGTGATAGTTTTGCCCATTGTGAGTTTGAAATAATACCTAGGGACAAAAGGGGAATATTGGTTTATCCACCAAGCTCAAGTAACAGAGAATGATGCCATTTTGATTCAACAAAAATATGCCTAGCATGAGATAAAAGTTACCTCAAAATAAAGAAGCACTCGAGGCGATTATTAGGTACACCACTACAGAATGCAATACTAAAGGTGAGGTAATCCCTAACTCGAGTTGGTTACCTACGATGCCAAGGGAAATGTAGACCTCAAGAAGTGGGCAGACGTGGAGGAGAATATCTATTGACCTTACCACAGAAATTCCGTCAGCCGAGGCTTGGGGGTTGAATGCCTGAGCGTGGAGGGTGACTTGCGGAATTCGGGGGTTGGAAGTTGAATTCGAAAGCTTCGAATAAGGACACTTAAGACATAACAAAGGTCCTAACACCAACATGAGTCCTAACACCAACATGAATTTCTACAATTTTCATACAACATAATTGTGCCTTTCCTCTTCTCTTTTCCCAAGAGTAGGCATACTCGTTGCTACATTTGCTTCTGCAAATACAATCGACCACAAGTTGTGGTATTCTAGAAGGAATCTTCATGTACCATAGTTTATATCCTAACCCTCTTTTGTTAATTTAGCACCACTAATCTAAGACTTCGACACCCAATATTCAAGCTTCATAACGATGGTCCATCGGTGACCCAACTTGGTGAGTTAGGTGAATTTAAACATAAGCCATTAGTCTAAGGCTTTGATTTCATTTTCTTAAGTTTGAACTCGTACAGGTTTGCACAGGTGAATGGTGCCACGTCTAGACCTAATTGACTTGAGGTCAAGGTAGGTCGACAAGCTCTCTTCACCCCAGTTCTCAACTCCTAAGCTTTCAAAGTAACATCTGGAGGCAATCTATGCTGCTCCAACCTAACTATCGAGGTATATCCATATGTGATCTTAAATTCTTACAAGTTAAATATAAAAACAACAAAAGTAGTATAATAGACTCCTTAATTGGAACGTTCGTAGAATCTGAATAGGAAATTATAAAACCGAAGTCAGACGCACCAAAATCATAATACAAGCAAAAAGTGATTAATAAGGGTCACTCGCCTGCAGTTCAAATGTGACTTTCCCTCGAAGTCATAGTAAGCCATTCAGCAAGTTGATTTCCTTAAAATTAATGGTAACTACACAAATAAAAAGGAAAAATGACCGGAACAACATGTAACCCTTAAGTTGTTCCCTTGGCATTCGAACAAATATTCTACGGTGTGATTGGTCCCAACGGAGCGTGTTTTCTTTGGCGTTCAACAGATGGTTCGGTTAACTATACCGAAAAGGTATTTCGGTTCGGTTAACCATAATCAAAATAGTCAAAAACCTTAACCATTTCCATAACCAAAAAGAATGGTTAACCAACTTTCGATCGATCGGTAATTCGGTTTGGTTTTTCCAGTTAACTGGTAACCGTAAAATACTAATGTCTCTTTTATGGTATATGATCTATCTTCTTAATAGTTTATAAATGTCCAAAATTATCATTAAACGTGAGAATATTCAATAAATTATGAGACATTTAATAAAATTCCAAAAAATTAAATGCATAGAATCTCGTTTTAACCAACATGTGGGCAAACAATCAACATCGAATTGTAGCAAAGTAGTGCTAGTATTTAGGATATAATAGTGAGGCACAGGTGCTCTATGACAGGCGATGAATTGAGGGAAAAAAGATAATGTTGATAATACATTATAAAATAGTTTACTTATATGCTAGAAAAGTATACTTTAGAGAATAATAAAATATTATGAACATATAAAAATATATACATGATTAATATTATTTTGGTAAATCGGTTAACCGAAATGGACAAAATAACTAAGCGTTACTGTTCTAAAATACCTTAACTTTATTCGGTTAGGTTAACTGAACATAAAATTCGATAACCGCATTTTTGGGTCGGTGTTTCGAAAATTCAGGTCGGTATATCAGTTACGGATTTTTTTGAACACCCCTAGGTTTAGCCACTAATCAGGTCAAACATGAAGGTTTGAGTTCATCCTTTGCTGTTTCGGTGTTCGGCCTCTTGATCGAAGCTAGATCCCCCGTCCTTTACATCGTGATTTAACTTCGTATGTATTTGTTTTAATCTTTTGCATATATGGGCTATCGGACTTAATCCATCTGGTTATCTCACTTTATATTGATGTTGAATATCAACAACTAATTATTAAAAAATGGATATTATTATTGTAAGAGCAAAAAATATTACTGTCAAGTAATAATATAACTAATATAGCCAAAAAGTTTAATAAAATTATTTTAAAATCACATTTTTACACAAAAAAAAGGACCACCATTTTCTATACAAGATTCTATAAGGCCCACTACGGTAACATCACTTATAATGACTCCAAATTTACAGGAAAAAAAAAAGTATTTACTCAAATGACATCGACATCATTATTTGAAACTTTTGTTTTAAAAATTAAATTTTGGTTTATAGTTTTTAATACATGTATGTATGTGGACGCATGTATTTTTTATTGTTTAGAATTTATAGTATTTTATTAATAATAATAAACTAAATTTAACTATTTAAGAATATTTAAATTCAATTTTTGTATAATTTAATTTAATTTATTTATTATAACCAAGGAAATATCATAAATTTAAAAAAAATATATATATATATATATATTTAAGTTCATTTACGCATTGAAAACAGTGCATTGAATACCTTCTTTAGTTATTTTAAGAAAAAGTAAAAAAAACAAAAAAGAACAACAAAAATTATAAAAGATGATATGAATGTCATTTGGGTAAATAGTTTTTTTAAATGTTAGTTTGAAATTTTTTTTCTTTTAAAGAAAATCTTATAAATGTAATGTACTTAAATTTTTTATCTAATATTATTTTAAAATACAATTGAAAAATTAGAATTTAAAAATAATCTTTTCATTTAATAACAATTTTATAATATATAAAATTGGATATATATATTTAGATATTTTATTCTTTTAATACTATATTTTTGTTTAACACTTCTTTTATTTGAGTGGATAAAAAGGGCTCTGAAATTTTAATTGGCCAAAAATGTCACAAGGATATGACGTGGACATCAACATCAACATAAAATCAAAGTACCTACAGTAGAAGAATTAAATTAAATTTAATACGTTGGTGTATTATGCAGTCTATACATAACAGATATTCAGTTAAAAGTTTACTGATATATAAAAAATTATATATTATTATATGTATATATTTTTAGCAACTCTTAAAATAGTGATAGAGCGGAGAGAGACACAATTATGCCGATGTAACTCCTTTTGATCGTATTATATGTCATAGTAGTAGTCGAAAAAATAAAATGTAATGAAGAATAAAATATAAGTTAATAGTTTGAGAGTTAAAACGATAACTTTAAAAATATAAATAAGGATTATTATTTTATGCATAAGTATAATTAGTTTAAATTGATCACTTGTTTTCAAACCGAAAAATATAAATACATCTTATAAAATGTGTGATTCAGTTAGTTACTAAAAAAATGTATGTTTTGTTGCATTATTGACAATGAATAGAAAAACATGTTTAATACACAAATTGCGCGCCTAATTATCTAACAATGCATAAAATGCTTCTGGCTTGTGGTCGTTATAGGTGCGTCAATGTTGTTCAATGTACCCGAGTTCTGAGTTGACTCAGCCACGAAATAAAACAAACCAACTCAGACATCAGGTCAATTGACACTACCAAAGTGATCCAACCCGAGTCACCTACACAAAATGATCCAATCTAACAACCCGAAACCCAAAATAATCTAACCCATATGACCAAGATAATGGTATATATCTAGTCCTTACTGAAAAAAAATGGAAAGAGTTGAAAGTATCCCGTTTATGTAGAGAGGAAAATAAAGTGACAGATAGAGTTGTAGTTAAAGGTCTTTGGAAGTATACTAACTTGAGAAGTACAGAGCAAATAATTTCCGAATTCAGTAGAATCATCTGCGTTAAAGTACTAAGTCGGTCTATTTATTTGACTGGATGAGCGTAATGGTACAAAGAAAACATGGGACCATAGCCGTCCAAAATAGTGGGTCATCTTATTCAACGTAACCCACCCACCCACACGTACTAATCCAGCTGGGCCACTCAAGCTCGTGCAGACTGACCTTTTTCGTAAATAGCAACAAGGTCGCGGTACAAAATCTGGCCAATCAACTAAAGTGAGGCCTAGGATAGCCGTAAGGAAATGAGGACCAAAAAACGACAAACATAAACAATAGAATAAAACACAGAGATAGGAAAGCAAAATTGTATGTGAGAGAAGAGTTATGGTAACATACCCAACATGATGTTGAGGTATCATATATATATAGAGAAACCAAAAAAAATACAATTACAAGAAAGCCCTTGGGCTAATAATAATATAAATAACTCTATTATCCTAATAAGCCCCCTCAATCTATACTCGGGGGACCAACATGCAAATTGGCTTTGTGGTAGCGGAAGCAAGCAGTAGCCAACCCTTCTGTAAAAATATCAGCAACTTGCTTGGTAGTAGGAGTAAATCGAACATGGATGTCACCCTTGACAACCTTTTCACGAACATAGTGAAAATCGACATCAACATGTTTGCTACGATCATTGGAGATAGGATTTGCAGCAAGGTAAGTAGTAGACACGCTATCACAGTAAATAAGAATCGGACCAATGTGCTGCAGACCCAAGTCACGCATCAAGTATCGGATCTAGTCACACTCTGCTACGACTTTGGCAACGGCATAATACTCAGACTCAATGGTAGACTTTGCAACTATGGGCTGCTTTTTAGTGCGCCAGGAGATGAGATTAGGACCAAGGAAAAGAGCGAAACTTGTAGTAGAGCGTCGCGTATCAGGACAACCACCCCAATCAGCATCAGCATAAGTGGTGACTGATGTGTAAGAACCAGGAGTAATGTTGAGACCGTGATCAGGAGTGAGCTTGAGGTATCGCAGGATGCGCTTCACCATTTGCCAATGAGACGTCGTGGGAGCATGCATGAATTGGCACACGGTTAACCGCAAAACATATGTCGGGACGAGTCATGGTTAAGTACTAGAGTGCACCCACTGCACTACGGAACTCGGTGGGATCGGCTAGGAGGTCCCCATTGGTCAAAGAAGGTTGTGCTCGGGCTGGTATCGGTGTTTGTACAGGTTTGGCCTCAAGCATGCCATGCTTGCAAAGAAGGTTTAGGGTATATTTGTGCTGAGAGAGGAAAAGGTCATGGCGGGATAGTTTGGCCTCAATACCAAGGAAATAATGGAGCGGACTGAGGTCTTTCACAGCGAACTGAGTGGATAGGGAGGCGGTTAGTTAACTGAGAAGCGCAGGGTTAGAGCATGTGAGGATGATGTCATCAACATAGCGCAAAAGGCACACAATGCTGGTAGGGGAGCGATGAATAAATAAGGAAGGATCTGCCTTGCTACAGTAGAACCCAAGACTGAAGAGGAACGTGCTAAATCTGTGAAACCAGGCCCAGGGAGCCTGTTTTAAGCCGTACAAGGCTTTGCGTAGTCGGCATACATGCGTGGGAAACGTTGAGTGGATAAACCCAGGTGGCTGGCGCATGTACATTTCCTCATTCAAAAAACCATGTAAAAACGCGTTTTTCACATCAAGTTGGCAAATGGGCCAGGATTTTGTAACAGTCAGGGCCAGTATGAACCTAATAGTCGTAGGTTTTACGACAGGGCTAAATGTTTCGGTGAAATCAATACTTTCACGCTGATGAAAGCCCTGGGCAACAAGGCGAGCCTTAAAGCGATCGTCTGAACCATCAGGTTTATACTTGACCCTATATTTCCAAGTGCTCCCAACAACATTTTGAGAAGGAGAGGGAGGTACGAGATCCCAAGTGTGATTTTGAATAAGAGCATTAAATTCCTCAGCCATGGCTTCCTGCCACTGAGGGTTTTTCACAGCCTGAGAAAAGGAAGTGGGTTCTTGAATCACAATAATGGAGCCGAGGGATAGGATGTGCTTAGACTTACGAATTCCGTCCTTAAGACGTGCACACATGGGGTGGCCACGCTGGATAGGAGAGGAATCCTCCGAGACTGTAGGCATGGCAACACCTGAGACAGAACAAGGGAGAGGCTGAGAGGTAGGAATGGGACTGGCTAGAGGCGTGGGTGAAAAGCCACCCGAGATGCCGCCTGGAGCCGACGGGCCTGCACCACAAGGGTGAGGCGAAGGAGTCTCATGAGTACCTGCGTCGGCATTAGCCAGAGCAGGAACCAGGGCTGGTACAGCCGGCTGGATCGAAGGTATGGTGCCTGTAGACATTGCACCGGGGAGAAGGGGAAGGGAAACCTCAACAAGTTCACTAGATGGGGGCGCCGTGCAGCTAGACACTAACGTGTGATATAGGAAAATATTTTCAACAAAATGCACATGACGACTGATATGAACACAACCAGTAGTGGGTCCAAACAGCGGTAACCTTTGTACCGGCCAGCATATCCGAGGTAAACACAAGGGAGAGAGCGCGGGGCTAATTTATGAGCGGTACGGTATGTGATATTGGGAAAACAAACACACCCAAAGACCCAAAAAAGGTTATAATCAGGGGCCCGATGAAATTCTTTTCAAAGGGAGACAAGTTACGCAGCAAAGAAGCTGGTAGCCGATTAATAATATAACAGGCAGTGCAGGCGGCTTCTGTCCAAAATTCATAACGAAGTTGGGCTTGGAGGAGAAGAGTCCGTACCATTTCACTTAAATGTTGATGCTTACGTTCTGCCACTCCATTTTGCTGTGGAGTATCAGGACATGAAAGACGAAAGTGAATACCATGAGTGCGACAAAGGACCGCCATTTGCCTGTTGTCAAACTCACGACCTCCATCACTTTGAAAACACTTAATTGTAGTGGAAAACTGATTTTCAACAAAAATCTTAAAGTCGGATAAGATGGAGTACACTTCGTCTTTCCGTTGCATCGGATAAAGCCAAGAGAAGCGAGAATAGTCATCAATAAAAATCACATAATAACGTAAAGCCAAAGTTGATTGAACAGGAGATTGCCAAACATCATAATGAATTAACTGTAAAGGAGCAGTCGTTGTATGTAAAACATGAGTGAACGGTAAACGACGAGACTTACCTAGGCAACAAGCCTGACAATGTGAAATAGAACTAAAACTAGAACGTAGTAAACAACGTGAACGTAAAACATCAAAAACTGAGTGACCTAAATGTCCTAGGCGCCGATGCCACAGATCTAGGGGTGCGGTTTGGGCAACAAGTCCTGTGAACTGCGGAGCAAAGCCATATAGAGGACCGCTACAGCGTATCTTGAGTAGGGGCATCCCTATAACCTTGTCCTTAACACAAAAGGAGGAAGAGTCAAACTCAACACAGCAGTTGTTGTTACGACACAGTTGTTTAACAGATAAAAGATTATAAGTGAGACCAGGAACTAGAAGGACGTTAGATAGTTTTAAATCATGCTTGGGAGCTCGTAATTTAGAGGAGCCAGTATGAGTAACAGGTAACAAGGATCCATTACCAACTTGAATAGATTTAAAACCAGTGTACGGCGAAATATTTTGTAAAATACCTGGGTTAGAGGTCATATGATTAAACGCTTCAGAGTCAGGGTACCACGTAGGTTCAGCAGAGTCCGCGACTGACAAGGCAGAGAAGGAGTGGGAGAGATCGGTTTGAACAAAGCTATGGGGGCAAAAAGAAGCAGCATGGCCAACCTGATGACAAATCTAACAAACAACGGGACCAGAACCGAGTATGCCTGCTTGCGGTGGACGAGGAGCATAGTCGGTATTGTTGAACCAAGATTGCGGTGGAGTGGGTGCGGCTCCAGAGTTGACCATGCCTGTCCCCGGGGTTGGCAATTGGCCGTATGTCCCGCCACGACCCCCTTGACCTCCTTGGCAATTGGAGTTGCGCCCACGACCCTTATGCCCACGACCACCACGACCCCGGCCATGACCCGACGAGTCGGATGGCGCACCTGACGTGGCAAGGGCATGCGCATGATCGAAAGAAGATAGTGACTGAATCCGGGAGATGGCAGTTTCTTCGTCCAGTAGTGCAGTTTTAAGGCGCTCAAAGGGGAGATCCCGAGAGGACTGACGAGTTAATGTACCGAAGGCCGCATATTCCGGTGGAAGACCAAAGAGGGCATAGTGCATTAATTCACGATCCGAGATAGGAGAATCTATGGCAGTAAGGTTATCGGCAATGGTCTTAAGCTCGGTTAGGTATGCAGTCATGGTTTCGTTATCTTTGCGGAGAGTGACAAGTTGGGAGCGGAGGTCAAATTCTTTGGCTAGAGAGTGGTCACGAAATCTTTTAGCTAGGGCATCCCACATGGCCTTGAAGGTTGGGTGATGGATAACATCATTGAGGATTGGGCGGGCGAGAGAGGCCGAGAGACAGGCCCTAATACTCCGATCAATACAAACCCAAGTTTGATGATCAGGGTTAGAGATGAAGGCACGAGTGGGGATTTGAATTTGTGGAGAAGGGCAAGGTAATGAGCCATCAAGGAAGCCCATTAAGCGATAGGCACGAAGGAGCATGGAGACTTGGTCACGCCAAGCATGATAATATGTTGGGGTATTAAGTTTAACAGTAACCAGGCTTGTGAAAGACGATGTGGGTAGGGGAGGCGAAGGGAGGGCCGGTTGGTGATACCCACAGAAGGGCACGGTTAGGGAACCGGGAGGGGTAGGAAATAGGCCAGAGATCAAGGATGCATGATCAGTACTTGGAGGCACAGAAAATAAACTTTGAGAGCTATAATTGGGAAGGGACATACCATGGGTGTACCCGGTAAAGGGAGCAGAGGTGACGACGGGAGGAAGAGAGCCGAGAGTTGGTGGTATGGACAGTCGGCCGGAGATGGGTTGGGTCGTCGGTGATGGGTTCACCGGAGAAGGGCGGTTGACAGTCATCGGTGCAGTTGGAGAGGAGGAGGAGGGTGATGGGTTGCTAGCCATAGATTCACCAATCAAAGAGGAATAAATGAACTATACCTCCTGAGATCGTACCAGAGATAAGAGGCGACGGCCGGACGTGCGGTAGGGCTGCAGCAGCGGAAAGGGCGACGGCGCAGCGCAACGCGAGCAGGGGAGGGATTGGTCGTTCGTACGGGAGAGGGGCGACAGCGGCACAGCATTGGAGGCGGCGGCCGGACCTGCGACGGCGCGAGGAAGGAGCGCCGTGAGAGAAGAGGGTTAGAGTTGGGGGGTGGCGGCGCAGGGTGTTTTGGGTTAGGGTTCTCAAGGGCCCGATTTTCCCCCTTTTTTTTTTTTTTGAGAGAAGAGGGTATCAAGGGTAGTGCTCTGATACCATGTGAGAGAAGAGTTATGGTAACATATCCAACAGGGTGCTGAGGTATCATATATATAGAGAAACCAAAGAAAGTACAATTACAAGAAAGCCCTTGGGCTAATAATAATATAAATAACTCTATTATCCTAATACTGAATACAATCACGGATAGTACATGCTATAGACCTCTAGAACTAAAGAAAAAAAATGCCGTGACAGGACCAAGCTGGGAAATGATAGCATGGCATCACAACCAAGTAGGATGGAAGATACTCATAACAGAAATATTTAATCCATCAATACCAATCGCTCGATCATAATAGAATCGTCGCCATCAAAGCTCCCATGTACACTTTCCGGCAAGAAGTTTCTCAGCCGTTAAAATCTTTTTTACCCTTTTTCGGGCCTCCCTTTTTCTTCTTTCATTATTTGGAGACAGGGAGTCTCTTCCCACTGCTTCCGAGTGACATGTCTTTAAGGAATTCACGTAGGTTTCTCTTAGCTTGCTCCCTTTTCTTGCGCTTTAGGGCTTTGCGTCCCCTTTTAGACAGGCCAGTATATTAATTTTTGAGTTTGTAAATTATATAATTTAAAATTTATATATATTTAATGAAATAGTCTAAGGGAGAGTGTAAAAGGTGCAAAATATAGGTCACTCGTTCTACACTTTCGCCACTAGTAATGTCACAATATTGTGGTTTCTACATGAGATGAGAGGGGTAGCGAGTAGATGGTGGGTTAACCAACTAATAACAGTAAGTTTTGCATTCTTTCACAGTGTTGTTTGTAAAATTTTATTAAATATACGTAACTCTTAGACAAAAAATTATTTGACAAAGTTTGTGGAATAAAATTTAATAAAAATACTAATATGTGATTTACTCTATTTTATTTGAGTAAATTGCAGTAAATTTTTTTTTAATATAAAAATAGAAAATTCCTTTTAAAAAATACTTTATCTCTCACTTTTTAAAAATTTAACACATTATCTCAACTGATTAAATTGACCGTTAAGTAAAGTTATTATGACCATTTTTCGCTTCAAAATAAAGGGGAAAGTGTTTGATTTTACTTTTATAATACAGTTTTCTGTTTTAGGAAGATGCAGGTCTTCTACAATATAGACATAATTAACTCTTTTTAATTATTAATTATAATTAGATATCGCAATCCCGGAAACAGCCTCCTTTCCACTCGGAAGGGGTAAGGCTGCGTACATCCACCCCTCCCAGACCCTGCTTTTTGCGGGAGCTGCGAGGCACTGGGACTGTTGTTGATTTGATTTTGAATTAGATATGGCAATCGGGTTGGGTCAGGTTGAGTACATACTTCAGGTTAGATTATCTATTTTAACAAAAAATTTATTTCTCATACAATGAAAATCCAAAATATAGGAATATGATTATAAAAGAACTAAGTATTCAATCAGCTACTTGTGTATGAGATGCACAAAAGCTTGCTCGCGTTTGGCTTCAAGTGTCGATAGAGTAAATCGTCCAAGTTTGAATTTGATAAGCTTAACCAGTCGACTTCGTAAGGGATTGTTGTCTCAATAAATTTTGAAAATGGTTTGTTGAAGCTCGTTAAAAACCCGTTAGGAGCTCGTTAATAGTTCGTTATCAACTAGAGCTATGAACTCACTATTAGCACATTATAAACTTATTATTACTTGAGATTAGTTCAATAATGAATAGAAGTTATCGATATATACGCTCTACTTCTCTCTACTCTTAGGCTGGATGCATCACGTCGATCCTTCAGTTGGCTTCTCATTTGTTTGTAATATATATGTTTGGGTCTCGTATAGGGATTTATTCTCTTCTTGCAGTAATCATCAAACGACCCTTTATATTCCCCACCATCGTCTGCTCATATGCCGATTGACATCATACATGTTTTCAAATCCGCCATGGAACTGTTTAAGAGGTTCTAATGCTCGGTCATTGCTTCTTGGTGCAAAACTCTAGACTTCGAAGCTGCAAAATATTGCGCAGCGCGTAATAATTTGAGCAAAGATCAATGTGAACAAACTCCAAAACACGTCCCTTTCTCTGAGGAGGAGTTCACTTAAATGCAACTCAACCAAACAATTAACATATGTTTTCAATTGTATACCTTTTACTTGGGGGAGGATTTGCTTTCGGACGAGGAACTGCATTTCTTTTCGGCCCATGGCACTACAAGAAAAGCGTGATTTCCATAAGTGAAGGAGTTTGTTAGGACCACAGTGATCGAACCGCTATAATATTAACATCTCACATACATAGTCGTAATCACTCAAAGTGTAGCATAAAATGAAATTAAGCACCGTAATCAATTACAGAATTGCTACCTCACATACATGACAGATAAAGTAAACATCACTACTAGCGGCAATGGTAGTGGTATTCTCTTCATTCTTCTACTCGCCTTTATCATGCTCACCTTGTCCGTGTTCTCTGTTTAATTTTCTGCATTCACTTATCTTATGGACTGGCTTTTGACAAATGGTATCTCTGTCATTTCAAATTTTTCATGACTTCTCCACAACTACTTTCTATAATATTAACATCAGATATCATAAGAGGACTCAACTCTCTCCTTCGAGTTTCTTCATTGAATAAACTTTCCTTAGCAGTATCCATTATAAGTTTCACATTTAGAGCGGAGTTACTCAATGATACCACCAGCTATTTGGCAATCAACTCAGAAGCAAAAGTACTTGTACTTCAGCATCAAGCACTGTCCGCATAATTGTAAATTGATGTAATAACCCTTGAAAATCATTGAGATGCTCGGTTGTATTTCGATCACTTTTGTATTGTAATTTAACAAGTTTTTTCATTGATAAGGCTTTATTTTTCGAGCTTTCGCCAGAGGTTGTAAGCATTTTCATTGGCAACATGTTAGAAAACACTTTATAAAATGTTGAATCATACCAACGATCCTCGTTTATGTTGCTTGGTTCATGTCGCTCAATATTGGCTCATGGAGCTCTTTGGAATGAAGTATGTCCTCCATCCGAGGTTTCTATATTGACTAGTTCGTGGAAGTCATCTTATCATGTCATTGTTGACTGTAACGTTGTCCTCTATTTTATCACACAAAATAACCTTGCTTATATACCACTTGTTGGGAAAGTCGAACAAGAGTGATGTAGCAGAAGTAAATGACTTTCCCTCTTTATGTGACAAATCTGCTAACCCTAATGTGTTTAGGAAAAGCTAGAGGATTACAGCTCATTTCTCTATGTCGTCTCTCTCTCTCTCTCTAGCTCCACACAAGTTTCGATGGACCCTAACAGCTTAGACCTAACACTTTTTAAAGCATTAGATCAAAAGTCCAAATCCTACCAATAATTAACTTTCTAGGACAAACGACTAGGTTTTTGGCTCAGATTTATCTTATTGCATGTAGGAAAACTTCCGAGGGAACAATGTCTGCGATTCAAAGACTAATCGAGAAGCCTGTAAGTTGGCTCAAACGATCTATCTACTACTTTAAAAAAAATGGTTCACACATGTATACCAACAAATACCCTCGTTTCAGAGGGATCCTTAAGGTATCAGCACAAATAAGAAAGAGGGCTCTATACGGAGTAGAATCTCACATAGAAATGCCAGAGCCTGAGTGACTAGCATTTGCCATCCAGTAGTTTGGTCTATTTGCATCCCTAGAACAGTGTCTGATAATTATGTGCGAAAAGTGCTGACAAAACAAATGAATATCCTCAGCAATAGTGAGAATGTCAACGAGTTTAAAATACTAACATGCTACGGCATCAAGCCATAAAACAGTATATTTTTGTCTATCATCTATTACAAGCACAAAAATACCGAACTCCAAGCGTATTTAATGTATTAGGACTATAAAAATACTATATATATACTCAATTTTACAAGATCTATGTATCCTAGAGAATTATTAGCTCATATTCGGTGTATAAATTAAATATATAACATGAAAATGTATAGCAGTTAACTTAAAACTCTTCAAATTGGTTGTGGATCAACCCAACCTTTTCCACCTTGGATCTCTCTTAACCTGCAAAGAAATATTATGGCATGAGCACGGAGTACAAAAACAAGCGCACTTGAATAACAAGGCCCGAGCCAGCAAAAAGTCATGGCGGAAGACAGTCTAAGGTAAAAACAGCAATTACGAGACCGTGCCTTGTTTTGGAGAAAGAATGGTACTTTTTCAAGTTTTAGTATACACTGATGTATTTTTCACATATAAAATCACTTTTAGAAGACAGTACAATCTACTTCTCCGTTTGCAAAAGAAGCAAAAAATCAAAAACTTTCTGAATTATTTGCATTTTTTTAAATCCAATTTTTAAAAATTATTCTAAAAAATAATAATCTTACTGCAAGGCCTAACAGACCTTTATCTCCATTATCCAGTCACTTTTTGTCACGTGTACTATGTTTTTTTTTTTTTTTTTGATCATAGCAGCGCACCCTCATTGAGGGATAGCCCATAAGGGGAGGGGGGTAAGGGAGGGGGATGGTGAGAATCGAACGAGGAATCACGGCGTAGCACGCCTGCTCCCCCAACCGGGTGAGCTCCCGGGAGACCCTCGTGTACTGTGTATTAAATTTGTATAGAATTTGAGTGTACTCATAGTATAGCAGAGTAAATGAGTACCTGCCAATCTCAGCATGCTTCTTAGATTCTTCGGCTATGAGATTATGATCATGAAAGGGGGAGCCGGGATTAAACACGTTCTTCATGTCAAACGACTTGCGACCTACGGCGCCATACCTCTCAGCTGCCCACGCTGCCTCCCGCGCCTCCTTGCCAAAGTCCTTCTTTGCGGTCAGTGCTGTCCTTTGATTAAAAAGACGGCGCCAGGCTCGACCGCTGAGGGCGTATCGGACACCGAATTTAAGAGGGTCCAAGAGCAGGTAAGTCACAATGTTGAACACCCAAATTACCCCAGTCCATCCCCATCCAATCTTCCTTATCCCCCCCAAGTCCCAGCTTACCGTTGCTGCTATTACCGTCGCAATCTGTGGTAAAAAATTAACCGCTTTTAATCTAAGGAATGCGATATCATTGAGTATATAAACTGGATATTCGAAATAAATGTACGTACGATTTTGCTTACCAATTGGGCGATGAGGAAGGCGACGACAAGGAGGAGGCCGGGACGCTCGAGAAAGGACCAGCCGCGAGCTCGGGTGACAAAAATAAGGGCTTGGCTAATGGTGCTAACTTGCAAGTACACAGCGGATGCCATCTTTTCATTCAAATCCTTTGCCACTTTTGGATCACTCATGTTATACAAATTGCGGTTCAAATCCTTCACATGGAAGTGTTTCTACAAAAAAAAAAAAAAAAAAGGCCCCAAAAGAGTTAAAAGATAGCTGGTAAAATACGACACGATACGATAATATGACACGAAAATAACACAGAGATAGCAGGTTCTGGGTCGAGGAGAAGCACACTATTTTCGTGCTTTTATATGAAAGCAGAAAAAACAACTTATACTTCTAGATAATAATGCTTTTTTCTTCGGGACATAGAAGTACGAATGCTTAGGTTTTACCTGGAAGAAGGAGGTTTCGTAAGTGATCTTGAAGAAGATAACAGTCATAATAGCGAGATAGCTTCCAAGTACAGTCCCGGTGGCAAAGATCTCACTAAGCATCCAGTGGTCTGGCGTTGGCGATGGCCTCACTCTGTCTTTTGATATTGTCATTATGGTACCTTTAAACCCATTATGATAATATCAAAGCCCGTTAAGTAAATCAGTCGCATAATATAACAGTCTCTACGTAACAACTTTTGAGCTAGCCATTATGTAATGATAAACTCTGTAACGGTCACCATAACAAACACATATAACTTAACTTCCTATACGAAAACCCCATTAACTGATGCAACCTGTTATAAAACGTCCATGACACTGCAAACGTAGATCGAGATCACAAAAAGTGAAGGAGAATGAGACTCACCATCATTAAGAATGGCAATGACAAGAACCATCAGAGGAGGAAAATCAAACTTCCAAAATACACAAAGCAACATGAATCCCAACTGCCATTTACCAAATTATGCATCCAATTAGTCGTAATAAAACGAGTAAAAATACTTTAAAAGGGCATTATACGTTTTTTTATATTCGTGAGGAGTAGTAACAACTGTTCTAAAGAGGGAAACCGATACTTGGAGAAGAGTGATAATGAGTTTTGAACCCAATACTTAGTTCTTGGGGATTGAGGGACAGACCAGTATACCAACACCTTTAGCTCAGGACATTACGTACACTTAGCTCACTCTATTCCAAGCTAATTGTCACATTGGAGAAATATTTGAAACTTTGGGTCCATTTGATCGGATAGAAAACCTTTTTCCTTTCGAGCAATTATTACTAGGAGTTGTTATTATTCTAGCAAAAATTATTATTATCAAAAGAAAAATGTAATTTACAAGAAATAATAGCCACAAAATTTCCTTAAAAATAACATTTTGCTCTGACAATAATAATTTTATCATGGTAATAACATTAATCACTTCTATCAATATATATATTGGTTGGACGAAAATTATTTTTCGGAAATTTTCTCCTTGAAAGAATTTTACCTAAAAATACTGCTTTTCTTCAAATGTTTCTTTCGTTTGATTTAGGAAATACTGTCCCTTTTTCGAAGAGGAAGTCATGTTTATCTTTCATAAGTAAAAATATTTTTCCTTAATCCACCATTAAAAATTGCTATATAAAAGAATCACGGAAATGGGAGGAAAAAAAGTATTCCATCAAATCAAACGGAGCAAATGTTCTTTGCAATCATACCACAATACGGATAGTGATCGACACTGCATATATCTGCAAAACAAAGAAATTAAGCACGTCAATCTCATACCAAATCAACATTACAATAACAAATTTTTTGGGCTATTTCCATATACTTTATCGACTGTATTAACTTAGTTAATACACATCAAAAAGGAAGCACAACTTAGAAACCGAGGATCAACTTGTTAAAGCAAAAAAAAAAAAAAAAAAAAGTTTGATTTCATCTGAGCACCATATTCCTATAATTTAAAGTGTACAATGATTAAATTGACACATTTAAAGTTACAATGACAGAATTGAAATAATAGGCGAAGTACATAAAGTATGATGTAAAGTATAGAGTACCGTGTAGTTTTTCATCCTTTGGAAGATGGAACGGCTAGTTAAGACAGCGCTTATGATGACACTAAGGCCGGGCTCCGTAAGGACGATGTCCGAAGCACCACGAGCCGCATCGGTAGAATCAGCGACAGCAATCCCGATGTCGGCTTTTTTTAGGGCTGGCGCGTCATTTACTCCATCTCCTGTCATTCCACATATGTGTTTTCTCGTCTGTAATCTCCTTACTATCTCGTACTTGTGTTCTGCAACAGAGAAAAACACAAGCAGACACTGTTAGAGAATAAAATCATGCATATGTCATCACCTATCAGATGAAACTTTTGAGATAGTTAGTTCTTAACATGTATCAGAGTTTTATTGATCAAGAGGCCACGAGTTTGAATATCAATAACCCTTTACTTTCAACAGTAATATAATTTTAGCACAAGATATGAGGTAGGTCCATACAATGTCCATGTTTAAACCCCAATGAGCATTCACGTGAGAGAGCATGTTACAATATAAAATAATTTTTTACACTTTCACCCGACAGCTTTAGTTTTTGGGGATAGTTGATTCTTTGGCAAAGGAAAATGAAATATTAGCCAAACAGAAACAAAAACTAAAAATCCTCAGACAAAAATACCTCGTTTAAACACATTTACAAAATTGCTTCTGCACAGAGTGTTATTAAAACAAGCAATTTTTTTACAGCTTAGCCAAACAGACACTCAAACTCGGAAGTTGTATTACGTACCCGGAAAGACGCCAGCGAAGCCGTCGGCATTCTCAATGAGATCATCAATGGGAGTGACATGAGAAGAGGGATCATGATCTCTATGATCTCCAAGTAGTGAAGATGAAGGGTACATGTTTGTTCCCATTCCTAGCCTCCTTCCAGTCTCTTTTGCTATTGCCAATTGATCTCCTATATTAAAAAAAATAAAAAACATTATTTATATCTGTTTGATTCCTTGACATGGTATCAGAGCCTTGTTGACCAAGAGGTCACGAGTTCGAATCCCGATAGACCCCACTAAAAACCAAAATTTCCAGTACCCCAAGAGCTCCCGCCAAAGTGGCGAATGTATACAACCTTCCCCTTCAGGGCGCTACTCTGAAGGGAGGCTGTTTCCGAGAACCCCCAACCTGAAGGGTACAAAGCGAGAACTTCCCAGGAGGTCACCCATATTGGTACTACTCTCGCCGAAGCACACTTAAGTCCAAACAGACCCCACTATTAACATAATTTAAGAAAAAGATAACAGATGGACATGCACAATGTCAATACTTCAAGCTCAATGGACATCTGCGTGAGGGGCATGTTAGAGTATAAAACTATCCCTTGGCCTTCACCCATCAGTTTAAGCTTTTGAAAAAGATGGTTCCTTGACAACATTATCAAATTTTTATTTTTTTTATTACACTCAGGTGTGAAATTTCGAGTAAATTACACTTTAGCATCTTGAGTTACAGTGAAATTATTTGGCTGTTCACAGACATTGTGTTTTAATTTTAGTCCTTGGTTACAGTGAAACGGTATTTTTTTTTTTTTTGTCTGACTGTTAGTGATTTCTCGACTGGATTTAACAGAAAGATGACGTTGTATGATAGAAGGGTGATGACATGTGCTAGAGAGCCGGTGTCATACATTGAATTTTGAGTTTCAAAATGGAAAAATAATGTTTATCAACTATAAAACTAATTTATCAAACTTCGAGCAATAAATTGTAGTTAACTCTTAAATTTAAATATTTGGAAAAAGAAGTAAAATATTGATTCTAGCAAAAGTTATCGTACTTACAACGTGACAGCTGGAAAGATAATATGGTGCTTGACGTGATGTTATAGTATAAACTATTTTTGGGTAATCAATTAGCTTAAACTTTCGTGATAATTAATTATTTGATATAGTATTAGACTTTTGGTTGACTCCATCTTTTTTTGCTGCACACTTTTATGTGGACTAGCTCAGGCCTCGCATATGCAGGTTTGTCTGTATTGTACCACAACTATTGTCGCTAATTATAGGGGAAAAAAAAAGGACTCTTGTTGATAGAAAGGTCACAATTTTGAATTCTAACAGCCGAGACTCTCAAGTGTAACATATTTCAACCCAAAATATAAGGTAGACATGTGCGTTATCCATTTTGCGAGCCCAATAAGCATTCACGTAGATCTTTTTAATCTTTTTATAAGACTTCTAAAATTTCAATGATTTTTAGAAGGGAATTACCTGTGATCATCTTAACACTGACACCGAGATCCAAAGCCCTCTGGATGGTCTCGGCACTGTCATGACGTGGAGGATCGAACAGTGGAAGAAGCGCCACGAATTCCCATGGCCCACCTCCCCCTTCTTTATTGCCATCTGGCACTTCCTGTACGCAAATAAAATAACCATTCTTTATTGTCAAAAAAAATTATTATTTGAATAACAACATGACTTATAACGAAAAACAGGCTTAATTGAACATATATTTAAGTTTATAAATTATATCAAGATAAGTTCACTAAGCTCAGGCTCGGCTCAATAAGCTAAACGAGCAGAGCATGTCGGGCTTTATGACGAACCAGCTCAACTCATTTGTACTCTTGCTCGTGATTCTGTAAACTCGAGCATTATCAAGCTCGGAATGAACTCAAAATCGAAGATTAAACCAATCAGCTCGACTTGTTTACACCGAATTAGAAGTCACACCTGGCGAGCCACGGCAAGGGAACGAAGACCACGGTCGGCGAATTTGTCAATAACAGCATGCACTTTCCTCTCTATTTCTTGTTTGTTGTATGCCAAGTCTAGTATCTGTGTCGAGGTTGTTAAAATCGGGATTATACTTAGAATCGGTAGGGGCTTTTAGAATCATAATCGTAGAATCGAATCGAAAATCGTAAGATTCTACTAAATATATAGTAACATTGTTTTTTATATTAATATGAGTTATATAGTTCAAAAAGTTATTAATAAGACTTTACTTGGGTGTATATAATAAATATAATCAAATATGATAAAAATATTATCATGCAACATAAATGCGTTAGTGTGTACTTTTTGGGTCTCTTGTTTGAGGCCCCGTTTTTGTATTACGAGTTTATCCTCGCTAATTATCGAAAAAATTATGTCATTTTATGCTACAATAATCATGAGAACATTTAAGATGGATGCTGCTAATCGAACTTTATATTAAGGTTACAATATAAAAGTACACTTAATTTAAGTTTGTTGAAAGTATATAATGCATAATTAACTTTTTTACTTCAAAGTAATAAAGCAAGTTCGTTTGTAATATATACTTATTTTTTCACATTTTAACTTTTTATTTGAATATGCTGGTAGAATCGAGGTCAGATTGGTAGAATCGTAAAATCGTGCTACGATTCTATCCTTGAATTTTGTATAATATCAATGAATAGTAAGATTTTATAAAATTTAGATGGGTCAGTAATTGTGGAATCGTAGAAACGTACGATTCTAAGATTTGAATCGGGATTTTAATAACCATGCTTATAGTCTTATCGGATAAAATTGAAATAGAAGCCACTTTTACACTTTCAAGGATAACCGAGTTTAATTTTAGGGTATTGTTATTATCATGATAAAAAAAACTATTCCTACAACAACGATGTGACAAATAGTAAATAGCAGTCGCAAGTTTTTATAAAGTTGTTCTGACATCAATATTTTTATCATAGTAATAATATTACCCTATTCATAAATAATCAAAATTTATTATTATCAGCAGCTAATAATTTGATAAGATGATCTGAGTAGTGTTGCATCTCCTAACCAGTTGACATTAAGTGAAACAGTATAATAGAGTTAGTGAAACATAAAAGATAGCGGGAAGCACTTATAATAAGAGACTGTAATCCCAAATTTTTTTTTTGAAAGTTTGATACCCATTTCTACGAGTGGTTTTTCCCTATAATTAAGAAAGAGTTTTCTATAAAAATTTATTGCTTTTTCTTTGTATATTTTGAGTCTCCATTGTGATCGTGGTGATATTTTGAGCAACAGATACCGTAATCTAGAATTTGGAAACTGCTGATTTTTCAGAAGAAGCCAAGCCAAGTCCAAAATCAACTGATATCCGATAGAAATCCCTTTAAACTATCTATTATCCCATTGCAGCTTAGTTTATAATATATATGAAAATACACGTTAAAATTCACTTGTGATGTTCTCAACAAAACACGTACCTGCTCTGGTGCTCCTTTGCTCACCCTACGCATCGCACCATCTTGGTCTATATAGGTAAGCGCAGTTCGCTTATCTGTTGGATTGAATGGCAAGAAGTGCACTTCTTTGATTCCAGCGCGCGCCTTATATTAAAAACAGAAGAAAATACCATTTAGTGAAATGCACTTCTGTATGGCAAATGATTGCTTAAATAAAGGTTTATTTACAGAAGTTCTGAAAAACTATTTTCTTTAGAGGGATATACTTGTTTGAAAATTTTTTAACTTTTACTTCTGTTTTAAAAGAAGAAACACTATTTAAAAGCATTTTATTTGAAGTCGAACACTAATCCTAGAAAAAATGTTTCTTTTTTTTCCCTGAAAAACCTCTATTCCAGACAGAAACTTGGCCTAGCAGGTCCTAAGAAAAGGCAAATCCGAAAGCGGGTACAAAGTGAAGTTATGGGTGTATTTTTTTTTTTTTATTCTTTTGCATAGGTAAGAAGGTTATAACCTTCATAAACAAAGGCAACAACTTTTGGAACAATGGCTACATGAGCTTTAATCTCGGAATCCAGCTAGCCAAAAGAGGGCGAGAATTTTGGCCATCAAAAAGAAGCTAAAGCTGTTTTATGGCTTTTAAGTAAAAGCGGAAAAACGGTGCTTCTGCTTTAAAATAGAAGTAGAAGCAGAAGAGGGTACGAAGTGAAGGTAAAGATATTTTTTTTCTTGTTTTGCAAAGGTAAACAGGCCAACAACTTGAAAGAACGGCTTGATGAGCTTCAATCACGAAATCTAGCCTAAAGAGGGTGAGAATTTCGGCCATCAAATAAAAGCAGAACAGAAAAACAGTGTTTCTCCTTTGCAACAAAAGCATAAGCCAAATCAAAAATATTTTTGGACAAAAAGACTCCTATAAGCAGCACCTTTTACGAGCATACTTCAACAAAAATTGCTTCTGAAGGTACCTGCTTGGGGTCCGACAACATGGAAACAATAGCAGTATCAATAGCGTCTTGATTCTCTATCCTTGATGCTCTTGCTGCCATTAGTACCACCATCTCCTTGTCTACTCCTTTTGCAAATACCTACATTTTTTCCCGATATTTGAGTACAAGCCCGAAGATAGGTGCAGCACACATAGACCAAAAGACAAGACCGACAAATGCATAGAAAAAAGAAAAGAGAAGGAAGAAAAAAAAAGTCCGAATCTAAAACATGCAACAATAAATCATCAAAAACAACACTCACGGAAAGAGGCAAATCCAGTTGGACCGGTTAAGAACTGAATCAATTTTTCTTGCAACTTCTTTAATGGTTTCTTGCTTTTTTTTCATAGCTCATAGTTGATACTCAGTATCAGTATAGACAGGGTGGATACAAATCGGGAGATCCACATACAATCAAAATATGGATATCAAACCAATAGTTATTGTTAATTAAAGAGCTAGGAAACTAGATTCATATAGAGGTTAAACATCTCGCATCATATGACACAGAAAGTACTAATTCTAATAAGCCGAGCACATTGCTCTAGGACTAGTATGGCCATACTATAAAGTTGTAAAAACTCTATCTTTCAGGGTTGTGCAGAACGAAAAATCATCAACTTTCTAGTTGGGTATTGTTATTTTGGAGGCGGCGAGTTGGTACTAGCTGCACAAGTCTTAATCCCATTGAAGCATGAAACTGTCCTAAAGAGAGCAAGATCCGCACCTTGCTCAGCTATTACTTTATCAGTATTTCGTCATTTTCATGCATTTCTGGTAATAACTTTCTACTATACATGTTTTATATAATATTTTATGTATATGGTTCCGATAGTAAATAAGTGTTGTACTGCATAAACGAGAACGAAAGAGAAAAACCTCAATAAGATTCTTGTCAACGGTAAGCTTGTTGAGTGTTAAAGTTCCTGTTTTATCACTACAAAGCACATCCATCCCTGCCATTTCTTCTATGGCTGTCATTCTCTTTGTTATAGCGCCCTGCACCATTTAATATCAATTAGTTTTTTTTTTATCGACATTTAAACATCTGGTTGAAAAATAATAATAAGATTCACATATAAGGCAAAAAAAAAAAAAAGAGTTAATGAGGCTCAGTTGATTGAATTTTGTGCTCAATCGATCGTGTTCGAGAAGTGGTTAAAAAAAGACGTCTCAACTATACATGTATTTAATGGCAAACGTTTAATCGGCACGTGTGCAACATGTCCATTTCCACAGCAAGTCAGCAGAAACAATATGAAAATTAAATGGTATTTAATACATAGGTGTACTGGTCGGCTTTATACATGAAAATTTCAAACAAAAGTTATCGTTGACTTGTAACACGATGTGTTTTGGATATATTCATCTCTAATAAAATAACTAATTCTTTAATAGTTCAAACTGACTGAGAAAGGATATAATTCTATAAATTTGACTTTTTATTTGATAGTGTGTGTTAAGTCATGATAGCAGTAATTGGAATCGAACACATATTAAAAGAGAGAATATAATCAAATAATTTTGGAGTCGATAAAACACATGTTTACAATAGTATTAACAAATATACATGAACTCTCTTTTTAAAACGAAAAAATACGAATAAGTGTTAGTGTTCAAGACGACAAGTATACCTGTTGTGCCAATCGATGTGCACCAATGGCCATCGTGACGGAAAGCACGGTTGGCATTGCAATTGGAATGCCTCCGATAAGGAGGACAAGGAGGTTGTCGATTCCAACACGGTATTCCCTCCGATGAGCCCCATATATCACAATGATCTCGATCACCATCCCAACCGCAATCGAGCATATGCAAAAGTTTCCGATAGCAGTTAAGACCTGTGGTCGTAAGAATCTCATGTTTAGTGCCCAGTTAAGATACATATACAAAATTTTCATCCTAATTCGATCTCAACCAAGTCAAGTGGAGCTCGAGCCTGTGATGAGCTAAGCTCGAGCTTGAAGTCCCAAGCTTAGCGAGCTCTGACAAAGCTCGTGCTTGGCTCAGCTTTAACTTTGCCATATGACATAAGATTTGACATATCTGACACGGATGCTTTGAGACAAGCAGTCGGACCTTTTGGAAATGGCCAACATGGGTGGTGCTTTCGACTAGATGAGCGGCCTTGCCAAAGAATGTGTTGACACCTGTAGCAATAACGATTGCTTCGATTTCCCCTTGCTTACAAGTAGAGCCTGAATACACTGCTTCGCTGGGGTTCTTTGTCACCGGGAGTGATTCTCCGGTGAGTGCTGACTGTTTCCAAAAAAAAAATTTCAAAAGAGAGTTAGCATGCATTATATTTAATTCCTAAAATGAATGTATTATGTAATGTTTGTGCCTCCTTGTTTACTCGACTCATTGATTGTAGCCATGATCACGAGTTGTGATTTAGCTCTATCATTCGATGAAAGACCCTTGAGTTTATAACATGTTCCTTTAGACGAGATTGACATTCGGAAAACAACCCCCCCCCCCCCCCAGTGCACGTCACTCACATTCTGATATATGCCAACTGTTCCAGAAGTTTAACCTTTTAGAGGCTTAAATCATCGACATTTTGACTTGGCTTAGTTTGGACGTTTCAAAACTTTGACTTAAAGCTCAGTTCAACTCGATTTAGCTTAAACCTAACTTTGTGAGTTTGGAGCTACGCTCGCCTTATTCAAGCTTACTTAAGCTCAATTTTGGATCATTTAGGCACAAGCTCAACTAATTTATATTCGATTGAGCTCGAGCTTGGCACTGACTTGTTTAGCTAAACGAGCCTACTTCCAGGGGCTCGCCAGTTGACTCAACTCATGTGCTTAGGTACAAGAATAGTTTTATATTCTAACATATCTCTTCACCTGAATGGCTATTTAGCATGAAGCAAGCCTGGCTTATTCCATATGCTAAAATATATAAATATCAACAGTAGGGGTCATTTAATTCGAACAAGTAATCTCTCCATCATCAAGGCTAACACTATGTTAAGAAACCAACTGCCTCAAACATCTAAAATGATATATATTCTGATAAATAAAAAAGTACCTGATCAATTTTAAGAGGATCCCCTTGTAGAAGACGCGCATCAGCAGGAACAATGTCCCCGAGTTTGATGCTAATGATGTCACCTGGCACCAACCTCGTCGCATCTTCTTCAATCCATGTCCCGGTTCGCAACACCTGTTAATGAAGGAGTGTGTCCGTAATATAAGTTTCTTCTTGTCATGTTTGTGTCGTGTTATCATATCATGTCAAATTTTACCGGTAAAACGTACCTTGGCTTTGGGGGCGAGCCTAGCCATAAGAGCAGCTGCTGCATTGCTAGCATTGTTTTCTTCTATGAAACTGATGGTGGAATTTATGATAAGAAGTACAATAATGCCTATAAAATCTGGATAATCTGGCCCTTTGTTCTGCACCAATTCATTACGCAATGGCCCGTTACATAAGGGATTTTGAGCAAGTTGTTGTCAAGAAACTATCTATCTCAAAAGTTTGAGCTGATGGGTGAAGGCTCATGATTGCTTTCATACTCTAACATGCCCCATCATGCAAATGCTCGTTTGAAGCGTGGATAATGCGCAGACCCACCTTATATCTTGTGCTTAAATTTTGTTAATATTCAACTTGGGTGTTGTTGGAATTCACACTTCTGACTTCCTGGTCACAAGACTCTAATACCATATCAAATAACCAAGTTTCTCAAAAGCTTAAGTTGATGGGTGAAGGTCTAGGAACAGTTGTATACTCTAACATTGCCCCCTCACCCAAATGCCAATTAGGTTTAAAGTGTGGATAATGCATAGGCCCACTTCATACAT
Organism: Simmondsia chinensis; assembly: GCA_018398585.1. Taxonomy (NCBI): domain Eukaryota; kingdom Viridiplantae; phylum Streptophyta; class Magnoliopsida; order Caryophyllales; family Simmondsiaceae; genus Simmondsia; species Simmondsia chinensis. Next base: position 14,873,485 of record JAGTTD010000026.1, on the reverse strand, counting down.
TGTGCTTAAATTGTTTTAATATTGAAAGTGGAAGGCTATTGAGATTCGAACTCGTGATCTCTTGGTCAACAAGGCTATACCATGTTAAGAAACTATTTATCCCAAAAGTTTAAGTTGATGGGTGAAAGCTCATGATTGATTTTATACTCTGATAGTTGTCATGCGAGTCACGCAAGCAAGTTGTTACAAAAAATGACTAGCTAATATCAACTCATCCCCTCTCACTAGGGTAAGCCAAACAAAAACAGCAACAGTCAAGTACCTCAAAGAGGCTCCCGTCAAGGCAAAGTCTGGGAGAGTAAGATATACACAGTCTTACCCCTACATGGTGCTACCCTATACAGACGCTGTTTTCGAAAGGCCCCAACTCTAAAAAGAACCCTACTCGTGCTTTTAACACAAAATTTAAAATATTAAAAAAAAAAAGAAGAAAAACTTACCCCTCCATGAGCAAGAGCAATGGCCATTATAGCTGCTGCTTCCATGACCCATGATAATGGGTTCCACATAAACCCTAAGAACTTTAAGATTTTATTCTCCTGCAAACATCAAATACCGACATTTAGGCTCTGTTTAATTCGACAGAAAACATTCTCGGTCCAATTTTTATTATTGTGAATTTATGATGGAGGTACCATAAGGTATGAGTCTTTATCATATCGGTATTATGATAATATATATAATGAGATAAATGAGCTATTTGATTTGGTGTACTGGTCAGATTATCTATTTTTCATATGCATGAGGTCTTAGGTTCAAAGATTATCTCCCGCACCTCTCGAAATGATGGTTCAATAGATACATTTGTATTAGATGACTGCATCCAACATAATCTAGGCGTTAAAAATTACATCATCAACTTTTTTTTGATAATTAGCGAAAAATTGCGCTACAAAAACGAGTGTCCCACCAAGGCAGAACCCTCGACTATACATGGGTGGGTAGACATCAAGGGAAAAAATAGAACAGAAATCAAAAACAACAAGATCTACCTACAACCACATCCTAGGATATAGATCAACACCTACTAAAATAACAAGTTAAGACAGACACTAATTAAAACGCCACCGGGGAAGACCTCATCAAAGATACCCATACAAAGATAGCACCACTCCAACCCAACAGCCAATCCTCTAGAAAAAACCTCCTGGTGTCAGAACACGAGTGTACTCAAACAACAACTTCTCCCATCAACCCGAAACTAATGAGCTATTAGTGTGGGACTTACATGCAGTTCCTCTTTTTCTTTCCTAGGGGATTGTCATGTATACCGGTTTCAATGGCTCAAAACATGTTGATAAAGTGGATAAAGTACAAGAACATTTGGCTTCAATAACCCAAAATAAAACAAAGGTTCCATCAAACCAATTGGTATCCACTAAGGTAATCCACTAGATTTATACGATAATCTCTTTTTTTATTGATACTCAGAAATAGGATTTTGTTACTGTATCTACATGTAAAGTTCTAAGCAGCAATATATCGACGAAAAAAAAGAAATTTGCCTAACCTTTTTCTCCTCCAGTTTGTTGTATCCAAACACAGTCAAACGATCCTCTACTTCTTGAGAATTCAAACCTTCTTTTGTGCATTTCAAGTGTTCAAACACTTCTTCTATTGGTATATTTTCCTACAGGAAAAAAAAAATTAAAGAAATTAACAGTTCTAGAGTCTTATCTGTTATCATTCTCTGCTCCTTGAAAATCATATTTTGGAAACAACTTTTCTTGTTTTAGATTTCATGTCTTTGGTTTCTTTAAAATCGTCGATAAAAACTGAAAGTTCGAAATCATAAAGAAGAAAAATTGGGCATGTTTGCTACAGTCAATGGGAGCTATTGCCTGAAATAACAGACACAAAAGAAATATTTTCAAACATGACATCTTTTCAAAAAATATTTTCTAAAGTAACACCCCCGTGCACCAACTAATCCATGTGGATGCCCCATCACTTTTTTCTTCGGGTTTTCTTTTATTGATTTTTGACAAAGTATTCAATAATGTGTTATTATGCTTGTCCAATTTTTTATTTCGTTTATCTTCTTGCTTTCTTTTCATGTTTTCAGTTGTTATTCAATTTAGTTAAACAACTTACTGTAAAAATAAGGTCATTTTCAAGATATAATTTTTAGTTTCTTAAAAACCAAAAAACAGAAGAAGATATAATTTAGAAACCCAATTTTAATTTCTCAAAACTGAAAGCAGAAAAGAGTACAAAATCAGTCGTGATTTATCTAAATATATATATATATATATATATATATATATATTTTAATTTTCAAAATGCATACCATATCTACTTCTTTGACACTATCTTGGAGGGACATCAAGTACTTCTCTTCCATGTCTCTCCCACAATATTTTTGGACCAAAATCTGCAATAAAATTATTTATATTTAACATTAAGGGAATAACGAACACGATTGTGTGTAATTTTAACATTTCAGTCAAGTCAGATACAAGTAATACAATAGGAACTCACTCGTTGCAACTTAAACCGATCCCTTTGCAAACTCAATAATTTCAATTTATGATCGAATTCATACAACATAAACTATAGAGGGATTGAATTGATACAAGAAACAAAGTGCGGAGATATATGGCGTAAATGATCCAGTAAAGTATTTCAGTGCACTCATTCATGGATTCAAACTCCGACTTACCTACCAAAAAATGATAGCAAACTGTAACCAGAAATTATTTTTTTCACATTTTTAAAGTAAAGATGCCCTAAAGCTACCGAGGGGTTGGTTCAAGTGAGAAAACAATCGGGCTTTCCGCCTCATGAAACGTGACATCTAGTGATCGAGTCCTATCATTTGCGTTGCTGGGTGCTCGGCTTGTTTCACATAAGGAAACTGCTAAGTGGGTATGGCATGCAATTAGAGGACTAGTTAAGGTACACACAAACTACTCGCACCTCGTGTTAATGTACCAATGATCCCGAATGTTTAAATAGATGGGTAAAGGCTCAGTAATAATTTTATACTGTAAACATGCACCTTCACATAAATGCTTGTTGGTCTTGAAGTGTGAATTTATGCAGAAACTCACCTCATACGTTATACTGAAATAATATTGATACTAACAGAGGGGATTGTTAGGATTTGAACCTACAACTTCTCACTAAAATGAGCCTCTGATACAATTTAAAAGAATCAACTACCCAAAAAACTTAAGCAGATGGATATACGCCCAAAAAATATTTTTATACTCTAACATGCTCTCTCCACAAATGTCTATCGGGCTTAAAACATTGATAGGACACAGACCCACCTCCTGCTTTATACCAAAATACAATCATAATCAGAGCGGAAGCTTTTTCGCTTCGTTACCCACATGCTCTCACTCAAAAGGCTCATACATTGTATCAAACAACCAACTATTTCAAAAGTCTAAACTGATAGATAAAGGCCTAAAAGAATGATTATATACTCTAACATCCAGATTACCAGAAACAAAATCATCGCAACCCAGATCATCGAATAACCCAACAACAATAACAATAAATCCAGTGCCTGATGCTACCCTATAGAAAAGTCAAGATATACGCACCAAGGCATGGTCTGAAAAAGTTAAGTTATATGCAGTTTTACCTCTACATGATGCTACCCTATAAAAAAGTTATTTCCGAAATCATCTATTAAACAATAAAATTCAAATTCTAACATCAAAATTCAAAACCATCTACAAAAATCAAACACAAAAATCGTACCTTTTTTTTTCAATTAGAGCTCGAGAAACTGAAACTTCTTGATGCAAAGCATTTGACGGGTAAACCCTCCATAAAACTTCATCAAAACTCTAATTAAATGACCGAAATATATAATCTTACAAGTTACCCACCAACCCGAATCAGATTTGAACCCGTCAAAATCAAATTCCAATAAAAAATTAAAATTTGAAAAAGAAATATCAGAAGAGAGAGAAAAGGGAAGAAAACAGAAAAATGAAGACATGTAGAAAGACAAAGAGGAGAGAGAAAATGGTGCCGGCCAAAAATATGAGTGGGATGCCATTTTCAACTGACATTTTCAAAAGTTAGTTATTTGAGCGCCGTTGGAGCCCCACTACGTACTTGGTAATTTTTTATTTATTTTTTTTTTTTTTGAATTTTAATGAGTTTTTGAAAGTGACCGTTGGATCCTGACGGTTCCGTATTACGGACAGGTGTTTATTTTTGGTTAAATTATACGATAATTAATCTAAAAGTAATCCAACTATATGTTAATATACTAAAAAATAACTCAACTCTATTTTCTAACCAAAAAATAATCGAACTCTAACTTTTCTACTAAAAAATAACCAAACTCTAAAATTAATATAAAAATAACCCAACTCTAAAAATTTAAATTAAAAAATATTAAATTATGATGCTCCGACAGTATATTTTTCTTTTAAATATTTTTGGTTTGGCTTGTTCTCTGTAGGCAGTCTCATTTGGTCAACGAACTGAGCGAGCACAAATTTGCGGCTCGGTTCGATAAATGATACCAATATCGAGCTGGTCTCATTTAGTTAACGAGCTGAGCTGAGCCGAGCCGATCAAGCCGTGGTTCGGCTCGACTCATTTGCAGTCCTAGTTCTCTAGTTGTATTCCTTGGTTGTTTTACTTGTTCTTTGCCCTAGGATGCTGCCTTTTTGTAGGGTTGTACTCAATTATCTGAAAAACATATTTTTAGTTTGGTTAGGTGAGAAAAGAAATCAAGCTAAGCTAAAAATATATAGAAGAAAAATATATTGTCTAAGCGTCATATCACACGACATACTTAGCCATCAATTCAGTATTTTTTTAATTAATTTTAGAGTTTGGTTATTTTTTGGTACAAAAGTTAAAGTTGGTTATTTTTTGATAGAAAAGTTAGAGTTGGATTATTTTTTTGTTAGAAAATAGAGTTGGGTTATTTTTTGGTATATTGATATATAGTTGGGTTATTTTTAGATTAATTATTGTAAATTATATATTAGAGTTATTAACACTAAAGGTCCTTATACTTTGCCAATTATATCAACTTAGTTCTTGTACTTTTGATTGTGGCAATTTAGTCCCCCTACAATTCATATTGTGTCAATTTGATCCTTATAGTAAAATTTATGTTTAAATTTTTAATGAAATTTTGAATGATTCGACCATAAAACGGGTTAAATTAAGTTGATGGATGGATTTATAGTGGGTTACTCGCATATAATGTGATTGTCACATCAAAATTTACGCCAATAATTTAACTTGAATTTGACCAAAAGACTAAATTAACACAATATTAATTGTAAAGGGAATAAATTGACACAATTAAAAATATAGGGACTATTGACAAAATAAGAAAAGTACAGGAATATTTAGTGTAAATAACCCTATATATTAGTACGTCAAGGTTTAATGTATTAATTTTTGAGTCCACAAAATTTGTGAAATAAATTTTTAATCCAAAAAGTTATATGAATTTAATAAAATAATCCAAACAGCAATGTATAAGGGTGCAAAATAGGCTCCGTATTCAATCTTTCGTATAGTTATTTGGACTATTTCATTAAATGCACGTAAATTTTTGGACTAAAAAATTATTTCACAAAATTTGTGGACTAAAATATCAATACACTAAATCTCAGAGTACTAATATGTAGTTTACTCTAAGAAAAGTGACGCTTCTAAATACATAATAGGTAAATGGAAGTTTACTTTTTAGTATCTAGATGTTTATGAAAATAATAAAAAGGTTTTTAATTTTTCGAGTTAAATTTTTAGTACCGAGGTCTTCTATGTATTAATAATTAGTATAGTATTGTTTTCAGTAAAATTTGATGCTGGAAACCTAAAAAGACAAAATTGCTATAAAAAAATGACGTTGTACTGAAGCCTGATGACTTGGAGAAGACTATGAGTTAGTGTGTTGGGAATTTAGAGAAGATGATAACAACGGGCTTATTAAATGGGTCCAAAACGTTGTTATATTATTGGAAAATGCTTCAAAACGAAGCATTTTATTCTCCTAGAGAACAGAAAAATAATCACTGTATCAAACTTTAGTATTAAGATTCAATACGACATCGTTTTTATCATAGGTAATTTTATCTTTTGAGGCTTTCGACTTTGGGCTTCGTTAGGCAAAGTACTTGATTAATTTTTTCGATAATTAGCGAGAAGCCTTTTAATATATACCAAACCTATAGTACCAAAAAATAAATCAAAAAGATTAGAAGTCTTTTAATTATTTATACAAACATCGAGATACTCAAAAGCAAATAATTGTAAATAGATGTTATTGTATGGCAGTTATATGGCTTATAGAGGATTATGTCGCAAGATTGCTCTGATAATAGCAATATTTTTCTGACAATAACGCCGCTATATTTCAATATATATAATATTAGTTTATTTCGACATATATTCTGATACTTTAATATTGTATAAATTTAGTCCTTATGTTTTAATTACGTTAATCTAAACTGTGTGTAATTTACATTGTGCAATTTAGCCCCAAAATAAAATTGGTTTTATGTTACTGAAGTGATTTTTAATAGTCAGGTTATGAGTAAGTTTAAATTGAATCAACAAGTGGATTTAGTCATTTATATTTAACATAACCGAGATGTTAAAACTATACAATTACTTTAACATTAGTTTCACTGTAGACTGAAATTGACACAACGAGAATTGTATAGAAGTTTTTAGGGGTTAGGGGTCCTTTAGAAGCAACCTCCCATCATGATAGCACCTTATAACGGTAAAGCTGCATAAATCTTACCCTCTAAACTCTGTCTAAGTGGGAGCCTCTCTAGGGTGACGGATTACTGGTGTTGTCGTTATGAATTGCATAAAAATTAAATTGATACAGTTAAAAGTAAAAAAAAAAATTTACAAACACAGTAGACAAAGCACAAGACCAAAATTAAAAGAAATTTATTTATATATATAAGGATTTTTTTACTGAAAATCACCTATATTTCAGGTACGGCTTTAAAAAACCACGTAGCTTCTAATTTCACTGGCATAACTAAATTTTTCAAAAAAATTTCAATGTTACATCTACTGCTGACAATGTTAACTTTCCGTCAAATTAAACGCCACATTTTAGCGTATAAATATATTAAAACACCAAATTTAACTTAATTCAATTAAATCATATTAAATAATATATTTTGAAATGACAAATTTACCCTTCACCTCTAAATTAGTAAAATTATTAAGGGTTCGGCGCGTTGCTACATCCTTTTGCCACCAAAAAATTTTAGAAGTATTTTTTATTCGTATACTCATTTATAATTCATTAATGAAAAACAAGTTTTATTGAGGTTAGTTTGGTAATTTCATATTTATCTTAACAGAAAGCTACGGTATCAACATTAGCGGCGACATTGAAAAATGTTGAAAAGTTTAGATGCGACTTTGAAAAATTAGAAGAATTAGGTGATTTTCTAAAATTGCACCTAAAATATAAGTGCTTTTTAATATATAAAAAACATATATATAAATCTTAAAATCTATTAGTTGATACGATGGTCCCATAATGGAACGTGGTACCTTCATTTTTTTTTTTTTTTTTTTTTTAATGTGACATTTATTAGCACGTCGTCTCTATGGACGGCAAGACTTGTTTGTTGAGTATTATACTAATTTTGCTAACGACGAATCCGGTTATCTGGTAAACTCCGGCTTATGCCATAACCCACTCACCATATGAGCCAATTAAATAAGGGATTCTTCGGAAACAGCCTGTCTTCAGGGTAGCACCCTAAAGGGAGAAGGCTGCATACATCCAACCTCCCAAACCCCGCTTTTGCGGGAGCCTTCATGGCACTGGGACTGTTGTTGTTGTTGTTGTTGTTGCTGATTCCTCACGGAGAGGCTTAAGGGAGGAATCAGACTACAGACCTTTTAGCCTAAAACAACACTTTATCATCTCACTTGTCTCCTAAGGCAAGGCCCTAGTGGGTGAGCATTATACTTATTTAATCTTTATATATTATAGAGAAGTGTCATTCGTAAAAACTCTCTAAACTCTACTTTTTAGAATTTTAGAGTGTCTTTAATTTTCCTTAGAAAAAAGAAAAAAAAAAGAATTCAAAAATAAGTCGTAAAAGTTATAAATCTTTCATAAGAGGAAAAGAAGTAAGTATGACATAATGAAGTGGCTTGTATAGATCAAATCTGGTCAGATCCGTCTATACAACAAGTCAAAACCAGGTTGAGTCTAACGGGTCAAATGGGTCGTAGTGGTTCCTGGATCAAAAGCCGGGTTGGTAGAGTCGGGATCAAAAAAAGTTTAACGACCCATCACCCAACTTCTATGATGTATACATTCAAAAACAAAATTGATATATAAAATAAACACAACTTGTACATCAAAAATGAAAAACCTAGTATATATAATACAAAAATATCAACACAAAAAATTAGGTCCTTTAATATTATTATTTTTATAACTAGATATTTTTTATTATATATATTAAACATATAATCCAATATATTATTTGAAACATCATATATTAGAAGCATACCCAGTGCCTCAAGGGCTCCCGCCTATGTAAGGTCTGAGGGAGGCGGATGTACACAGCCTTCCCCCTTCAGGGTGTTAACCTGAAGAGAGGCTGTTTCCCAGTGCTCCCAACCTAAGGGTGAAGACTTCCCAGGAGGTTTCCCATCCTGGTACTACTCTCGCCCAAGCACACTTAACTTTGGAGTTCTAATGGTATCCGGTGACAGCGTGTTGGTGTCCTCTTTGGTTATTTGAAAATCATATATATATATATATATATATATATATATATATATAACATTTTACTAAACAAGTCAACAGCAGAAAGGCCCTTTTTTTTTTTTTTTTTGCCCTTTTTTTTTTTTTTTTTTTTTTTTTACCTGTCACAGCATGTTCATGGTTGTGCAAGACTTGTTTGGACAATTTTAAATTCTTAATTTCTTTTACTATGCAAAAAAAATTAAGTTCGTTTACAATATATACTTGAATTTATATTCATCAGTTCAAGCTTTTAAAAAAATTGGTTCCTTAGTGTGGTACTAAAGTCATGTTAACAGAGAAGTCGTGAGTTCCGATCCCAACGGCTCTTACTCTGATTATTAATATATTTCAAGCAAAAGGTATGGGAGGGTCCATGCATTATAAAACCATTCACGGATCTTCACTCGTCAGCATAAGTTTTTGGAAGAGTTAGTTCTTGACCTATACTCCAAATCGTAAAATTCTAAAATTTGGATCTGAGTAAAAAAAGAAAATGATCTCTACGCTTTTAGTCACGACAATTTTTTTTTTTTTTTTTTAACAACAGCATGGCCACGGCCCAAAGTCGCAACAAACTGGTCCATATAAAAGGAAAAAAATGTAAACTCCACTTTTTAGAATTTTAGATAGTGTCTTTAATTTTAAACAAGCCGTAGAAGTCATAAATCTTTCATAAAAGGAAAAAAATGTAAGCATAACATAATAAAGCAGCTTGTATTGGTCAAACTGGGCTAGACCCCTCTATACAACGAGTCAAACCAGGTTGAGTCTAACGGGTCAAATGGGTTGTAGCGGATCCTAGGTCAAAAGCAGGGTCGGTAGAATCGGGATCAGAAAAAATTTAACAACCCATCACCCAACTACTATGATGCGTTCATTTAAAAACAAAATAATATATCAAATAAAAAGGACCTGTATATCACACATAAAAACCTAGTATATATAATAGAAAAATATGAACCTATAAAATTAATTACTTTAATATTATTTTTATTATTAAATATTTTTTATTATATATATTAAACATATAATCGATATATTATTTGATACATCGTATACCTGTCACAGGTTGTGCTAGACTTGTTTGGACAATTTTAAATTCTTTTACACGAATGAAATTAAGGGCATGTTTGGGATTGTTGTGAAAAAATTACTTATTTTAAAAGTACTTTTTATAAAAACACTTCTGTAAAAAGTGTTATTTTGAAGAAGCAGTCTGTGTTTGGCTCAACCAGTCAGAAGCGCATATTTTATTATAAATAGTGATTGACCAGTGTTTAAGAAATATATATATATTGAAAGAAAATAAATGTAATACAAGTAATATAACGAACCGTACATTTCAAACTTGTATACAGATAGCATAAGTAATATAGTTTTGAAAGATGATATTTGTATAACGGTATGATGTAATTTTAATGTTTTGAGTAGGGTATTTTTGTCCTGAAATTTTAAGTTTTTTATTCTGCTTCTGCTTAAAATCAGAAACATTTCTTCTTCTGCTTAAAAGCAAAAAAATAACTTCCATTTTAATAAAAAGTATTTTTTTATATTTGGCAAACACTCTTTAGATTCCAGAAAATTGTTTTATTTAAAACAAAAAAGCACTTATTTTTTTAATATAAGCAATCCCAAACAGGCCCTAAGTTTGTTTACAATATATACTTGAATTTATATCTTTGAACGTTTTATTTAAGTCTTAATAGGATCAAAATAAGGTCCGTAAATTCTAAAATATTATAGGATCATATATCATAATTTTTTTCAATTTCAATGGATTATAAGATTCTACAAAACTAAAATTTACTTAAAATTGGGATTGATTTACAATTGTGGACTATTACAGTATAAAACTATTCCTGGACTTTTCATTCATCAGTTTAAACTTATGAAAAAAATTGGTCTTTTAATATTGTATTAAAGTTTTATTGACTGAGAGGTCATGAATTTAAATCCCAACAGCTCTCATTCTAAATATTAATATGTTTCAAGCAAAAGGTACAGGAGGCCTGTGCATTATCCACGCTTCAAATTCAATGGGCATTTGCATGAGGAAACATATTAGAGTATAAAATCATTCATAGATCTCACCCATCAGCTTAAACTTTTGAAAAAATTAATTCCTTAACATGAACTCGTAGAATCGTAAGATTCTAAAATTTGGGTCGGAGTTAAAAAAATGGTCTATACGCTTTTAGTCGCGACAAATTGGTTAACGTACTAAAATTTTGAACCATAGGGTTTGGCATAGTGATAACTACCCAATTATGGGCAATTGCAAGGAGTTCGAGGCTCTGGTTATGCCGAGTGAAAACATTTTTGATTCGAAACTAGGTCAAATCAAGCTCAATCAATGGGATCAAACACTCACACTAGGACTTAATTAGGCCTACAGGGCGTAATCGAGCCTATGGGACTCAATCAATGAAAACATTTTTGATATGAAACTAGGTCAACTCAAACTCAATCAGTGGAATCAAACACTCGCACTTGGACTTAATCAGGCCTACGGGGCAGTAATCGACTGCCCCATTGTATGATTTGTATATACTTATAAGTATAAACCCGAAATTGGAGTGATTACAAGTAAGAAAGGAGAGAAGACATAGAAGCGAGTTTGAGGGAGAAAGAGAAGGGTTACATCAATTCACATAAACCCTAACTGTAACAAACTCTCCCTGTTCATAGAAGATGATGGCAAAATATCTATAAAATATCTAAAGGTGACACAGCAGAGGAAAGACGAGCTGAAGACGGAAGACAGCACAGCTAGGCGAGAACGAGGCTTGGCAACTAATGGGGAGGCGCCAGATCTACATCTGCAAGTGGGGGTTTTGGCGGTTGATAGAAGAGACATGACGAGTGCTGAGGCGCCAAGTTTGTATCAATTTTCCTCCTGCATAACTTTTCTTCGAATATTTTCGTTGATAAATATTCTTTTTGTTGAATTTTTTATTTATTTACCTATAAAATAATTTCATTATAAAATTTGTACTTGATGGGAACTCAATTTCCTCTCTACGAGGGAAAATATTTTCGATAAAGCAAAAATCGTTACTCATTTTTACAATAAAACTATAGAGGGTTATTTACACAAATAGTCTTCATACTTTTTTATTGTATGAATTTAGTTCTTATACTTTTATTTGTGTCAATTGAGTCCCTCTAGAATTTGTATTGTGTCAATTAATTCCTTTAGTCAAACTAACATTAATTACTGATGTAATTTTTAAGCATAATCACATTATAGATGCAATTAACTCACTATGAATCCACCCGCAGATTCAATTTGATCTAAACCATAGTCGAACCATTTAAAATTTCATTAATAATTTAACAAAAATTTTACTTTAAGGACCAACTTAACACAATATTAATTATATCAGGACTAGATTGATACAATTAAATATACTATGACTAAATTGACACAATAGACAAAATACGAAGACCTTTAATGTAAATAACCAAACCATAAAAACGCAACAGAAAAGCTTTTCCATCAAAATAAACAGAACCCGATATATCCAAACTTCGAAAAACATCTCAACTCACAACCAATCTCTCAATTACCTCAAAATGCATTTGGAAGGAGGGAGAATCATTTTCAAAATACATCCTCTCACAAACTTGCAATTTTCCCTCAGTTCTTCTTCCTTCACATTCAAGCAATTCAACCAACATCTCCTTCTCTCTCGATATCCATGGCCGCCTCGTATCACGCCATTGCCTCGGAGTCCCGTGAAGAACGAACCGAATCTTCCGATCTTCATTTACGAGATGCTCAGCTATTCGTTTGACGACAATTTCGTCGGTTATGTAAGCGCCGGGTGAGTTTAACCCGACGTCTACATAATGGATCTGGTCAATGCTGTTTAGTAGATTGTCACTGGAACTGGGTATGATTCTGAATTCTCCTTCGGGATGATTCGCTTTGGACTTAGAGTTCGAGAAAGCGAGCTCGGTTACCAACTGGTTTATTACTGTCCCGCCCTTGCTAAACCCGAGTAGAATTGTTTTCGGTAGTTGGAACGATGATGCGGGAGATTGTGGTTTTTCCAGAGTGAGGTTTTGTGCTTGGACCTGAGAGACATACAAAATATGGTTCAAATTGTTTTATGTGACTCGGAATACATGTGTGTATATATATATATATATATATATATATATATATATATATATATATATATATATATATGTGTGTGTTGACAGCATAAATAGAAATTCAATCTAATTACCAAAACAGGTTAAACGTTTCAACCCAATTCAACCCAGTCCAAAAACCCAAACCATACCCGTTATCTTCATGTCATGTCAGATTTTGCTAGCTCTAATCATGAGAAGCTATCATTCAACAAATTAGGTAATCAAAAGCGGCGTCTTTGCATGGAAAATATATTTTGTCCAAGTGATGTAATACATCATAGTTACGCATAACGAAAACGAGAGCACAAACAGTCATAGAAGTTTCTAATTTCAGAAGCATAGAGAGAGAAAAAGTATAGTAAATATTACTGAAAATTACTGACATTTCACCAATTAACTGCTTAGCTATAATAATAGCACGGTGCAGTAGCGTACGAACCAAACAAATCATGAAGTTATCGAGGAACTTACTGTGTCAAAAGCTTAAGCTTAAGCATTCGAGACCCGTTGAAAGGAAGTCCTCTTTTATCGCATTATAATAGCTAGCAAACATGAACGAGTAAAACCTAATACCATGCAAAGGTATTATGAAATCTATTTCTGAAACCAGATGAAATAATAATTATTTCAAGCATGAAACCGAATCAGCCATTCATGATTCGGGCCCCAAATTTATTAAGGACACCTTTCGAGAGTTAGTTACATTATCTGTTTACTTTACCACATCACACCATTCATAATGGAGAAATGACGACCTAAGTATAATACATAATAAACGCATATGTATATATATAATATAAAATACCCACATATTAGATTGTTTTCTAATATAAAGTGGATTATTTAAGGTAAGCTTTAACTGTCCTAGACACCTTAGTAATGAAAAAAAGGGTCCATTGATCAAATTTGCTTTGGACCCTAAAATCTCGAAGCTGACCCGAGGTGGAATCAGCTATAATAACACCTCCTCCACCAACTAAAATATGTTGCTTGTCAAACTTAATATCATCATTGATTCAGCTATCCTCTAACCCATGCTACCCTAACTCGGGAATGAGACTAAGATACAAATATGTGTCCAGAGGTCTGTTTCTAAGATTTTTCTTCAGAGTTATTTATGCCAAAGGTCATTGCACTTTGTGCACTGTGTCAATTTAGTCATTTCACTTTTAATTGTGGCGATTTGGCCCCTATATATTTACATTATGTCAATTTAGTCCTATGATAACATTGAAGTTAAGTTAAAGATATAATTTTTACGAGCTTGGTCATGTTAGAGTCAAATGACTTGCAAACCCACCCGTTGACTCAATTTAAACCCCCCCATGACCCAACCATTAAAAATTATGATCTTGAGATAAAGTCAATTCTACTTTGGGACTAAATTGACACAATCTAAATTGTGCAAGGAGTAAATTGACATAGTTATTTTGCAGAAGTACTTTGACGCAATGAATGAAGTACAAGGACCTATTTTTGTTTAATTTGAAGTGCACAAGTCTCATTACAAACTGAAGATATTCTTATCTGACATGGATACTTCAGTACAGAATTGAGTCTACATACTATAGCCTTTGCGAACGTCCCACTTCTCCGATAGCAGATGCATCACTCTATGTACTATCTGATCAAAATCGAAAGCGACACATCTAGAAAAATTGTAAGGTGGGTACAACATCTTTCCTAAATAGGGATATCAGCAATTTGAAGAAAGGAAAATTTGATCCCAAAACTTCTTACATGAAGGGTTGGTAGTTTAACCATTACAACAACTCTAACAGCTTTCCCTTCGATCGGGATGTTGTCATCTAAGTACACATTAAGCGAATCAGATGTCCCGCCATTCCTGATGTATGACTACATAGAAAGTAGAAACTTGACAAAATGGTTTGATTTGGACTATTCTTCATAGGAGGCTGAAAAAATGTGGTACATTTGGGCTTCAAGGCAGCTATCGGAGACTCATTCATGGATGGCACGTAATATTGCCTCGAATTTTTGGTGCGGTTTGCCCTAATGAGGCCCAAGAAAGTGGAGGTTCATGGTGGAGCGTAGGAAACAGGCCACGACGGAAGCCACACCACAAATCTCCAATGGTGGCGCAGGACATAATAAGGTACGGGAGAGAGCTACAGAGAAACAACTTTTGATCTCTTTATTGAGAGCTGACTTTCCTTCTTCGCACATAGTTTTTAACCTCGCATTAAAGGGTTTTCAACGCAAATTCTGTGCTTTGTATTTTTGTTGCGTTATCTTTTTGTTATTTCCTTTGATCCCTAATCGGGTTTGGGGGATCTGATCCTAACAGATGTCGACACTAGAATCCATAGATGAGTAGCGCAATCTAAACAAATATGAACATACCTCTTGAAGGAAATTTGAGAGAAGCGCAGGGAGACATGTTGATGCAGGAAATCCGTCAGGTTCATAAGATTTCGGTTCTCCCCACAAATTCACAGACGGAATAAACTCCTTATAGACCGCGAACGGACCATTGAAAGTCGAGGCTTCGATAACCCAAGCATTAATAGAACGGCCAAATTTCGAAACGAGAATGTCAGCTATGTTTTTTATGTTTGATAGCCTCTCCACCACAGGGTTGCCAGTCCCTTCAACTCGATCTCCATTGAAGAATATGGCATTAGCCTCAGGCACCTGCACTTTAGGGGAAAAATTATGATATGCTTCTAGAATCGTGATCAATGGAAAAAACAAAATGCATTTTGCGAATTTTCGGGAGAAAAAATAAAAAATGCTCCGAGAATATCAATGTGTTCTGAGAACCTTTTTGGTGGGATTTGGATATGGTCGTAGACAAGCCAAGTCAAGCCTAGCACCACTTGTCGAAACTCGAGCTCGAGTTTGAGCCGAGCCCTTATCAAGCTTTTGAATCTTTGTTCAACCTTGGTTCAATAACATTTTAGTAAGTTCGATACTTAGCTCGGCTCGTTAGCCTAATCAAAACAATTCGAGCTCTTTATTAAGTCGAGCCAAATTAAGCTCATAAGTCAGAACTAACCCGAGCTTGCTACCAAGTTGAGCTTGCTACTAAACTAAGATATTCTAGCTACTATAAAGATATTATCGAACCATTTTCAAGCTAATACCAACAGTTAATGAGCTCTTAACAAGCCTTTAATGATATTTTAACAAGCTCTTATCCAATTGTTATAAAACCGTCCACAAATGTTTACGAGCTAAGCACCCTCTTGTTCGAGCTCAGCTTGTTAGGCGTATCAAGTCTGCTCGAACTCAGATCAATAAGCTATCGAGCACCTATAACGAACAAGAACAAGCCGTAGCTGATTTCGAATTTGAGTAGTACATCGAAATACACCCTAGGTTTGGGGTCCATAATTTCGATTTGGTACCTTAGTTCACCTATTCGAATTGGAATTACAGTTTCATTGCCCAACTCCATGGAATTGGATTTTAACCTAAAATCATACATTCCAATTCCTTCAAGTGGGATGGAGGGATTGTAATTTCATATTAAAACTCTACTAACCTCAAACCCAAAATGATCCAACTCAATTAACCCGAACCCAAGATAACTTGAAACGGATATACCCGATCCGACCTAAATTTGATCCAAAGCTCAAAACGACCCTGCTTGAATAACTCGAACCCCAATTGATTTGACCCGACCTGAACCAAACCCAACCTAGCACAAAGTTGGAAATATCAAAACCGATTGACCTAAAATTCAAGATGATCCATATTTGAAATGACCCTACCTAACTCAGGTCTGACTTGAAGAGGACCCGTCAAGCTAATCCAAAATCCGAGACAACCCAACCTAATTATCCAAACCTAAAAATGACTAAAACTAAACATGATGTGCGTAACTCAGTCCAACCTAAATTCGACCCAGCCCAGGTAACTCAAATATGAAACAACGCAACTCCATTAACCTAAAACCAAGAAGGCTCGAACGCAAAAGCACCATACCCAACTCAAGCCCGATCCATGCTAACCCGAATCCTATAATGAGCCCATTTCATTAACATAGAATCCGATATTCAGCCAAACTAAAACCTGACCCCAGTTGACTCGAAACCCAAAATCCCTTTGAAATGATTCAATCTGATGGAGACCTACCCTTGTTGATCCGAAATTCGGAATGATCTAACTCAATTAACTCAAAACTCGAGACGATTAGTTATTGAGTAACAATTCCAACTTCCAATTCTTTTATTATTCAAATAATGGAATTTGAATTCCATGGAATTGCAATTCCACAGTTCAACTCCAATTCCAAATGTCATGCGGAGCCTGATGAACCTAGAGAATGAAAACAAAGAGAACTTACAGTCAGAGCTCTAGAATGAGGAGAAACGCAGAGGGATGCAGCCACCCTGCAGTCAGCAGAGCCTTTAGGATACAAAGGCGCCTTCAAGATGCCACTCCAACGATCCATAAAGATGTCCTGTAAAGACAACCCAAACAAGACCATTCAGAAATGGGTTAGATCCGGATCTGACCCGTGTCAAGTACACTTTTAATACAAGTAATTCTTAATAATAGGACTAAGTAGTTATGGGTTTGTCTAGTATTGTTAGAGTTGTTAGTCATCTTAGGTTGGGGATCCTCGAACACAGTCTCCTATTAGGGTAACACCCTAAAAAGGTAAGGCTGCATACATCTCCCCGACCCTGCATATGCGGGAGCCCTTGAGGCACTGGGTCTGTTGTTGTTGTTGTTGTTGTTGTTGTTGTAGAGTTGTTAGTCATATAAATAGTATACTATACATGTGATTGGTTAAGCAAATAATCAAGAACAATTATCTCAATTCTCGCTCTTCTATTTCTCTCTCTCTCTCTAATTTTTGCTAAACCCTCATTCTCTCTCTAATCTTCATCCTCATTCTCTTCTCTTCTTCATCATTCAATCAATAATTCACTCTAATAATAGATGTAACCCTAAAAGTTACATCAACTTTACACCTGCGGGTCGGGTCACAGGTCGACACCCTGCTATCAAACCCTAGTTAAGCTTCCGAAAGAGCAATCTAATCACTGTTCGTGGGTTTAACTGCATCAAATGGTAAAATCACACATGCGCGACCAATCAATTTCTCAAAATCTACCACAAGACACACAAACCTTTACAGTAAAACCTCAAAAAAATGAAGAATAAGAAGAAAAAAATTGAAATATTGCAGAGATTGTTATGAAATTTAGCAAAAGAGACGTCAAGTGTCACTAACCCTAGCTGTGGCGAGCCGGAGAGAGAGAGAGAGACGCCGCAGAGACTCGCATGGATGTCCACAGCTGCATGAATCGTCTCGATCACTGATATCTTTTTAACTCATCTATTCGTGTTAGAGTATAAAATTATTCATAAACTTTTATCCACTCTTTCGAAAACAGCCCGGTTTTGTGAGAGCCCGTGAGGCACTGAGATTGTTGTTGTTGTTGTTATCTTTATCCATTAGCTTAAATTTTTGGATTTTTTAACATATTAGTAGCCCCCACTTTCAATATTAAAATAATTTAACCACAAAGTATGAGGTAGGCCTGTGCATTATCCACGTTTCAAGTCTAATTGGCATTTGCGTGAGGGGCAATATAAAACCATTCCTTTGTATTTACCCATCAATTTAAGCTTTTGAAAAAGTTAATTCCTTGACAATTTCATTAGAGAAATGAAGAATTTGAGTGAAGTAATTGGTACAATACCACAAAAGAGAGTGGGTTTCGGTCAAAGTTTTAAAGCAACTTCTTATAGCGTTTTTAATAACTTTTAGCTTTTTGATCAATCAAACAGTTAGCAGTGTTGTTTGGTAAAAATTCTGTTGTTAGCCTTTCTCATATTCAAAAGCTAAACAATTTAGCTTTTACCTTTTCAAACTCTATGTAATCAAATTCTATTTATAATTTTACAATAATGCACCAACTTCAACATCTATTTTTACCAAGTATATTGCCTATCAGCTAACAGCTAGTAGCTAAATACTAACAGTTGACAGCTACTACCAAACATAGCTAAAGTAAGGTTAAATTTTGGTTGACCAGTTTTAATCGTTTAGATTATTGGATTGAATATAAGTTTTGGGTTAATCAACTCATTTTAACACGGTTTATCTATTTATATATTTATATTACATATTTTCGTAACATACTAGTAAAGATATAATATATAGTGGTAGCCTAATTTGAATTATATACAGTAATGTTAATTTAATAATTTATTTTAAAATTATAAATACGCTATGTACTTTTCTAATATCATCTGTAACATATATTATTAACGTCTTCGTAAAATGGCAAATTAGAATTTACCAAAAGAAGTCACCCATAAGTTATCCATTTAATAATTAAAATTGGGTAAAAATTTAGAATTTATATCCCACGGGTAGTGCCTTAAAGGGGTAAGGCTACGTATATCCCTCCCCCCGAATCCTATATATGCAGGAGCCCTCGGGATGCTGGGTCAGTTGTTGTTGTTGTTGTTGTTGTTCCGCAGGTCGGTTCAGGCTGTCTTAAATGGGCTATATAAACGCAAGGCCCATCTAAAGCTATAAGCTAGAACAAGAGGGCCCAATAAAATAAGAAATGGCCCAGGGCTCGCTTCGACAAGCTACATGTTTGTACCCACTCCCGTTTGCACTTCGGTTTTACTGATAATTATCCACAAAAAAAAAAGAGAGAGAGGGCCCAATAAGATAAGAGAGGGCCCAACTAATTTTAGTAAAGTATTTGAAAATAAAAAACTAAATTATTTACAAATATCTGGAATACCCCCCCTTAAGTTAGAGTGTACATGTCAAATATACCCAACTCACGGAAAAAGGAAAGTAAAACAAGAGTAGGTAAAGGCTTAGTGAGACAATCAGCAAGCTGATGTTGGGACCAAATATACATGACTCGGAGGAACCCTTTAAGATGCTTATCTCGAATGAAATACAAATTGATTTCGATATCCTTGATATGTTCATAAAAGAATGTATTCTAAGAGATGTATGTGGCGGCTTGATTGTCGTAGAATAAGATGACTGATTGACGAAGTGGGCATGGGCAAGGTGGTAAGTAAACCGACTAACCAGATGAACTCATTAGTGGCAGTTACAATACTTCAATATTCTGCCTTAGTTGATGAACGAGAGATGGCATATTGCTTTTTTGTCTTCCAAATAACGAGAGATGTCCTAAGGAAAATGACTTTTTTTTGCCCGTTGAATTGCGACAAAATCGCGATACAAGGAAAATGTCTGAGTCCACCAATAACAAAATGGGGACCAAAAACAAACAACACAAAACAAAAGGACAGACCAACAGGAACAGGCGCTCGCCTGAAACACGAAACAGCAGACATTCCAAGGAAAATGTTGTATCCAGTGACCGATCAAATAGAATTCGAACAACTAGCCCAATCAATTTTAGCAAAGGTAGTTAAGTGGAGAGGGGAAGTAAAGGAATAGAACAATCGTTGATCAGGAGCGTTTTCTATGTACTTCAGTATAAGAAAAGCAAATTGTAGATGTGCCATTGAGGGGCAGCGATAACTTGACTCGGTTTGTGGACAGAATAAGAAATATTAGGGCGAGTCATGGTAAGGCACAGTAATTTGCCAATATGGCGCCGGTAGTGAGTAGGGTCAAGCAAGGGCTCCCTTTGAAACTAATATTAATATTATTATTAATAGTATTATTATTATTGATAGGTGTGTAAACAAGTCGAGCCGAATCAAGCACCTCTTGTTCGAACTTAAGCTCAAAAAGGCTTATTGAGTACGAGTATGAGCCGAGCTCTTATTGAGCTTTAGAATTAATGTTCGGGCTCGATTTGATAAGATTTTAGTGTGTTTGATATTCGGCTTGGCTCGTTCGGCTTATGAGCCGAGTCAAACTCGTTAATATCAAGCCGAATCAAGCTAAAAACAAAATCGAGCTTGCTATCGAGTCTAGTTCACTACTGGATCGAGCTTTTCAAGTAATTATTGAGCCATTATCAAATCATTTTTAAACCAATACTAACTGTTAGTAAGCTCTTGACAGAGATTTTAACAAGCTCTTATGAACGAGCCAAGCACTCCCCTGTTTGCACTCGGCTTATTAAAGCTATTGATCCTGCTCGAACTCAGCTCAATAAGATATCAAGCCCTCATAACAAAAAAGAACAAGTCATAATCAATTTCGAATACAAATAATTCATCGAAAATTCGGTCAATTTAACAAAGAGAGCACAAAAATAAAACCCGGAACAACTTTATTTCATTGATAATAATAATAAGTAGACATAATTAAGAGTGCAATACATGTCTACTTGTTTCCCTTTGTACTCTCGTGCAGTCCCGAGGAGTAACCCTGTGGGTTACTCTCGAATGCATCCCTAGAGATGTGGGCAGCCCCACTGCTCCCGGGAGCAACCATCGTTCCCAATCCTTCCGAGCCACCGCCTTTGCCACCACCGACGCCACCAGTACTGCCCTTTCCACCACCACCGTCACTACCGTCTTTGCCGCCTCCGCTACTGCCGCTGCCACCTTTGCCTCCGCCCATTTGGGATGTCTCTTTTTGTTTATGCTAAGTAGTGGGCACAATGAAATGAAAGGAATGACATACTCTATTTATAGATGGACTAGGTGCCTTGTCCTATACTGTTTAATGGTAGATTAAAATTAATAACAACTAATCTAAAAATAATTCAACTATATATCAATATATTAAAAGATAACCTAACTGTATTTTCTAACCAAAAATAACCCAACTCTAACTTTTCTACTAAAAATAACCCAACTTTCACTTTTGTACCAAAAAATAACCAAATTCTAAAATTACTTTAAAAAAATACCGAACTGATGGCTAAGCATGGCGTGTAGTATGATGCTCCGATAATATATTTTTCTTTTATGTATTTTTGATTTGGCTTGATTTCTTTTCACACCTAACCAAACTAAAAATACGTGTTTCTAATAATTGAGTACAACCCCGCAAAAAGGCCACATTCCGGGGCAAAGAACAAGCAAAACAACAGAGGAATACAACCAGAGAACTAGGGCTACAAATGAGCAAAGCCGAACCATAGCTTGATCGGCTCAACTCGACTCGTCTTGTTAACTAAATGAGACTAGCTTGATATTGGTATCATTTATCTAACCGAGCCACATATATGTGCTCGCTCAACTCGTTTACTAAATGAAACCGCCTACAGAAAACAAGCCAAACCAAAAATATGTAGAATAAAAATATACTGTTAGAGCATCATAATTTCGTATTTTTTTAAATCAAATTTTTAGAGAGGGGTTATTTTTAAATTAAGTTTAGAGTTTGGTTATTTTTTTTTTGGTAAAAAAGTTAGAGTTGAGTTATTTTTTGGTATATTGACATAGAGTTAGATTACTTTTAGATTAATTATTATTAAATTAAATATAAATATTATTTTTTGATCAAAATATAAATATTATTATTAATATTAATAATAAATTAAATATTTGAATTAAGATTTGGTGTATTAGCCTCTCTATAAGGTAGTACCCTATGGGGGTAAGGCAGCTTACATCTTACCATTCTTAGACTCTAGCCTGGCGGCATTTTGTTTGAGGTGCTGAGCTGATGTTGTTGCTTTTGGTGGTGTTGTTGAGATTTGACGTGTTAATTCTTTTATCCACAAACTTTATAAAATAATTTATGTTAATCAATCACCTAATTTATAACGAAACGATGTAATCGTATAAGACGAGATTGACCCAATACAAACTCACCCATTAACCTAATTTAAACTCACCCATAATCCAAATATTAAAATCTTTTAATAATTTACTCGCCAACTTAATTTCAATTATCAACATTATTTTTCACCTTTTTTTTTAATTTACTATTTTAATCTCAATTTAATTTTTATTTTACTTAATTACTCTTAAATAATAAATTTAAACAAAATTTATTATTATTATTGTTGTTGTTGTTGTTGTTGTTGTTGTTGTTGTTGTTATTATTATTATTATTATTATTATTATTATTATTATAATACTACTAATAATAATATTATCTCTATTATGTTGTTGTTATTTTTGTTATTACTATTATTGTTAATGTTACTATTATAGAATCGTTATTATTGTTTTAATTCTATTATTATAATATTATATAATGTAATAACAATAATAATTATTGCTATTATATTTATAGTATCATTATTATTGTACTAAAATCTATTAGATAGTATTTTGGTAAATAATTTTATTTATAGTCACTCCCACTAGTACATATCAAACAGAAAATAACTATTTCAAAATCAGTCTCATCTCCATATCACAATATACCAAATGGAAGAATGAGATAGATTTGATCATTTTCGTGCCCCAAAAGTTATTTACATTCCGTCATTCCCACTCTCATAAATTCGTTCTTACACATCAAACGGCTCCTAGTAAGGGAAGTAGGTTGTGGTAAAAGAAGGAACGCATGGGATGACGATGAGTCGCATGCACTTATGTATTTATTTTAGGATGTCAAAATTTGACAAGACACGAAGATAGCGGGTTTGGGTCGAGGGTTTTGATGCCGTCTTGAATTTGGGTTCACCCGTTAACCCGTTTAGATAATTGGGTTGAATTTAGATTTGGTCTATGTAACCCGTTTTCGACACAATTGACCCGTTTATATATATATATATATAGGCTTCACTTACTAGGCACTAAAGCATCGAATCCCATTAGAACTTCAAAGTTAAGCGTGCTTGGGCAACAGTAGTACCAGGATCAGTGACCTTTTGGGAAGTCATCGTGTTGCCAACCCTAAGGTTGGGGGTCCTCAAAAACAGTCTTTCAGTAGGGTTACACCCTGAAGGGGTAAGGCTGCGTATATCCACTCCTCCCAGACCCCGCTTATGCGTGACCCCTTGAGACACTGGGTCTGTTGTTATATATCTAGGAGGGGTGGATATATGCAGCCTTACCCCTTCAGGGTGTAACCCTACCGAAAGACTGTTTCTGAGGACCCCCAACCTTAGGGTTGGCAACACGAGAACTTCCCAAAAGTCACTGATCCTGGTACTACTGTCGCCCAAGCACGCTTAACTTTGGAGTTCTAATGGGATCCGGTGCTTTAGTGCCTGGTAAGTGAACCCTATATATATATATATAAAACTAGTATTTATTGAGAGTATCAACTATGAAATATATTATTAACATGTTTATAAGTAAAAAAACTAGTATTTAATGAAAAAAGTCACCAATATAATCAAATAGGTAACCCGTTTAATAATTAAGTTGGATAAAGATTGAGAGCACCTAACCCGTTTAATAAATGGGTCAAGTTTGGGTTAACCTCACTTCTAAGACCCATCGTATAACACGAACACAACACAACACATTTGTCGCCCCGAATTTATATGGTTGTTCAACATTGACCCGCCTTCAAAATCCTTTTAACATTTTCGTAAATTGCACCATATACTTTGTAAATGATCAAATAAAGTTAGTCGAATTAATTGTCAATTGCTCCTTTTGTTTCTTCCTTTACCCAGACAAATGTTGATAGGGTTAAAACGAGGCCTTGTTTGGTATGCAAGAAGTAAAAATGTATGAGAAGTACATATTTGGACTCTTGTATGGTTGGTAGGAAGTTGACAAAATATGGGAAGTATAATTTCCTTCAAAACGCGGGAAGTAACTTACCTAGCGCCCCTCTTCTCTCCCAGGTAAGTTCTAATTCCTTTATTTTTAACTAGCTTATCCAAGGAAGATAGTAATTTCCTTCTCCGGCAACCAAACATCTAAATTGACAAAGAATAATTAGGGTTAGGTATGCTCTAATACAATGTGAAAGAATAATTATATGAGCATATCCAATAGGGTTGCTGAGCCGTCAATATAAAGAAATAGAAAAGTATGAGAAAATACAAATGTACCCCTAGGTACAGGATATTAACAAATCTAAGATAATATACTAATATTTACCCACTTTATGGGAAGTTGATATAAGAATTAAATTTTCGGGAAATACAACTTCCCTTAGGAATTCAATTCTTAAAGCAACCAAACGACGCCAGAGTATTTAATATTTAAATTGTTACTTTCTTAAAAAAATTTACTCAGCAGGTCAATCTGTGACTGTAGCATGATCTGGGGGTATCTATAGATACTAAAACCTTGTTTGGTTGCCACAATAATTGAATTCCTGTGAAAAATTTTATTTTTCAAGAATTTAATTCTTGTATCAACTTCCCAACAATATAAAGTGTTTGGTTGTTGGATGGAAAATAAGACTTCCTTGGTAGGACTAGTTATAAATAAAGGAATTAGAACTTACCTATAATCTTCATGCATTTTAAAGGACTTAAAAATTATATTTCAAGAATTTCTGAAAGATATGTCGCCTACGAACAGCATGTCGAAAACAACCAAGGCCTCGGGCAAGCAGAAAAAGGGGAATGAGGCGAAGAAGAAAAGATGGAATAGGGAAAATCAATACTATAAGATCTCAGAAGCGGAGTATGATGGGATGATCATGCAAGCAGAGGGGGTTATAGAGATGGGAAAAATAGTAAGTTTTAACTTTGATAGTTTCGACCTACCGATGGTGGCAGACTTGCTTGCTAAATGAGGTGGATGGGTTTGTGATGAGGCTTCAGTCCTGCTCTTATTTTCTGTGCTGCTCGTCTGGTTCTTCTTTATTTGGGATCCCTGTTTGAGCTTGTTCTTGCGCGTCTTGTCGGGCCTGTGCTTGGTGCCTGTTTGTGTCATGTTTGGGTGTTTTGTTTTTAGTGACTGTTTGTTCCTTGTTTGATTTGATCTGATCTCTTTTTGTACCCACTTCCGTTTACGGGATGGCTAAGGCCTCGACTTTTCGAGTTGCTTGTTTATACTTCTGCTATGCCGATATTTAGCGAAAATATTCTGTTAACTTTCTGATAACCAAACAAGAGATAATTTACGAGAATTTACAGTGCAATTTACCAAAGTGTCAAGAATTTGAAGGGGGTCAAAGTTGAAGTACCAAGTACCTAAGCATAACTCCTCGTTATCCCATGCATTCGTACTTTCTTTTATAGAAATATTACAAATTTAAACTAAATTAGGGTCTCTGTTCAAAAAAATAAAAATAAAAAATAAATTAGGGTGTGAGCTATTCATTTTAAATTTTCGTTATTTGTTTATCAATAATTAATTTAAAAGTAACTCAATTATATGTCATATATCAAAAAATAACCCAACTATAAGTTTTCTACCAAAAAATAACCAAACTCTAAAATTAATCTAAAAATAACCCAACTCTAAAAATTTGATTTAAAAAATACTGAATTGTGATGCTCCGACAGTATATTTTTCTTCTACGTACTTTTGGTTTGGCTTATTTTTTGTAGGTGGTCTCATTTAATAAACGAGCTGAGCGAGTACAGATATGCGACTTGGTTAGATAAATGATACTAATATCGACCTGGTCTCATTTAATTAACGAGCCCAGACGAGACTAGCCAATCAAGCTGTGGTTCAGCTCGACTCATTTGCAGCCCTAGTTCTCTGGTTGTTTTGCTTGTTCTTTGCCCCAGGATATTGCCTTTTGTGGAGTTCTACTCAATTATTGGAAAAACATATTTTTAGTTTGGTTAGGTGATAAAAGAAATCAAGCCAAATCAAAAATGTATAAAAAAAATATATTATCGGACTTTCATACCACACGCCATGCTTAACCATCAATTCAATATTTTTTTAAATTAATTTTAAAGTTTGGTTTTTTTTTTTTTTGTACAAAAGTTAGAGTTAGGCTATTTTTTGGTAGAAAAATTAGAGTTGGGTTATTTTTTGGTAGAAAAGTTAGAGTTGGGTTATTTTTTAGTTAGAAAATAGAGTTAGGTTATTTTTTGGTATATTAACATATAATTAGGTTATTTTTATTTTAATTGTTGTTTGTTCATTGATTATTTAAGCGATAGTTAATTTTTCATTTTAAAAAATTATCGACAACTATCAAGTTAATGTTTTGTTTGTGACTTTTAATATTAACTTCTATAATTTCCAATTTGTCCTATACAACAGATATAACTGTACTATACACATATACTAGTTTTTTCCCGTGCGATGCACAGTTATTGTTTATGCTTTTAAGAATTTTTTGTCTTTTGTGTTGCTATTATTTGAAGTTGAAAGTAATATTATTATCTTCAACTTTACGTCACTTATTTATATTTAATTATTAAAATTATAAATTTTATTTTGACTATCGTTTTGTTATATTCAAATTGTAATCATAGTAGTTGAATGTGATTAAAAAAATGTATATTTATATTTATTTAATTAATATATATATTTAGTGTGTCATTAGTAATACTACTTATATATTTTACTATAAGGGTTTTTTGGCCACCCTTTTGTGAAAACCAAAAGCAAAAATTGAAAAATAGAAAATATCATTACAAATGCAGTTTTTGATTTTTAAAAAAAACAAAAACTAAAAAAATTAAAACAACATTCAATAGATGACAAGATATTTGTATGTTTTTACATCGTTATGGGATATTGTTGCTATTTTTATACTATTCTATTAATACTATCGTGTTTTTATGAATTCTCAATTTTCTGTGAACTCTTGTTCATTATAGTTTTTCTTTTCAAAGATTAACTTTTGTATGAAGAATTATAGTTTATGTTTTTTAAGAGAAATTATTTGTTGGCTTCTTTTTTATTTTCTAATAAAAATATTCATTAAAAAATAAATTTCACCATAATTGTTTTCTAAATGTTTTTATTTTTGTTGCTTGAAGTGTATTGCTTTTGTTTGAAATTTTTTTTTATAATAAAAATTATATTACCCATATTCTTAATTTTGTTTTTGCTATTTTTTTTTATGTTTTGATAATATTTTGTTAATTTTTTTATAATAAAATTATATTACCCATATTCTTAATTTTGTTTTAATATTTTGTTAATTTTCTTAATATTTTGTTAATTTGTTTTTATAATAAAATTATATTACCCATATTGTTAATTTTGTTTGTGTTATTTGTTTTAATATTTTGTTAATTTGTTTTTATAATAAAATATATTACCCATATTCTTAATTTTGTTTTACCCATGTTTTTTTTAATATTTTTTTGAATTTTCTTAGGAAATATATTTCATTTTTTCAGGTTTTTTACTTTATCTCCAGTATATTTACATTGACTATATTGTTTTTAAAAACATAATTTTTTCGACCAAAAAAGGAACATAATGTATTTAACTGCTATGTTTAGTTTTTATTTCATAATTAACACGAAATATCTGATTGGAATTTTTAAAAAATTACTTATATACCTTCATAAAAAATTTCTTCCTTGTCCACGGTGTTTTGATTTCAATTGTTTCCTTATTAATTTTATTTTAGGTACAGATGTACATGTTGTTGGAAATATTTTATAATATTCATCCAATGATACAGTATTAATATGAAACATATATTAACTTATATCAACCAAGAAATACTACCAATACATCGATAACTGTACAACAACAAACACAGTGCCTGCAAGGGCTCCCGCAAAAGCAGGGTCTGGGAGGGGTAAATATACTCAACCTTCCCCTTTCAGGGGGCTACCCTGAAGAGAGGCTGTTTCCGAGGACCCCTGGCCTGAGAAAATGGTCCGCCGCAGAGAGCAAGAAACCTGGCAACAGAAGAGCGCAAAGCGATCAAGACAACAGACACAAAGCACACAAGACACAAGACACAAAGCACAAAGACACAAAGCAAGCCACATCGATAACTGTAGAACCAGAAAATACAATATAGAATAACCACACTTTCATAAGATCATGAATCGACAATTCAATAAAAACAACAATTTTGTATACGGAAAAACAAAGTAAACAGAGAAAGGGTGTCAGAAAACATATCTTAGATTGGGTTGAGGCCCGTGAGAACGCTCTCCCTAGAAAGGAAACGCCCCTCCTGCACGAGTATTGTTATTAAGCTTAAACGCGCTCGTTTCACAGGATTCAACAACCCGTCGGATCTCTATCAGTGCAGCAATGAAAGATCCCCGAACTACAACTACCAAGCTCACTATTTTTCTACAAGAATAGAGGGAATTGAAAGAATAACATATTTCATGCTGTTCATATTCTTCTCATCAAGCTCTATGCTTATGTAGGCATAAATATGAGGTTAATTTTTTATCCATTATGCAAAGTATCGGTAAAACATAAATTTATCCCTACTAATTGTTATTTGCTCGTCAATACAACGGCTGGAAACATTCCAAATAATGCTTAATGCTTTGACTGATTCATTACTCTTGAACAATATGCATTAATGTATAAAACATGATTTTAATATCATATTAACATTGAATAATATTAAATATTTTGAAACAATAATAAATAATATAAAAATAGCTAATTTTCAAATCAATAAAATACACAATTTTTTCAACACATATAATATTGAAGTTTTAGAAAATAGAAAAATAGAGAGATAGGGTTTTGGGAGGCCGGGAATAGGGTTGCAGCCTCCGACCGGGTTTGATTGGTGCATGCTTCGTCCTTTTTTGAGTCTTGAGATTGTCATGGTGTGTTGGTGTTTTTCCGGGTTTCTTCTGGTGTTTTTGGTGTCTTCAGGTCTCCTTTTGGTTTGCAAGTGTTTTGGGGGTTTTTGGCTGTTTTTTGGGTGTTCTTTGGTGTTTTCTCGCGTTTGGGTGTGTTCGGCTGAGAATCTCTAGACTGATTGGATGATAGTGTATCTTATCATTGGTTTTTGTACCCACTCCGTTTACGGGGTGGCTCAGGGCTCGCTCAGTCGAGTTGCCTGCTTGTACCTCGGTTTTGCCGTTATTTATCAAAAAAAAAAGAAAAATAGAGAGATAAGAAGTTCTACTATGCAGAAAAGTAAAATTCTATAGGTAAAAAATATACTCTCAATCACCAATAATGTACTCAAAATCACAAAAAATGTACTTAGAAATCATTTCAGAATCAAATTCTTATAGTAATGTTAAAAGTGGGGGACGGCTACTAAAATTGTCAAAGTGGTGGGATGAGTTGGGAAGTTATTCCAAATTTTTTAATATTACGATTTCTTTTTTCTTTCTTTGTTGCGGTTTGATACAAACATGGCGCAACAACACCTGCCAAGTTCACCCTTGGTGGGTACAGACACGGCGTCTTCCCCGCATCCACCTAGACCTCAGCCCTCCAACCCCCAATCTGCAGTTCGCCTACTAGCACCAACAACCATCTTGAGTCCTTCTCCCTTGCCACGTCACTGTTAGATATTTTGCTCCTCCTATAAATAAGTGAGAGTTAGTTAGAGTGAGATCAAGTATGAAGTGTTTTCTTCTTCTTCTCCCTCAAATTATTTCTATGTCTTCTCCCCTTTCTTCAATCTAATTACTCCATTGTTGGTGCTATACTTATACATATATACACATTATACAATGAGGCAGCCATTTCACTGCCCTGTAGGCCCAATTAAACCCTAATTGAGTGTTTGATTCCATTGGTTGAGATTGATTTGAGATAAGTACGTATCAATTGGTATTAGAGCTCGCATTCCTCGGCCCGGATTCCTCCCTCTTCTGATCGTCGATCGGGCATGGCTAACGGAACGAGATCTCAGGTGACTTTGAGAGAAATCAAAGAATCCAATGACTGGCGCCATAATGCATTGGAAAGGTCAT
This sequence comes from Simmondsia chinensis, assembly GCA_018398585.1. Taxonomy (NCBI): domain Eukaryota; kingdom Viridiplantae; phylum Streptophyta; class Magnoliopsida; order Caryophyllales; family Simmondsiaceae; genus Simmondsia; species Simmondsia chinensis. Next base: position 14,843,011 of record JAGTTD010000026.1, on the reverse strand, counting down.
TCAATGAGCTCCAGGAAGAGCTTTGGGAGGTTGTTAATGGGATTTCAGTGCAAGTAGCCGGCCTCACTCACCTAGTGAATGATCGGCCTCCACCACCAACACCTGCACCAGCAGCACCTCCATCTCCTCGAGTAGGGGATAGCGGGTTAGCTATCCTGGCAAATGCAAGAGGTAATTATCAAGCTCCAACTTGATTCACTGAGATCAAATTCCCTAGATTTAGGGGTAGAAGTGTGGATGGATGGTTGCATCGTTTTGAGATATACTTTTCCATTGATAGAACACCAAAAGAAATGAAACTCATGCTTGCTAGTGTGGCTCTAGAGGCAATGCCTAAGAATGGCATGATTCCTTTGAGTAATCATGGCCTAGAGATGTTGTGATTCCATGGGATGTTTATGCACCGCAAATCTAAGCTAGGTTCGCAGAATCGGTTAATGACTCCCTCACGGAGCTCATGAAACTACGCCAAATGGGCAGTGCTGATGAGTATTTGAGAAAATTCAAGTAGTTAATGAACAAATGTGGGTTGAATGAGGAACAGAAGGTCAGTGTCCTTTTGGGGGGCCTTCATGATGATATATCGAGTGGCATTCTCATATTTAGACCACAAATTGTTACATCACGCTGTGGTTTTTGCAAAACAACTGGAGCGAAATAGTGGTTATCTTGAAAGAGTGTCTGGCAAAGGCTCGTTGAGATCAGCTTCAATCTTGCCCTTGCCAAGTCCTTTGAGAGCCATGCCTGCCCCGCCTCCCCCTCACCCTCCACCTCGCCTGTTGTCGCCAACAGGCAATATACCCCGACCTCTGCCTTGAGACTAGCTGAGTTTAAGTCTTGCTGAGCTAGGTGATCTCCATGCTCGAAATCTCTATTTTTATTGCGGCGATCGCTTTACGCCAGGTCATCAATGCCCCATGCACAATCGCGCATGACAAAGACGCCTCATCAGCTCAGCCATCGCCACATTCAGATCCAATTTCAGATCCCTACATTTTTATACATGCGCTGGAGAGTATTCCTCAGACCCAGACAATGAGAGTTATGGGCCAATGCCACAAGTGATCTGTGAGTATCCTCATCAATAGTGGAAGTACTCACAACGCCCTTGATACTACCCTTGCTCCGCTCCTTGGCAGCTCTATTGATACCACCCATCGACATTCATTGACTATCACTGATGGGAAGCAAGTATTCTGCGCCGGCATCTGCCGCAATTTTTCTTGGCGACTATAGGATGCTCCCTTTTGTTCTGACATGCTACTCATTTCCTTATCCGGTTGTGATATAGTTTTGGATGTTCAGTGGCTTCATACTCTCAAAGTTGTATGCAATTTCTCTGTTCCGAACGACATTCAGTCTTCACGGTTCCCAATACACTCTTCGTGGAATTCGCATTTCGACTTTGAAGCCTATTACCGAGGACACACTGACTTCACGTCTATCTATGTCTGCTTCCTTCTTCGCCATTTTCGTTACTATGATCACTGATCCACCTCTTTTGTTCTTGGTCAATACAGATCCGCCAACCCCGTCCGATCCGCTAGATCTGTGACAGCTACTTATTGAGTTCGAGGACATTTTCACCATTTCTGCCAAGCTACCACCGTTCCACCAATTCTTCGATCATAGAATTCCACTTAAGGAAGGCAGCAATCCTATCAATCTCTGGCCTTACCGCTATCCCCTTTTCCAAACGGACATTATCGATTCCTTAATAAAGGAAATGCTACATGCTGGAGTCATATAGAATAGTACTTCACCTTTTGCCTTGCCCGTGGTTCCCGTCAAGAAGACGGATGGTTCATGGCGCCTTTGTGTGGATTACCAAGCCCTTAACAAAATGACGATTAAGGATAAGTTCACAATACCCATAGTTGAAGAATTGCTTAATGAAACCTCCTTTACCCCCTGTTTGACAACAGGGTAAAGAAGAGTAAGAGTAAATGGGGGTAATTTTTTATCCTTGTTTACCAATTGCAAGTGATGGGTAAATAAGGGTAAAGGGAGGTAAAAACTTACCCCTCTTTACCCCCCATTTTCTTTACCTCCTGTTTGGCAACAGGGTAATGAGAGGTAAAAGGGGCTAAGGTAATGAGTGGTAAATTGTTACCCCTATTTGGCAAAACATGAAGAGGGGTAAAGGAGGGTAATGCCTCTATTTTCTTTGACCCCTAAATTAGGGCGGTAAGGTAAATTTATTAAAAATTTAGACAATTTTACCCTTATTTTAACTCTAACTCTCTTTATCCTTACTCCTTTATCCAATTGCCAAACAAGGTTAACTCATTTACTCTTTTTTACCCTTACCTCTCTTATTTTGACATATCCAAATAAACGTAGGATCTTACCTTATCCTCTCCTGTTTACCCTTCTTTACCCTCCCTCTTTTTACCCCTATTTACTCTTATTTTCCAATTGCTAAACATGGCGTTAAGAGAGGGGAGGTGAAATGATAGCCTACAATGATGGGAAATAGATTCTTCCGGGAGAAAACTTTTAATTAATAGGTGGTATAGACATACCTTATAAAATTCACAAATTAATTAATAAAGCAGTGCCGCAAGTCAAAAAGTAGAAGAAAAATAGAATCCTACAATGGTCCTAAAAGAGGAAATATCAATTTATATACTTAAAAAGCTATTCCACCCATTGCTAATTAGTTTTGGAATGGAACCTTCTTTGGTATATAACAATGGTATTAGAGCCGTCAATCCTGGGATCGATTCTAAGGAGCTCAACTTGGGGTGGAACAGACCCTGCTCTGAGTCGTGCTCGGTCTGGTATGGGACGGGCCAAGCCACATGTGACGGTTCCTAGTTTCGGAGAGGGCTGCCTAGGAGAGGGCTACCTAGAGTCGAGTGAAGCCATCCATAGATAAAAGAGCTACCTACTCAGAGTGCTACCTAGAGTGAAGCCGTCGAGGACGATGGTTGCAGAACGTGGTGATTTGATACAAATCAAAAAAAAGGAGAAAAGTTGAATCCCACACTGGTGGCTAGTAAAGGAAATTTCAATTTATATATATGAGGAGCTACTTCACTCATTACCAATTAATTTTAGAATAAAACCTCCTTTACCCCCTGTTTAACAACGGGGTAAAGAGGGGTAAAAGGGATTAATTTCTTACCCTTGTTTGGCAATTACAAGTGAGGGATAAAGGAGGGCAATGGGGTAAAAACTTACCCCTCTTTACTCCCATATTCTTTAACCCCTAAATTGGGGGTAAGGTAAATTTGTTAAAAAATTTGGACAATTTTATCATTATTTTAACTATAACTTTCTTTATCCTTACCCATTTACCCAATTGCTAAACAAACTCATTTACTCATCTTTACCCTTACCCCTCTTATTTTGATATATCTAAACAAGGGTAGTATTTTACCTTACCCTTCCTCTCTTTACCCTTTTTTACCCTCCCCTGTAATTCTAAGTCATTTTATTACAAAGTGACTTTTTCAAAAAAAAAAAAAAAAAGCCAATGCATTCATTAAGGAAAAGACATATGTCTTGATTAAAGAGCATGTCTTTTAATAAAGAGACATATCTTTTAATGAAAAAACTCATCTATCTATTAATAAAAAGACGTGTCTATTAACAAAAGAACATGACCATTGATAGTTTTATGGAAGTTACCCCTTTTTCTTTATAAATAAGATTATATTATGATTCCCTATCTACCACAACATATAAACTTATGAACATAAAATATAATTAAAAAGTAGTTAAGAGGGAGAAATCAGATTTCTTCGGCGTCCATACTCAACCGTCAATCAAGAATTGATATAATTTAAGGTATGTACTTAATTTTAATGTATAAAAATTATAAAGTTTAAGATCTATAAATAATTTTATTATATACACTAATGTTTAGACATAACATAATTATAATATGATAATATAAAATTTTAAAAAATACAAATATTTTTATATATTGTACGGGATAACACTCGTAAGGCATTAATATATGACAAGCAGTATCTCTACCAAATTGTAATTTGATGGTGGGAGTTAGAGAGAGAGAGGTTCATTGAAAACGTCCCCTTCTTGGTTGGTTCCTTCTCTCTTCCCTGTCTATATTTACTCTCTCCTCTCCCCTTCTCTCTCTCTCTCTCTAGATTCTCAATTCTCCAGTAACCGTCACCGGAAAGCTACCGAGCCCGGCGAAACTCACATTTCTCGATCTTCAACTCTTTCTCTCCTTCATCAGATATGAATACGGAATAGTAAGTTTCTAATTCGCCTTCTCTCTTTGTTAATTCTATCTCCGATTCGTCAAATTTTAAGTGTAATTCTGTGAGTGATTAGGTTAGATGCATCTCGTTGGATGAATCTCCGTGTTGATTTGATGTATCATTGATTGATTTGTCGAATTCTGCTTGTATATGATCGGTATCGTGGAATTAACAGCTTGTTATGGGTAATTCTGTGATTGATTAGGTTGGATGCATCTAGTTGGATGAATCTCCAGGTTGATCTGATGTATCATTGATTGAGTTGTCGAATTTTGCTTCTATATGATTGATATCGTGAAATTAACCGCTTCTTATGTGTAATTTTGTGATTACTAGGTTAGATGTATCTTGTTGGATGAATCTCTGAGTTGATTTCATGTATCATTGATTGATTTATCAAATTTTGCTTGTTAACTGTAATTTTGTGATTTACTAGGTTAGATGTATCTTGTTAGATGAATCTCAAGGTTGATTTGATGGATCGTTGATTAATTTGTTTGATCTGGATTCTTGACCATCTGACTTAAAGGTCTAATAATTGTGTTGATCTTGATACGTGCTCCAATACCAAGAGGTCATGAATTTGAATTCAAATAACCCTCTCTTTCAATATTAACATAATTTAAGCATAAGGTTTGAGATCAGTCTGTGCAATATCTACGCTCCAACCCCAATGTAAATTCACGTGAGAGAGCATGTTGAAGTATAAAACCATTCTTGAGCCTTTACCTATCAACTTAAGCTTTTGGAACAATTGGTTCCTTAATGGTTAAGGTCCTTTGGGAAAATTGGCCATTGTTCTAGCAGCATTATGATCATCCAAACAGAGGTATAAATCAATGGTAGATGGCCAAAAATTCGACTGTGTTATCTAAGAAGCTGTATTGAATGCTTTTAACATGTATTTAGATATGACTTTATGAAGGCTGCTCAACACTAGCTAGATTTCTGTGTACTCAGTTGTAAATTTTCCTTTAAGAGGGGATTAGTTAGAGGATGACATACATGAGCTTTCATTTTCTGATATTGTGATAACTATTGTTTTGAGCTGGAAGAAAAAAAAGGCAAGGATTCTGACTATCATGTAACATAAAGCTTGAATCCCTATTCTTTTTCACTTTTCTTTGTCGGGTTTCTAAAAATTATCAACGTAGGCCAATGCAAGCCCTCCCTCAGTCCCAAATAAAGAAGGGGAAAGAGACTATTAAGCTGCACAAGATAGGGGCAAGAGAGAAAATTCATTTATATTAATTAATTGTAGTTCCATTTGATGCCTAGTTATAAGTATAAATAATTCAGAAGTTGCTTGGAGAATTATGGAATAATTTGAGTGATTTTTCATGCTCTGATCTTTTCGTCTTCCTTATCTTTATCTAAAAAATGGGGAGTTTGGTAAACTGCATATAGAACAACAAAAGGTTCACATTGGTTCGTTGCCTTATATTTCCCCTTGTGATTTTGCAACTTCGTTTTTCAACTATGGTTGAGCAATTTGTGTCCTAACTGCAATTCAAATGATTCTGTTGCAGCGATTACCTGTTTAAGCTTCTGCTTATTGGAGATTCTGGCGTTGGCAAGTCATGCCTCCTCCTGAGATTTGCTGTAAGATAAACGAATTCTGAACCCCAGTTACTGTTTTTATTTGGTGTTTCTCATTACATCCAAAATTAAGTTCGACTGGTTTAGTTAGCGGGTCTGCATGTTAAATCAGTATTGTCAAGCAGATAATATCGCGTCAAATAGTTGTCTATTCCCTCTTTGAATTCTATTATAAAAGACTCGATGATTCTTGAGTTAGTCTATTTCTCTCTTTGAAAGTTCTTCTAGTATAATATATTAAGCTGGGTTTTTTGATGTTAGTGCCTGAACATGGCAGTCAAAAATACATGGTGCTTGAGTGATGTAACAGCTGCATGTAGTTTTAAACTGTTGCCCTCAATATTACAAAAAACAAGAAAAAACCATGAATTGGTAACATAAGCCCTCCAATCCCTTTGCAAATCAACTATGATTATATTTCTTGTAAGTTTGAAGAAAATGTCTTGATAAGATTATATTTCTTATAAGAGTACATAATTCAGTCAGTTTGGGAGGGGGATTTTTCTAGTAGGTCAATTGGAAGCAATTTCCTATTGTAGGATTTGGAGGCTTGAGTTAGCAAAATGAAATGTTGAGGATTTCTTGTATGCAATTAATGTCAGTGGACGCATGTTCCGGCCATCATTAGTGGCATTGAATTGGTTATGAGATTGTTTTATAAGGTGAATTGTGGATTGGACCGATGACAGCCCATCTAATTGTATAATACTAGGCCCAGAAGGTAACACTATTGCTGCATCATTGATGTTGTTGTCTCTTTCCCACTACTTCATTTAATGTGCTGGTAGCGGACTCTTTTGAAAATACAAACTTTTGATGGTACATGTGCAAGGAACCAAATTGGTAGGCTGAGTTATTGTCGTCTTTCTTTACATTGTTTTGGTTGCATTATTGCATGTCTGTGCTGATATGTTGCAAGTCTTTATACGAGTATTATTTTTTATCTGTTGCAGTTGTAGTTATTCCAAATAAATGGTCCTTTATAGGTGCATTTAACATATGAGCCCTTATTTTTGTCATGTTCAATTTTTGGGTACAGGATGACTCTTATCTGGAGAGTTACATAAGCACTATTGGGGTTGATTTTGTGAGTGTCTTCTGCCTAAACATCGAGCTATATCTATGAATTCTGTTCATTAGTTTGACTCTTATTATTTGTTTCTGTAGAAAATACGCACTGTAGAGCAAGATGGAAAGACCATCAAACTTCAGATTGTAAGATTCTGCCCCTTTATTTTTAGATTGATGTCAGGTGTTACGCGAAATTTGGTGTCTTCATGGTTCCATGCATGCTTATCATTGCTTTATGGCTCTATTTGTTTTGACAGAAAACATTTTACATTTCAATTCTGTCATTTATTTACAAAACCTTTAGTAGCAATCGTAAATGAGGAAAATGTTTGCCTTCCATCGAGGGAAAATTGACTTCCATCCAATGAAAGGGGAAAACATTTTCCTTCTTAGAGGGGCAATGTTTTCTATGATAATCTCACGTCATATGTTTCATTTCAGTCTCAACTTGGCCAAATGTGAACCGCATACAAATTTATAGAAGTGAAACCATTTTCTTTAGGTAGAAAGACAGAAAAAATTAGCAAAAGAGTAATTTTAATTGAAAATCTTTTCTAAAGAAAAATTTTCAGTTGCACCAAACGGAGCCTAAATGTCGATGTTTGATATAAACACTTTCATTTACATGCAGTGGGACACCGCTGGTCAAGAACGTTTCAGAACAATCACTAGCAGTTACTACCGTGGGGCACACGGTATCATAGTAAGTACTTAACTTCTTCTACCTTCTTAATCTCACTGATCCCCATCCTTTTTGTCTTTGCTGACTGAAATCATGCATGATTGTTTTAGGTGGTTTATGATGTGACCGACATGGAGAGTTTCAACAACGTGAAGCAATGGCTTAACGAAATTGATCGTTATGCTAGTGACAATGTTAACAAACTTTTGGTTGGAAACAAGTGCGATTTGGCCTCAAACAGAGCTGTGCCAACTGAAACTGCAAAGGTTATGGTCCAAATTAAGCAGCTTCTTTGTCTTTTCGGGATCCCAAACTTCATTTTTGATGTAAAGGCTAAGGGCTTGCTTGTTATCATTTTTTGTTGCAATTTTGGGTTTTTCAAAAACAAATGATATTTTGGAAACAATTTTTTCTTGTTTTTGATTTCTGTTTTTAGTTTCTTTTCCTAATCTTAGTGAAAACTGAAAATAGCTAACTAAAAACCCAAAAAAGGGTTTCCATAACCTGGGTTTTAATTTTGTTGAAAAACCAAAAATTGCAAGTAGAGAGCGGAACCAAACAGGCCCTAAATGTTTTATTATGATTCGTAACTGGGTTCCACTTTGCAAATGCATTTATTTTTCTGTGCGCTTTCTTTCTATGCAGGCTTTTGCTGATGAACTTGGCATCCCTTTTATGGAGACCAGTGCAAAGGATGCTACTAATGTTGAACAGGCTTTCATGGCTATGACAGCTGCAATCAAAAATAGGTACTGAGAATCTAAACGGCTTATTTTGTATCGTTCTGTATTTTCAGTTTGTGGTTTTTGAGAAGCCAAGAATTAGGTTTGGAAACAATTTTTTCTTGTTTTTGGTTTCCTGATGAAAACTAGTACTGAAAAACAAGAAAATTCATTTGAAACTTAGATATAGTTTTCCAAAAACCAACAACAACGACAGACCCAGTGCCTCAAGGGCTCCCGTCTAAGCCGGGTCTGGGGGGGTGGATGTACGCAGCCTTACCCCTTCAGGGTGTAACCCTGCCGAAAGGCTGTTTCCGAGGACCCCCAACCTTATAGAGTTTGGCAACATGAGGACTTCCCAGAAGTCAACCCATCCTGGTACTACGCTCGCCTAAGCACGCTTAACTTCGGAGTTGTAATGGGATCCAGTGCATTAGTGCCTGGTAAATGAACCCTATAGTTTTCCAAAAACCAAAATCTAAAAATAAAAAATGATATTGAATAGACCCTGTAATTATTTGCATGAGTCCAGCTTTTGATTAAACTTCAAATGATGCATTTATTTGGCCTGAAATTACGTGCTAGAGTAATGGCATTTGATTTGGGACCGACTCCCATCCCATGCGTATGCCTTCCCTAACTACAGGGAACCTTACCCTTTGAAGAGAAAAAGGGAAAGAAAAAGAAAATGGTTTAACAAATCAAAATTCGTCGAGAGACCTGATGAACGTGCATCATGTTTAGGGGTGCATATGAGCCAAGCCTGAGCTTGCCGGGCTCAAGGCTTAGCTCATTAACGCTTGCTCGGGCTTGGCTGGAAACTCAACTGAGATTAAAAAACTTCAAGCTTGAACTCGGCATTTCATAACTCAGGCTTGGATTGCTCGATTGAGCTCGAAGCTCCCCAAGTTCAAAGAACTACAAGCTCAATCTTGGCTTGTCATAGCTCAAGCTTAGCTTGGCTCGATTTAGCTCGAACCCAGCGCAATAAGCTTCAAACTAAGCTCACCTTTTTTTGGCTGAAGAGCCGAGCTTTATGACAAGTTAGCTTGACTCATAAGAAATTATTCTATTTGTTTGCAGTCATTAGTTTGAAATGTTTTGGGCCAGTGTTGAAAAGGTCCAAATAATAGGAGTATGCTTATTTAGCCATGCCAAGTTTGCTTGATACCAAGGCTATTTTTTTAATAATCTTGACTATTCATTACATGACTATTCATTCAAACTTTTACAAAAACGAGGCTTAAAAGCAACTCATGTTCCCTTCAAAATTCGAGCAGATATGCTATGACCTTTCATGTAACTTTCGTGACACCATGATTATGAACCCTGATTTGGTTCCATGATCTCAGTTGCAAATTATGTGGGCCCTCAATGTTATCCGACTTTACGAACCAAAGCATTTTTGTATGGAGTTGCTGCTGGGCACATCTTCCCAAGTCGATTTCCGTAACCTTCACCATATTTGTTGTTTTCCTTTCTTATCGCTAGGAAAGTATATGAGCTAAGCTGAGCCCAAGCTCTTTAGGCTTGAGGTTTAGCTCATCTACATTTAGGTCAGTTTGAAGCCCTCTAAGCTGGAAACTTGAGGCTTACTCAACTTAGTTGAGCTCGAACCCGTCTCTACATATTTCAACTCATTTAAGCTCGATCTAGGATCATTTAGGCACGAACTTAGCTCATTTAGGCTCAAACTTAACTTGATCACGAATATTTGAACTAATGAATTGTATTAAAATAGGCTCATTTATGCTATATGATCTCAAACTTTATAAAGCTTGGGTTCGGCTCATGTGGCTAAACGAACTGGCTCAGCTTGAGCATAAAACAAGCCATCCACCCTTCAAACTTTTGAGCTAGCTTGGCTCATTTACGCCCTTACTTATCTCATTTACGTTTTGGGACAGGATGGCAAGCCAGCCGATGAACAACGCCAGGCCACCGACAGTTCAGATCCGAGGACAGCCAGTCACGCAGAAGAGCAGCTGCTGCTCTTCTTAGGGAGTCGCTCTGGCACGCAGAAGAGCAGCTGCTGCTCTTCTTAGGGAGGCGCTCTGGCACGTCAAGGCTCGGCTCGGTTTGGTTCGGTTCGGTTCGGTTCGGTTCTGATGCATGCCTTCAATCCAAAAGGTTAAATTCATCAACACTACCATGTTTAGTTGTTTCAGCAAATTTCTGATTCTTTTACTTGAAGAGTCTCATTCTTTTGACACTTCAATGCAAAGTAGATTTGTATAAATTCTTGAATCATGAAAGATTATTTGCATGCGTTTTTTTTGCTTTCAATTAAATTCAATTCTATGTGACTAAGTTGTGTACTCCTGTTAATTGTTAATTCTCGTGTTTTGACAAAATTGATGAAGGTTTGTTCATGTTGAATTTAAGGCTCGGTAAGTTTAATGAACTAAGTTCGAGTAGGCTTGGTAAGGTTAATGAACCAAGTTAGAAGAGGAGCTGCTCAACTTATCTGAGTTCGTTAACGTTTCGTTAAAAACTCACTGAGAACTTGTTAACTACTTATTATGATCAATAAAGGCTCGTTCATGTTCAATTTAGGAGCTGCATATGTTAACGAACAAAGTTACAAGTAGGTTCAATGAGCTTCACGTGTCAGGTTTTAAATGTGGGGGTGCTTGGCTCATCAAAGTTCATGACCAGTTCGTTAAAGGCTAACCAAGAATTTGTTAATGGCTTATTAAGAACTTAATATTACCCTGATGATTGATGAATAATGGCTTATTAGTAGCTAAATTATCTCAATTCAATAGCGAGCCAAACTTAATGGCAAGCTTGCTTTAATAATAAGCTTTACACGGCCCGAAAAGAGTAATGGTTTAGTCAAACCAAATATCAAGTATGCTGGTGTCTTACTTAAACGTATTAACTTGAGCTCATTAAGACTCATCACGCGTGAGTTCCAACAATGGTTTGACTAGGCTTGCTTATTTGGGCTTATTCCGGATGCAATTGAGGAATTTATTTAGGAACATAACGACATACAAAAAAAACAAAAAAAAAAACTCTACAAATAAAACAACAAATCCAGTGTCTCAAGGGCTCCTGCTAATGCAAAATTTGAGTAATATTTGAGTTGTCTTTCTAACAGAAGTTTATTAAATATCGTAATTGTTGTAGGAGTTTTAGTTATTTAAAGAGTTTTATTTAATGTTCTAAACAAAATGTAGTTGAAATTTTAATTATTCTACATTCGTTACCCCGGTATATTTAGAAACTAACAAATTAATCAAACCCTTTAATTGGCAGAATCAACATACTTAGGCCTCGTTTAGTATGTCAAAAATAGATGCAGGACATTTTGGCTCTTGTTTGGTTTGCGGGAAGTAGACAGAATATACTAAGTAAAAATTGCTAAGTAATTTCCAATTGCTTCAAAACGCAGAAAGTAACTTACCCAAGTTTGCGAGAAGTAGACAGAATATACTAAGTGAAAATTGCTAAGTAATTTTCAATTGCTTCAAAACGCAGAAAGTAACTTACCCAACCCTCCTAGGTAAATTCTACTTCCTTAGTAACTTTTAATTTATATGACAATCATATGCTTTATAATTTTTAAATCCGACAACTTGACCCTTCTAATTGTGATTCCCTGTATCAATTTTACCCTTAGTAAAAATTAAGAGATTAATCATGAGATATATTAGTCATTTTAATTATATTTTATAGTAAGTTATGCTAACCAAACAAAACATAGAAATTAAATTCCTAAAAAATTTATTTCTCATATGAACAACCAAACACTTTTATTCTTTTTTATAAAATTGACTAGAGAAGTAAATTTCAGAAAAATATAACTTTTTGTAAAAATTTAATTTTTTTGCCAAAAACGACTAAAAAGGCTATTGATATTAAGTGTTCGACTGACTTTGGATTTCCTATGCAGCATCATTACCGAGCCGACATCAAGCAATTAACAAGTTTTTATTGAGGTTATTAACAAGCTCTTAACAAGTCTTTAACAAACTCTTTATCAAGCAAAAAATCATACGTTTGAGCTTAGAGTTAAAAATTCGAGTCTACAACAAGCCCTTAACAATTATTTAACAAACTGTTTATGAACTTTATCAAGTACAAAACCGTTCATTTGAACTCAAATCGCTGAACTTATCAAACCTACTGAAACAAAGCTCATTTACTTATCAAGCCCTCTACAAAAACAACAATCTCAGTGCCTCAAGGACTCCCGCATAAGTAGGATCGGGGGAAAGTGGATGTATGCAGCCTTCTCCCTTACCCTAAAGGAAGGCTGTGTCCGATGACCCCCAATTAAAAATAAACAAATCTTTAACAATTCCAAAGACAAGTCAGTCATCAAACGTTTAGTTCGTTTATATCTCAGCAAAATGAACCATGTATTCTCAAATAACAAAAATTGGGCACCAATGGTTTACAAGCCAAATTGATGCCCCATTAATATATAAAAACAACAAACATGAGTGGAGAACTACCCAAAAATAACATGAAAATTCTCCACGAAAAAAAAAAAAAAAGAATATTACAAAACTAAAGAGGGGATTTCTACCACAGAAAAACTCAAAGTGGAGTCCATCTCCATAAACTAAGAGTCCGTTTGACATCGATTTTTCTGTTTGTAGTTTTTGATTTTTGAGAAAATAAAAATCAGAGTTTAAAAACGGTTCTTTCTGGTTTTCAACTTTATATTTTCAGTTTTGACTAAATAAGAATAAAAGAACTGAAAACAAGAAACCAAAAACCAAAATTGTTTACAAAATGTGACTTTTAGTTTCTATGAAACCAAAAATTGTAAAGAGAAAACGATACCAAACAAGCCCTAAATTAACTCAGTTAAAAACCGAAAGCCCAGATGACCTCTTACTTGGCACTTAGAGTTGGGAACTGCCCGGGATCCTCAATCGAAGGAGCCATAATATTGCTTGATTGGAAGCCACCTCCATATCCACCTCTCGGGCCACCACGACCACGGCCTCGTCCACGCCCACCTGGGTTGTAGTATCTCTCCCCTTCCGCTGGCTTCAGGAACTCGTTTATGCTCACCGACTATAGAGAAAAACGGATTAGGATGCGCATGTGAGGCAAAACCAAGGGCAAAATTTTTCTGGACATGGCATAGGGTACAACAATGTCCTAATAAGCGTCGGTAACATTTGGCGAGGGGGAAGATGAGCACTAAACTCAAGACCTCATGCTCGGAGGCACAGCAAACCCAACAGTTCATTACAAGCCATTTGTTGCATAATGGTCAAGGGAGGGCCAATATGCAACCCATACAATGAAATCAAATAAAGATTGTTACGTAGCTTATGCAAAGTTACGTAACGGGTTTTGAGGAAGCTGTTACAAGATTGGCTAATACGCAAGCCGCGTCTTGGTCTCTAAAATAGGTATATTGTATTCTATTCACTAAAGGGCCAGCTTATTATCTTTTTTTTTTTTTTTTTTTTTTTTCTATTTTTAGTTTCTGGAAAACTAAAATCCATATTTCAAAAACAACTTTTCTGAACGCATGTTTGGTATTGTTTTTTTATCGTAGTTTTGTTTTTCCAAAAACTAAAAACTATATTTTGAGAACGATTTTTTCTAGTATTTGTTTTCCAGTTTCCAGTCTTTTCCTAATTTGATAGGAAATTGAAAATACAAAACCAAAAATCCACAATCCTGTAACCAAAACCTGGTTCTTAGTTTCTCAAAAACCGAAAACTACAAATAAAATAAAGACCAAACACACCCTTAATTTTCCGTTTTAAGTTTTTCGAAGGCTAGAGAAAAACCTGAAACCTGAAATCAAAAAACAAGAAAAATTCATTTACAAGACTCTTTTCCTTTTCAAAAACCGCAAATTGAAAACAAAAAATGATAGCAAACAATCCTCAGAATAGACAAGAATGTGTTTACAATGTCAGAACTACCGATGACACGTTGAACTTGGTTTCGTATAGATATGCAATCAAATTTTCACAATCATTCATGTTCCCTAAAAGACCTAATACGATCACCACGACCTTTTATGCAATGTCCGAGACTCCAATTTACAATGCAAGCAAGTCTATGACGTTACCATGATCCACAGATTGATTCTATCACCAAGGCCAAACTATAGAGTTGATTGTAGAGCAGCCTTAGACTAAATTGCAGTTAGTAGAACCAACAATCAACCTCCAAAGTCTTCCCCCGCATTCAATATTCATTGTGGACCCAAGCTGAACCAACTCAAGCCTAGTTAAACTCGAGCGCGTAGGCTCGCGAGTCTAAACTAGCCTATTTTAGTACAATTTATTAGCTTAAACAATACTTGATCGAGCTTGATTTGAACGTAAGTCGAGCTCAAGCCCAAACAAGCCTAGATCAAGTTTAAATAAGCCTAAACAAAGAAAACTTAGTCAGGAAGCCCAGAGCTAGGTTTGAGCTCAACCAATCTAAGCCAAGCAAAAGCCAAGCTCAAACTTGAAGCTTCCCAACTCGTGAAACTTTGAGCTCAGACCAAGTTGAGCTTCGAGCCTAATGCGCTCAGGCTCGTCTCAGCTTATATACACCCCTACTCGGAGTGGCCTGATAGAACAGTTGTTCGTAATTAAAGTAAGGAGGCAGAAACAAACAGGTTATAAGTGTTACCTTCTTTGCTTTCTCCTCCTTTTCAGAAGCCTCTTTTCTCTTGTCCTTGTCCGAGCCCTGATGAGATCAAAGAACGCGCAGCAATAATGAGTTGGCATCAATTTATTTGGCAACTGGGTAAAGAAGGGTAAAAGAAGATAATGGGTTGTCTTACCCTTGTTTGGATATGCTCAATAAGCAGGGGACAGGATAAAAAGGGGTAAATGAGTTACCCTTGTTTGAAAATTGGATAAAGGGATAAAGGCAAAAATAATTACAGCTAAAATAAGGGTAAATTTGTCCAAAACTTTTTAAGATTTTACACTCCCCTTCTTTATGCCCCCAAATTGGAGGGTAAAGGTGTTCAAAAAAAAATTGGAGGGTAAAGAAAATGGGAATAATGGGAGGTAAGTTTTACCCCCATTACCTCTCACTACCCCTAAAAATAATAGCAAACATGTAGGGTTTACCCCCCATCTTTACCCTATTGCCAACCGGAGGGTTAGGACCAATGATACGGTTTCTATTTGCAGTATTTCGTTTTTGAGAAATCAAAAGCTAAGTTTTGGCAACAATTTTTTCTAGGTTTTGGGTTTTTATTTTCAGTCTTATCTTAATTTAGGTGAAAACTCGAAGTAGAAAACCAAAAAAGAAGAAAAAGTCGTTCTTAAAAAACTTGACTTTTAGTTTCTCAAAAATCAAAAATTGCAAATGGAAACCGATATCAAATAGACATTTGGCAAGATTAACATAACCATATGCTTCTTGACAAGGAACTTTACCAGTTTGACAAAAATTTCATCGTTGTCTTTCTTGCTCGAAAGCTGTTGCATCGACTGCAATTCCTTGTCAACCTCAACCTTTCTTGTTTCCGCTTTGATTCCCTGTAGGGCCTTTCTCTTTTCTTCCAGCAACTTTTCATATTCTTCGAGCGTCATTTCCTATTAACATCATACAATAACAAAGTCAACTTTCATGAAATATGTCAACCTGCAAAAATTTCGCAGTACCAAGCATCACAGTGAATTCCCAAAAGGGACGAAACTCGATATGTTAAGAAAATTATGTCAATAGCCTAGAACACAACTTCACAACGCCTACCACATTTTATATCGAAGTTAAAAACATCCCTTATAAGCAAAATGACAAGTACAGACGGTATGTCAAGTACATAAATTTAAAGAGGAAGCATCTAATCTACAACAATAACCACCACCCAATGCCTCAAAAAGGCTCCCGCCAAGGCAAGGTCTAGAGATGGTAAAGATGTACGCAGCCTTACCCATACAGGTAGTGGTGGCCAAAGGGCCGGGGTCGGGCCAGGATACTGTAGCGGGCCGGGCCTGAGCCCAGGATACCTCGGGCCGGGCCACGGGCCAAAAAATGTTGGCCGCTAGGCCCGGCTCTGCTCGAGAGCCGTTGGAGCAACGGCTCTTTTCAAAAGAGCCTCAACGGCTCATAATTAAAAAATATATATATATATATATATTTTATTCTATAAATACTTAATCTTCCCCAACCCATTCCTTCACCAAATCTTCAATCCTCTCTTCTCTCTCTATACATTCATCATCTCCCATCTTCTTCAACTTTGCCAATTGCAAAATTGTGCTCTAAAGTTCGAAGTTCGTAAAGTGTTTGGCTGAAGTTCGAATTTCATTGTTCTCTCCTTTCGGTAATTTTAGTATCGCAATTTTATTTCGTTCGCATTTTTAGTTATTTAATTTGCATTACTACTTGCATTTTATAAATATTAATCACTTATACTAATATGGCACACAACTCTTCATCATCCTCTGGAGCCGGTCGTGCTACTTCTAGCTCTTCTCGGCCACCCAGAATCCCTAAAAGGAGTAGAATTGTCATACTTAATACGAAAGAACGAGCTTTTATACAACCAGACCCATCACCCCCATACACTGATGATAGCATAGATTATGACTTTTCACAACAAGATTATCATGAGTCGGGTGGTGGGGTTGGAGACTCACAAACTGATGAGGAACCCACGCCCACCACCGAAGCCCAGCCTGAAAGTAGTACCTCTACTAGTAGTCATACAACTAGTGGGGTATGGAATCACTTTACCCTTAATAGGATAACTAATAAAGCAACTTATAAATTATGTGACCCACCTAGGACTTTTAGCCATCAACCTGGCAGTGGGACAGGCACATTAAGCAAACATATACTTAGGTGCCACCCCGAGCAATGCCCAGATAAAAGCCAACAACGTCTAGTACAGCAAGTGACCGGTGCACTTGCTAATTTTAGGTTCTCTCAAGAGGGCAACCGAAAAGGGCTAGCTAAATATATAATTTTGGGTGAAAGGCCTTTCAATGCCGGCGAAAACCCATATTTCGTCGACTACCTCCAACAATGGGTGAACCCCGCCATTGTGAGGATTCCTCGGAACACCGTAAAACGGGAAGCTTTTACGTTGTACCACAGTATGAAAGCTGGGGTCTTAACACTTTTTGCGACGAACACGAGCATGTTCTCGTTGACGTCGGACATATCGAAGTCGAAACCCATCCAACCTTATATGTGCATAACGGCACACTGGATCGATGACTCCTACATCCTCCAAAAGAGAATAATTAATTTTGGTATTTTAGATTGCCCCCACACTGCCGAGATAATTACGGGTGCGATTATGTCAGCAGTCCGCGACTGGGGCATAAAGCGACGTATCTTCAGTATTACGTTCAACAATGCTACCAACAACACTGCATCCGTTACACATTTAATTAGGCACATGAGACCCATGTTAGGTGGGAAGTGTTTCCATATTCGTTACATTTGTTACATTTTGCATTTAATGGTAATGGATGGTTTAGAGCTTGTAGACGCATCCCTTAACGCCTTAAGATCCGTAATAATATCTATTAAATCATCCGGCACTAGAAAAAAAAGATTTAGAAATTTATATAGGTTGCATGGCATAGAATATAAACAATTCAAATTACACTCCCAAACTAGGTGGTCGTCTACGGTAGAAATGCTAGAGCGCATTCTACCATATAAAGACGTTCTGATGGAATTCGCACAGGACAATCGCTCAGACTGGAGCGATTACAACCTGAACGGTATACATTGGGAGACAATAGATGAAATTTGTAAATTTTTTTGCATGTTTAAAGAGGCCACGACATTTTTTTCAGGTTGCTACTATCCGACCATACCTCAAGCAATATCAAGATTGCTTGATATTGTAAATTAGATGGCGGGTAATGAATCCAACCCCATTTTGTTAGAATCGATTAAAGCAATAAAAGAAAAGTTTGCTAAATATTATTCTAAACTACCTCTGACATACTGCTTAGCAACTATTTTAGATCCTCGTTGTAAATGCGGGGGTTTAAACTTGTTTTGCCAACATTTTTTCAAATATTTGTATCCTAGTTTCAATATCGACACTTTCATTGCCGAAGTCGATAATGACTTGCATAGTTTATTTCTCAATATTCCCGGAAATTAGCGTCCAATAATCCATGTCCTAGTACTGCTGCAGTAGGATCTTTCACATCTAGTGGAAGTAGTTCACACACGTCATATTCGTGGAAGTTGTTGGAGCAATTTACGCCCACAGTAACTCTCATGTCATGTGACGAGCTAGATTATTATTTGTGGAAGCTGTTGGAGCAATTTACGCCCAGGGTAGAAGTAAGGCTATTTCCAAAAGGCCCCCACTTCTAAAAAGAAATAAGGAAGCATTTAATATGATCAATGAAAAGAAGAGACGGTTTCGAAAATAATGCTTAAAAATAAAAAAATAATGTTGGAAAAAAAATAATTTCAAATCTACTGTTGAACCGCGTTTATAAAATGCGGTTATGGTAAACCGCGTCAAAGAAACGCGTTTCAACTAAAACAAAACCGCGTGCCCTTTTTTCACTAAACCTCAGTAAAGCCGCGTCTTTATGATGCGTGTTATCTTAGCATAAACCGCGTTCTTGAGACGCGGTTTATGGGCGTTCCCCTCCCGGTGTTCCCCTCTCCTCGTTTTGTTAACGCGGTTCACTATAAAACTGCGTTTTATTAACGCGTTTTGATAATGCGGTTCATTTCATAGTGAACCGCGTTTTATGAATGCAGTTTATTCAAATGTAAACCGTGTTTTGTAAACGCGGTTTTTGGTTATTTTAAACGCCTCATGTTGCGGTTTAGTATAGCCGCATTTTGTAAACGCGGTTCAATAGTAGATTTGGAATTATTTTTTTTTCAGCATTATTTTTTTTATTTTTTTGCATTATTTTCGGAACCGACTCTGAAAAGAACGTCAAGCTCAAGTCCAGAAAATATAACCAGCTGAATCCCAGTACCAACGGAGTGATAATCCTTCAATGTGTCTACTTCAATCTTATCTATGGGTCTATTGATATGTTTTTTGTTTGCATTATTTGGTTTTCTAAGGAACTAAAAATCAAGTTTCAAAAAGATTTTTTTGTTTTTCATTTTCTATTTTTAGTTTTTACTCATGGCAAAAAACCAAAAGGCAAAAAAGTTATTTCCAAAATTTAGCTTTTGATTTCTCAAAAACCAAAAAATGCAAACAGAAAAAGATACCAAAACACGCCCTGAGTGAATTAACTTTAGCACAAAAGCAATACGATAAGATAGAACAAAAGATTAAGGCATGTACCTTGTCTTCAGGTTCTTTTTCTTCTTCAGCTTCATCAGGACGGTTCTCCTTGTTGCCATCCACTGCAACTTCTGCTACTGGCACTTTCTCACCTCCCCAGTTCTTCCCATGATCATCCCCTGCTTCTTCAGAAGCTCTGAAAATAAAAATCACAAGTCAGAAGAAAGCAAGCAAGAGAGCAAATCGTGTAAAATCTTCTAAAAATGACATATATTATCTTACTGAGCGGTTTCTTCTGTCTGCGTGCCCCAATTTCCTCGGCCAGCCCCTTCACGTTTAAACTCATTTCTGTATATCAAACACAACTGCAGTTAGACTGTTTGGTTCCACAGAAAATGTTTGCATAATTGAAATTTTTTCTTCACAATGTATTTTTAATAAAAACATTCTCTTAAAAATTGTCTTTCTAGCTAAAGAAAATAGTTCCATTCTATAAATCCATATAAGGTTCATGCTTGGCCAAGTTGTTATTAAAATAAAACCTATGACATAAGATTATAATGGAAAATGTTTTCCTTCACGAACTAGCTAAGGAAGGGGTTAAGGGTCTACACCAAACAGAAAACAATTTCCTAATGAAAAATTGTTCTTCACAAATATTTTCAATTAAAAACATTATTTCCTTAAAAGTTTGTCTTTCTAGCTAAAGAAAATGGTTATATTCTATAAATATGTATAAAGTTCATGCCCGGCCAAGTTGAGATTGATATAAAATATATGACTTGAGATTATAACAAAACGTTTTCCCTCCGTGACGGAAAATGTTTTCCCTTTTATTGCAGGGCAGTCAATTTCCCCTCAATAGAAAAAGCATTTTCGATATTTGTGGTTACGAAATTAATGCAAAAAAATAATAGATTTGAGACATGAAATGTTTTCCCTTTTTGTTGAGGGAAAATCAATTCTCATTCAATATTTGTGATTTTCTGTATTTGTGAATGTTGTTATAAAGCTACCGAAAAGAATAACACAATTAAGACAGAAAATATTTTCTCCTTTTCATTGAGGGGAAGTCAATTTTCTCTCAATTGAAGAAAACGTTTTTCGTATTTGTTATTGGTTTGAAGTTACACAAAGGAATAACATAATTGAGACATAAAATATCTTCTATCAAAACACACAGAGCCTAAATAGACAAAAGGGAGCACTTACACACGCCCAGTGCCACTTCGGCGCTCAAATGTTCTCTGTTGGCGTTCCCCATCTCGATCTTCTCCATTGTTGAAACCGACACGACGACCACCGCGATAAGGACCACGGAGGCCACCAAATGGCCGCCTTTCAGAGGACTTCCCAATATCCCCCTCTTCAAGAGATCCTTGGTTGCCAAATGCCCCGTCATTTTCTCGATTAAATCCACCGCGCCCAGTGCCACGGGCACGACCACCACCACGCCCAGTGCCACGGGCACCACCACGCCCAGTATCACTGCTTGGCTCCCTCACTGTACCGGTAAAGTAAGAAAGAATGCGAATAAGAAAAAATGGATGCCGCACGCAAGATGGGATTTCTTGATCTTAGAATATGTGTTAATTTAGTTATATCTTATTAGGTTTTGATAGGGATTAGCTGTTCCTCCAATTATAACTTTATAATTCATTAGTTTTAGTTTTAAAAAAATATTATTGAATTTTATTTTCGGATAGCAGGTTTCTCTACATCATTTTTAAATAAATGCTACCTCATGAGGATTATATTTTTGGCTTTGACTATGCAGTCTAGATTGAGTTCACTGATACATATATGGAAACAACTAAAGGTTGTTTTATAATATAATGGTCATAGCATATTTTGAGCTCACCGCTATGCAATTGGCCCTTTAGTAAGAATACTATTGTAATAGCCTCCATCAGTGTGTCTAAGCGTGTGCGTCTATGTATATGGTGTTTTATTTTTAAAACTATATTTTATAAACATACTTACATATTAGAAAACTATCAACAAGGTGTAAGGGGTAATGGAATCATTTACTCCATTGACCCCTAATGTTTTTAAGTTTGTTTGAATTAGTCCTTTACCTTTTCTTTTATTCAAAATGATTCTTAATGTTTGTAATTTTGTGCAAATTAGTCTCTCGTCTTTTCTTTTGTTCAAAAATGACCTCTAATATAATTAAAAACTACATTTTGAGAACATTTTTTTTTTGTTCATTAAAAAACTAAAAACAAGAAACTAAGACAATTGTTTTCACAATATAATTTAGTTTCTATAAAACCCAAAAACCATAAACACCATAAACAGAAAACAACACTAAACAAGCCCTTAGATAAACCATACATAAGGAATTTGCCATAACTTTCGTATATTTTATCTTTTCAGTAAGTCACAATCCTCAATATATAAACAGTGGGTTCATCGCTTTACCTATGTAAAAGAAGAAAGAAAAACAGAAAGTTGAAAAGAAATAACGAATCAAAAATAGTGAGCTATTAATGAGGTCTTAGTTGAGTTCAACCAAGAATAAATGCTCACGTGTTCCTCACATGGCAATAGGAAAAAAGCATTGCAGTAAATATACTCAAAAAATGTCCATTTTGATACCCAACACGCATGGCAAAGTAGCAAAGAATTATAGGCAATCATTTAATGTTGTTTTCCATGGTCCAACAAGTTTTCTTTTCCATTTCTATTAGACTCATATGGGCATGTAATCAATTACTCAATTGTCCATTGGCTTGAAAGAAATGCTATGATTCTTAAAATCAATATGCGCCAATTAATTTCTTATGGAAAAAGGTGTTTTTTTGGAACTCCTTGGACAAAAAGCTTTGAGGACTTTGCTAACATAGCATTAGTTGATCTGCAAATGAATTGTAGGGCTTTATGTTATTAGTTTATGATTTTCATTCTTGCTTTTGTAATTTTGAGGACATATTGTCCTTAACTCTTTAATCTTTATACATTATTTCTTTTTTCCGATAAAAAACTATATATATACTGGAATTATTTTCTACAGCCAAAAATGTTCTTTTCCCTTCATGAGTATGACAATCTAATAATAGAAACCTAACAAGAGCAAGCCAAAAAGGAAACAAAACACATAAAAACAGGCAAAATTGCAGCACCGTAGTATTAAATAAACTAAGTTAAATTAATCAAACTGACCCAAATCAAACACACAACATGCTAGATAAAGCGAAGTGAACATTGAATTCTCCATATAATACCTCTTCAATTACCAGGTAACGAGAAATTACCGGTGTAATTCAAGGTAGTTGATTCAAAACTTTCATACTTTTGGCTTCAAAATTAAAAAGCTAAGATAGTTAAGTAAAAACAAAAAAAAATAAGACCTTTTCAAGATCATATTTTGTTAAAAACCCTAAAAATTAGAAAGGAAATAGAAGAAATTAGAAGCTCACCGGCCTGAGATGGAGGAAGAGGTTTCGAGGGCAATTTAGCAGCTGGCTTCTGTAACTGAGCTTGAGTGCTCTCAGCCATGGCGGTTTTCTTCGGCGCTGAAGCAATCAACTGCAACGGATCATCGTTGTCGTTGTCTCCTAACAAATCAAATGGATTTGTAGTCGCCATTTTTCGCCCAATTTATGTAAACCCTAACCCTAATTCACTTATAAACCCTGAAAAAACTCAATTTTGATTGAGTTTCATCTGCGAATCAGATTTTGAAGGAGAATGAGTGAAGAAAGGAGGGGAGAGAGAGTGTAAAACCCTAGCCGCAAAGACAGTGATGAAGTACAGAGAGAGAAAGAGAGACTGTGTTATACAATAACAATAACAAATTCAGCGTCTTAAAAGACTTTCGTATAAACGAAATTTTGGTAGATTATGCTACACGGCACACATAAATAAGATAATATTTTGGTCTCGTTTTTGAGAGAGAATTGTTATTATTATGATAAAAATTAAAAAAAATTAAATCGGATATTTTTAAGTTTAGTGATATGTTTTTAAGTATTTAAATGTTTTGAAATATTTTTGAAGTACTTTAAACTTTGATAAGTTTTTATTCGGGTGTTCTCTGCTTATCTCAGTTGGAGTTACGTTAAACCAAAGGTATCTAAAAAAAAAGTTTTCAATATTTAGGATACCTGTAAAAATATATTAGTAATCTCATGATAGTAGAGAGAGTTTTCAACGTTTTTTAGGTACCTTAAACATTGAAAATTCTTTTTTATAGGTACTATTGGCTTATCTTTTGATTTCTGCTTGATTTTTTATTTCTACTTGATATGGTTTGAGTTTGTTGTTTTACTCGCCGTGTGTTTTGCCCTACTCATGCTTTGATGCTCTATGCTGCGGACCAGCCTCTCAGGCTGGGAGTCCTTAAAAATAACCTTCCTTCAGGATACTCCCTGAAGGAGGAAGGTTGTGTATATCTACCCCCCAGACCCTGCTTTTGCGGGAGCCCTTTGTAGGCACTGGATTGGTTGTTGTTGTTTGTAGGTACCATTGGCTTAATGGAACCCTTAGCACTGACGATATAACTTATAAATAATGAGAAACAGAAAATTGCCTTAAAAAATACGATCTTGCTCTAAATAATATTTTGTCCTAACCATAACATTACCTAGAGAAATTATCATTTAAATATTATTTCTTTTATGATTTCATAACCTTTTTGCAAATAATATTAACATGACTCGTATACATTATCGTAATTATTAGTGCTATCTCATATGATACACGGAGGTTATTTATATTTAAAAATATAATTTTATATATTATTACGTCGTAACTGTATCCGATTTTTATTTATTTTTTCCTTTTCTCATGTTACAAACTTATAATTTTATATATTATTACGTTGCATTGAATTAAATCTTTATTTTCGTTTCCATTTTTCATTTTCCCAACAGTATTTAGTATTTAGTTTTAAGCGTTACTATTGCATTTAACGTGATTAAACACCATGAAGGCTCATCATTTTGTTTTTTCTTTTTATTATTTTTCTAATTTTTGCTAAATTATATGTTCGGTGTTAGAATTACACGATTTGAGGTTTTTAGGGAGGGAGAACCCGATAACAATATATTGAAAAGACATACTAAATTAGCATTTTATGCACAAAATTTATCAAATTCTTACAAAAATTTATCAAATTCTAAACAGTGGCACCAATATGACAAATATGTCAAACTCATGGTACCTAAGAATATTATAAGGTCCGCTTTAGCGTCTAAAATTGGAAAGTAAGTGATACATGGCTGAGTAGATACAAGTTTATAATAATAGCTTAGCCTAATAGCCAATAGAATGTGTATGATTAAGAGAGGATGACAAAACTCAATATTTGGTTAGGAATTCTCGGAAATAACCTCTCTTTAATATAGCACCCTGAATAGATAAGGATGCGTGCATCCCCCCTCCCCCCAACCCTGCATATGTGGGAGTTCTCGAGGCATTAGGTTGGTTGCTGCTATTGTTGTTGGTGGTGGTGGATTGTATTACAAATTAATC
Organism: Simmondsia chinensis; assembly: GCA_018398585.1. Taxonomy (NCBI): domain Eukaryota; kingdom Viridiplantae; phylum Streptophyta; class Magnoliopsida; order Caryophyllales; family Simmondsiaceae; genus Simmondsia; species Simmondsia chinensis. The sequence goes on along the minus strand of JAGTTD010000026.1, from coordinate 14,818,051 downwards.
AATGAAAACTAAATGTCGTTTAATCTTTCTTCGTTATCTCTTTAATTTCAGGCATTTATTGATTTACTTTAGTTTTAGTACATTTTTCATTTTACATCGCATCATTGATGTCACACTTGGCATCTAGAGTTTAATCTTGTAAACTAGTGATTAGAGATGACAATGGGACGAGGAGGGGGCGAGTACTGGGATGCCTCCTTCATACCTCTTATCCGTCGCCCAAATCTATACTGACACCTACAAGCATCAGATAGATATCCATTACCTGTCTCATACCCACCACAATATGGGTACCAAAAGACTATCCATAACCGCTCATATTAATTATTTAATACTATTTTTAAGGATTCAATTATATTTTGTTACAACATTGATAAATAATTTAAATAATTAAATTCAGACACATATTTTTAATTTAAAAATTACATAAATACAAAATATAACGAATATGATGGGTGTAAGGCGATCGGGGATTGTTCAAAAAAAAAAAAGGCGGCCAGGGGGTGGTGCGGCCACAACCCAGTACCCGTACCCGCCCAATATATGTGGCGGGTACATCAGACCCATATCCTCATACCTTTTTTTTTTTTTTTGTAAGTCCCTACCCTCCTCAAATATGGCGGGACTCATTAGATTTTACCCGCTTTATTGCCATCTCGGTGATTCGTCTGGTCTAGTCCGGTCATTTAGCGGGTCAAACCGGATCGGTTGTGACATGAATATACCAAATTGTCTGAGATTTGGAGAAAATCGGATATCTAGGGTTAGGGTTAGGGTTTGGGTTTCGTCAGTCTATTTATACATTCTCGTATCACTTCTTCGCCTCTTCAATTTGATTTTTGCAGCTTCAATCAAATCAAAGAGAAGAAGAAATGGAGCAAACATTTATCATGATCAAGCCTGATGGTGTTCAAAGAGGATTGGTTTGTTTCCTTTTCTTTTTCTCCTTGTAACATTATATTGTTCATAAGAAATTGATGCATCTTTGTTCATTGCAAAAAGAGGTTCTATCTTAAGACCAATTGGTAATAGATGGATTAGCTCCCTTAGCATATATTTTGGCATTTTTGGCTCAATCGCACTGATGTGGGATTCATCAATCTCCACATCTCGCGTCCATATGAGTTGGCTTTGCACTAGATACTTGACCCAGGGAAAATTGCGATTCTGGGGTCACCATGGAAACTTTGTGGACTGGCTTTGCACTAGATATCTAGTCCTGGGTGAACACTGCAATTATGATGTCACCATCACACAATGAACATGGCTTTGCACTAGAGTTTCCTCTCTGCAATTACCGACGTCACCATTTGAGGCTCGGGACATGGGACTTGAATGATTTTAGTGCAATTACCGATGTTACACTAGCCCCCCATAAGACTATTGGGTGACACCGGCCGCTCATGTTATGAGTGAATGGCATTGGCCCCCATATGACCGGCAGTCCATGATGCAAAATCAATGGCTTCGATACCGTTGATACATATTAAAGGAGGTTTCATACTAAAACCTAAGGGAATGCGTGTAGTAGCTCCTTTGGTATATATTTTGGCATTTTGGCTCTGGGATGCATCATTTACTGTAGTGTCAATTTCGTTGATTTAATTTGCTCTGTTCAAAATGGATTTTGCAAGCGAAATTGCAGATTTAATTTGCATTTGTTTGGTGCACCAGGTTGGTGAGATCATCAGCAGATTTGAGAAGAAGGGATTCTCTTTGAAAGGTGAATTTTGCTGCTGTGTCCCTTTTTTGCGGTGAAAATATATAAATTTGATTTCTTGTTTTGATTTTTAACAGAAATATTGTTAAGAGGAAAAGAATGTATAAAGAGTTATGGTTAAGATAAACTGATTAGACATGATTGTACCCACCTAAATCGTAATGAGAAGAAGGCTTTAAATAGAGCTAAGCGGTGGGCCAAAATAAGTGTGGTGGCCGACGTAGCTGTTAAGAGAGGGCAGCACTAGTTCACAGTGCCTCTAGGCTTTGATAGTCGCTATTGTTAAGGCTGCATACATCCCCCCCACAAAAAAAAACCCTGCCTTGGCGGGAGCCTTTTGGGCACTGGATTTGTTGTTGTTGTAGTACAAAGACACTGTTTTTCTTACCGTTGCTGTCATTTTGGTTAATCTGAGTACTTTTATATCGTATAGAGCCTTTCTTCAAGTTGAAAAACTGGTTCACTTCTTGTATTGTAGCAATGAAGTTTGTGAATGTGGACCGTGCTTTCGCCGAGAAGCACTATGAAGACTTGTCTGCCAAGCCTTTCTTCAACGGGCTTGTCGAGTACATCATTTCTGGCCCTGTCGTCGCGATGGTGTGGGAAGGAAAGGGTGTTGTTACAACTGGCCGAAAGATTATTGGTGCCACCAACCCTCTGGCTTCCGAGCCTGGAACTATCCGTGGCGACTATGCTATTGACATCGGAAGGTATTTCTTGCTCTCATTGTTCAGTTAGTTTTAGGCTCTATTTGTTTTGAAGGAAAACATCTTCTGCCTAGATTTTAGTATTTTTTGCATAACTTCGTAGCGACAACTACTAATACAAAGGGTGTTTTCCTCGATTAAGGAGAAATTGACTTTCCCTCAATGAAAGGAGAAACATTGTTGTGATCCCACTGTATATGTTTCGCTTTGATATTAATTTGGCCAAACATGAATTTGATACAAATTTAAAGAATTAAACCATTCCTGTGGCTAGGACGACAACTTATAAGGAAAAAATATATATATTTATTCGAAAATATCATGTTTGTCTTTGCGCCTAATGGAGCCTAAGGCTCCGTTTGTTTCGAAGGAAAAACAGATTCTCGGAAATGGTTTTCCTTCTTTCGATTGTTTGGCCCCAAGTTTTTGACGGAAAACGTTTTCCTAAGGAAAAACTTTCCCTCTCAAATGAGGAAAATGTTTTCCTTTGTAAAAGAAGGAAAGTTAACATTCCAAGTGTTTTAAAAAGTTTTGGGGTATATGTCAGTCGTAATATGACACATTATTTAACTAAAATGTAGATATATTCCATAATGATTCAATGAAATTTTTTGTAATCTGCTGAATTTTTGTTAAAAACATTGATATAATTATATATATTATTGTAATTATGTACCATATCAACGCTCTATGATGAAAATTAATTAGATTTTGATAAAAATTCACCAAGCTTGGCATCTGAATGATAAAATTTTGAAACATCAAGGGGTCCCATTGTATATTTCGAAATATGTAGGTTATCTGGGTGATAAATGGTCAAACCTGAGCCCCTAAGTGATAAATTTCCTGTATTTTTCTATTAAAAATTACTTCTTCATAATCAAAAGAAGCTTATATAACTTATTTGCTACTTTATATTATCTTATAACAATTTATAATATGATTGATAGAAGATTATTTTTTATAATAAATAAGCAATATTATAAGGCGAGAGCATGTTTTCCTCCGAAACAAACAAGGAAAAATGTTAATCGGAATTTGATTTTCCTTGGAAAACCTACTTCTAAGGAAAATATATTCCGGGGGAAAACTACTTCCCTCGAAACAAACGGAGCCTTAATGTCAACTTTTAGGCGGGAAAGATGTTGATTTAGTGATTTTTTTTTTTTTTTTTTTTTTGATCACGTACAACGGGGAGTGGGAAATACCCACTATACTACAAATGCCATTCTCGAACCTGGGGCCAATGGAGTGGCATTCCAATCCCTATACATGGACTGTTTCCTCCGTGGCAGACTTAACATCAATGTTTTGTATGCTTTAATTTACCAGTTTATGCTTTTGGGGTAATCAAGTCGCGAATATCTTATTTTGAATATCAATATAATTTGGTCACAAACTCACTTGGTATCGATGGATTTGGATACTATTTAGGCTTCAAGACTAATGAGGTATTTGCATGGCTTCTGTGTTCACTATTACCCAGACCCTGCTCAGGCGGGAGCCCTTTTGGCATTGGGTTTGTTGTTCTTGTTGCTGTGTTCACTATTAGGTTTTTGCCTTTTTGGCATTGGGTTTGTTGTTGCTGCTGTGTTCACTATTAGTTTTTGCCTAACTTAGGGCATGTTTATTATGGTTATGTTAACAATTTTTGTTTTTTTAAAGAACTTAAAACTAGGTTATGAAAATAATTTTTTTATTTTCAGTTTGCTCAGACTTGGAATAAACTATTTAAAAAAAAAAAAACCCCAAAAATTAGATTTTTTTTTTTGAAACCTAGTTTTTACATGTACAAGTTCTTCTGCGGTTGAAATTTCTTTTCTTTTAACATATGCCATATAATTTCATTTCTATGGCATTTGTTATCAAAGATACAAGTAATGTTCACATACTTATAAGAATGTGAGAGTCCTAAACATTTTGAATAACCCAATTGACCGAAACTTACAAACGTACATTTCGTTTCATTACAGAAACGTGATCCATGGAAGCGATTCTGTCGAAAACGCAAGGAAAGAGATTGCTTTGTGGTTCCCAGACGGTACCGTCAACTGGCAGAGCAGCCTGCACCCTTGGATTTACGAGTAAACGAGCCCCGTCTTCTCGAGCTTCTTGGTTAGTAAGTCACCTTGCTGGGCTTGTTTCATTACATTTGACATCCATTTTTATGGAAGATTTTGTGTTTCTGGTGTTACTTGTTATTTTGAGTATAATTAGTGGACTTTGAAGGAATGTGGGTGTTTGTTTAGTTGTAGTTCATCAGTTTTATGGGTGCGTTGGAGTATAAATCGATGGCTAAATTACATATTAGTATCCTAAGGTTTACCAACATGCAAGCACCGGATCCCATTAGAACTCTGAAGTTAAGCGTGCTTGGGCGAGAGTAGTACCAAGATGGGTGACCTACTGGAAAGTCCTCGTGTTGCACCCCTCAGGTTAAGGGTCCTTTGAAACAGCCTCTCTTCAAGGTAGCACCCTAAAGGGAGAAGACTATGTACATCCACCCCTCCAGACCCTGCTTAGGCGGGAGCCCTTGAGTCATTGGGGATGTATTTTTGCTTTTTAGTATCCTAAGGTTTTTGTGTATTATTTTTTGAGTTCACAAATTTTGTGAAATAATTTTTTAGTTCAAAAAGTGACATATATTTAATAAAATAGGCTAAATAACAATATTTAAGAATGAAATTGGGGCTTGTTTTGTACCCTTACACATTGCTATTTAGATTATTTTATTAAATAAATGCAACTTTTTGGACTAAAATATTATTTAGCGAAGTTTGTGGACTAAGAAATTAATATGACAAACCATAGGATACTAATATATAATTTACCCTAAATCGATTTTTTTTTTTTTAATTTTCATAAGCTTACATGACTGTTTATTTGATAAGGTATCGTCATCTTATTGATTGAGAGGTTGCGAGTTGGAACTCATACGGCCTTCGGTTTTGTTATTAATTTATAAGTTAAGTCAAAATGAGCATTATGTGAGGATGCATTTTAGAGTATAAATTCGTTTGAATCTATATGTATTACATTTAAACTTTTAAAATAGTAGATTTCTTTGATAATAAGGGTGCATGTTGCTCTTCCCAAGGGCGCTATGCAAAGGTGAATGAAAATGTTTTGGTTATCGAAATTGTCAAACGTTAAATATACAACCACCCAGTGCCTCACGAGCTCCTGCTAATGCAGGGTCTGGTGGGGTAAGGTGTAGGCAGTTTTACCCTTTCAAAGTGCTACCCTAAAGGGAGGCTATGACCGAGGACCCCAATAGAAAAAACCATAAAAAGCATAAATTGCATAACACATAACAAGCATAATATACCAGCATAATAGCAACAATACAGAGAGAGTATAAAGCAAAAGCACAAAGTAGCAAAAAAAGCAACAATAAGGTCGAACGTCAAATATGTTTTTGATTAAAATATTTGGCAAATTTCATAGCTTAAATTAGGGCAATATTGTTGTCAAGGCAAAAATATAATGCTAGAGTGACTTTGTAAAAATGTATGGTTATTATTTATAATAGATTATATCGTTACTTTGATAATACAATATTCTTTCTAGCGATAACAATAAGCTTGCATTATTATTTTAGGAATTGATCATTTAGAGATAGGTGATAGAGTCTTCTGAAGCTTGACTTGAGTGAGCAACTTGTTCATTTTTAATCATTTGATTGATCAAGTAGGGTGTTTAGTAGGAATGGCAACGGGGTGGGGCGGGATGGGTACGAGGGTCCCTCCTCCAATCATGTACTCGCCATCCAAATTTCATACCCATACCGGCCCCATTACCTGTTGCGGATATGTAATGCATACCCATGCCCGCCTTAGTGAGTATAAACCCAAGCCTATACCCGCTCCATTACCCGCGGGTATTCATTACCCGCCTTGTACCCGTTTTAATATGGGTACAAAAGAATTATCCGTATCCACCCATATTTATAACATAGTTGAGAAATAATTTTGGTAAAATTAAAACGCGTATTTTTTAATTTGAAAGTTAATTAGATAAAATAGCGGGTATGGTGGGTATAAAGCAGAGTGGGGCAGGTACAATACTATACCCGTACTCGCCCTATACCCATGGCGGGTACGGGGTGGGTGCACCCAACCGGTACCTGCTTCACTTATACCCATACCCGCGGGTAACGGGTTTTACCCGCCCCTTTGACATCCTTAGTGTTCAGTCGCTAGAACAGATTGAAGTTAGAGAGTTTAACTTGTGTGAGGGCGTAATTTAGCATGCCTATACAAAGAATAAATTATCTATATTTCATCTTAATCGATATTATTATTAGAGGGGACACACGAAAATGCCACGACTAGGGCATAGTTTGTCATTAACGATAAACTAGTTCCTAAACACTTGTTTCTTGTGACATTTTTATAGTTTTTTTCTCGCGACATACAACATTTTGGTTATTATTATTGTCAACTTCACACATTAAAAATATTTTTTTTATTATGACTTGACTACTACCAGTTGTCAAAATCAGTATCCTATCAGTGTTCCAAAAAAAAAACAGTATCCTATCTAAGATTGTCAAGTGTTACTAAAAATATTTTTTTTCTCAATAATTAAAGAGAAAACTCTTGATACCAAACCGGCGCACCCACAAAAGTAGAGCTTGAGAAAGCTTACAAGAGCGAGACAAAAATAAAAGAGTGATACTAAAAACATAATAGGCTCATAATGTTCTGATTTCTAAAAATTACAATTATGCAAATGGGACTCGCCGCAATTAGGGAGCGAGCCTAAATTTCGTATTGCATGTCTTTGACCTAACTACTCACCTTTTCAAAGAAAAGGGGTGATGATTTTGGTGTATCCAACTTTTGTTTGCAATAAACACATGGATTCTGCTTATGCTTAATATATATGTTGACAGAAAATCAAAAGGGATATGGACCTAACTCAAGTGGCAGTTACAGTGATAGAGAAGGGCTCACATACACCTTTCATCGTACACTTAAAAGTCGGAAGCTGGGATGGAGACAAACGCTAAAGCTCAATAATCCACTTACAAGCTCGAGTCAATCGGATTCTTAGGCATGGAACCCTTGACTTGTAATAACTTGAATGGGTTAGAGTATGACAAGATTAAAAATAAAATGGAGCAAACCTTATTTGGATCACTGGATGAACCGATGTAATCAAGGTCAAGCCTTAGTCGTCGAACCCCTCAAACAAAAACGCAAATCTAAGTTCACCTGACTTATTAAGCTATGACTGTAATGTTAAGATTAGCACAATCAAAGTGAAGCCTTGGCTGTCAAAACCTTAAACTAAAGCCTCAAATCTCAACTCGTCGATTGTGGGAATAGATTAAAACAAAGAGTTCACGCCTGAAACTCGAAGAACTGTATTACTCTGATGAAAGCAAGGATAACAATGGTCTACGCTATGCTAAGCTAAGTTATGCTACTCCTAATTAAAAAGCACAAGTGTACTATAAAAAAACTTGAAGAAGTTTGTGTGAGTGGTGTTGGACACTTTAAATTACAACATTGTCTATTATTTATAGAAAAAGAAAATAACTACTACATCCTATTTTCCCGGCATTTTCTTCCCACGTTGGGCGCGCTGAATGAGCAGTGACCACGCCCTGAGTTGGTGTGCTCGAGCATCTTTTTGGAAGCCCACATTTGCTTTTTCTGCTAGAGTTCTTTCTAGATACCCCAACGTTCTGTTGGATAGGCTTGAGGCTCACGTATTTGAAATTGCGCTCCAAGTAACTGTCCCTAGCTTAGAAACCACTTATCTAATAGCCTTCTAGAAAGTCCCTTGAGCTCAATCTTCTTTCGCCCCCTTCAACCATCTCGAGCCTCAAGTGGCTGATACCCTTAATAGAGTTTTAATACTCCTCAAGCAACTGGGCTTGAGAAACCGTTATCTTAGCATCTAAAGGCCCTATCTCTTTGGGGGATGGCCTCTCATGATTTGCGTGTGGCGCTTTGCTCCAAATCGGCATCATCCCAACTCTCTTGACTTTTTTGTAATGGAGGTAGTGAATTTCCTTCCCTTCAGAAGAGAAGCTTTACCTAAGCAATTTAAGGAAAGAATATAACTTTTTCAATGCGGAAACCCTTGAGACATTGACTTTTTTGTTGTTGTAATCTGAATCAGAAGGTCTAATCTATTCGGTTGTTTGAACGGATGCCAAACTTAGCAAATTGGTTGATTGCCAGGTTCAAATCTATATATGTGGCCGATATTGATGTTATAAGGTCTCGACATGATATGATGTTAATCAAACTTCGAATTAGCTAATTTAGACTTGCAACTTATTTTGAGCTTCAAATCATACATTTCGTTATGCTTATAGCCTTCAAACCTCTATTATAATTGTCTTATAGCCTTTCATTCCACTCGGCTTTGTCTCAGTGGTAGGAAGCAAATGAAAAGATAAAGTGTTGCTTTAAGCCAAAAAGGTCTAAAGTTCGATTCCCCCCTTTGAGCCTCTTACCTAGAAATTCCTGATTTAACTGGCTCATATGCTGTGTGGATTGCTGTATGGCCCAAGGTTTACTAAATAACCGGGTTCCTCATTAGCAAAGAGTATCAAAATTTCCATTTCATTTATAAAAATGATAACAATGTAAGTTAGCTTTTAATATAAGCTTGAATCTTTAATTGTTTGTTTTGTATTTATAGACTCGGATAGGATCGAACTAGAATCAGTAGTTATGCAATTTTCAACCACCATGTCACAATAAATATTATTTTATATTTATTTCATGATTTTCACAAAAAAAAAGTAATAATAATAAAGTTGTAGAGCACAAATAGAACTCCAAAACGATGTCAAAATAAAGATGGTTGAAATTTGATTTGTCGTGTTTAACAATTTAAATTTATAGACTCGGATAGGATTGAACTAGAATTAGTAGTTTGTGCAATTTTCCACTACAATGTCACAATAAAGATTGTTTCGTATTCATTTCATGATATTCCGAGGGGGAAAAAAAGTAAAGTTATAGAGTCCAAACATAACTCCAAAACGATGTCACAATAAAGATTGTTGAAATATGTGATTTGGCGTGTTTAATAATCAAACCTCAGTAATTTTAAAATTTCCACGCTTAATATAATTTCAAATTGAATTTGAATTCAATTGTCATCCCTACTGCAAAGCAATATTCCTTATTCCCATCGAGGTAACATAGAAACAACCATTCTAAAAGCAATGGAAGGATGTGAAACGGTGTAAATAAACAAAGCTAACTCCCAAGGCTCGTTATAGAGCTCAAAAGACTGGGCTCATTTATAGCTTGAACTGGCCCGAGTTGGCTCATTTAACTTAGTGAGCCTAGTGAAGCTCGAGCTCCTAGGCTCGCTTAGTTTGTAACTGGCCAAGCTGGATTTGAGATCAACAGAACCGAGCTGAACCTTGAGCCTAACAAGCTTGGGCTTAGGTCGGCTTATATACTCCCCTGCCTAGGGTCTCCTCAAACGGATGAGTTCCCATGTACTCTCTCTCTCTCTCTGTATTATCCGATTTTAAGCTCCAATAAGAACCCAATTATCCCGAAAGAAAATTTGCTATAACAAAGTGAAGCCTATGACATATCAATCAGTATACTGTATTCGGGTTCCCTTTGCATAGGGGGCGACCCTAAGGTCTATCTCTTCTTACCCTTTAAAAAAAAATATATCAATCCCTATTCATCATTTGCACATTTACGGTCAACAGGCTAAAAATCCGAACAAAGATCACCCGAACACGATATGACACGACTCTCAACTGACGTGCGTTATACTCTGAGTACCTAAAAGACTTGTAAGAGAATCGAGTCACCAATTGAGGTCGCCTATCGAGTCAGGAGGCTATATGATGGGAGCTCTTCTACCCGTGTCATGTCTTCTATCAGAATCTCTCTTTCTAGCTGACGTCGTGTCGCTTTCATTACCGTCTGTAACAAAAGAAAATGCGATAACGTAAGAAAATACGAAATTGCTAGGCGTATTTTGTACAATGAGCGGCGGATAACATATAAAGTTGTCTCGTGTCAATAATTTAACGGTGTTGAATTGGTGTTTTTCTTTAAAATATGACGAGACATAGTAATTGAGTCAGTTCTATTTGCTCAAGCAGTAATGAATCAGGTTGTGTCTCTTCATCTCTCGGTAATTTCATGTCGTGTTAGGCTTTGCTGATCATATTTTGTCGGCCTGATAGACGAGACAAATTGGCAACTGATGGAACAAAAGATAAACAACTAAGGGCCTATTTGGTATCGGTTTTTATTTTGCCGATCATATTTTGAAACAATTTTTTCTTTTTCTTTTTTTTTTCTGTTTTTCCCTAATTTGAATAAAAATTGGATATAGAAAATCAAAAGCAAGAATGCAAAAATAGTTTTCAAAACATTATTTTTAATCTCTCAAAAATCAAAAACCGTAAATAGAAGAAGAGTACCAACATAATAAAATTTACGGTTTAAATTCTAAGAGATAAAGCATATGTAGCACTTTGTATCGGCGGTTGCTGAAAAAGATGGGATAAGAAAAGGTATTGAAATGTTTCAAGTGAAGTCTTCTAACGTGTTTTGATATTCACTTTGCTTTTGTTATCTTTTGAGATGTTTTTGTATCGGTTTCCTCCGCTGCACGCTTTATAAGTGTGGGCTCAAGCCCCACTTTTCGGGTGCGCTTGATTTGTATTGCGACTTATGCTGCAAGTTATCGAAAAAAAAGAAAATGTATTGAAACGGGATCTAGAAGGCTCCATATTGAAGGAGACAATCTAACGGTCAGACGTGAAATTGAAGATCCTTGAACTCTAGCTTTCGAGTCAAGGGGAACTTACGTTGAAGTCCATGTATGAAGCATGCATCTCAAGCCATAGATGATCAAGCAGCCTGAACGCTATACAGTAAAGAACATCAAAGGCTGACTCATTTTCTGCAAATCGAAAGTGAACATAATTACGTTAAAACCGATTGCTAAAGAACTTTGAAAACATCAACACAACTATCTAAATCTGTGGACGAGTTACCAGCAAGAAACTTTAGAAATGTTGCCCCGGCAAGTTTTCGTGGTTGGACTGGGGAAAAAAAAAACCCAAAATGTCACACATACGATCAAAACCTTCTGTGCAATTAACCGCATAAAGTAGGGGAGTAAATAATTCCAAGTCAGCTTACAAACTCGTAATAAATCTCGAAAAGCTTGGTTTTGTTTCAAGATCGATCCAAGCCCGAGCCTAATGAAGCTCGAGCCTGATGAGCCTATCTAAATATAATATATTAGTTTAATATGTCCAGATGAGCTAAGTTTGAGCCTAAATGAATCGGGCCCGAGCCTAGATTGAGCTTAATGAGCCTAAAAATCACAAGCTTAGTTCGGAGCTCGTTGAGTCAGGTTCAAGCTCGAGCTTGAAGTTTCCAAGCTTGATGAACTTTGAGCCAAGGCTAAGCCGACTCAAGCTTGTCAAGTTCAGGGTTGGCTTAGCTCGTCTAAAATAGACCCTCGATAAAAGTAGGAAATACACATTACCCGCATCAAGGTCAAGCATCTGAATCAACATGAACGTGATGTTGACACCAGCTACCGCGAATGGGTATTCCCACGCTGCTCGATCTCCTTCCTGCTTGCGTAGAAGATCATGGAAGGACTTCTGCAATGGTACCCAGTATGCATATAACCTTAATAAGGGACAAGATAGAAGAATGCACACATATAACATTTCTCAACAACAAATGTACAATAAAAAAAAATTTCTCACTAACAAGGATATAAGATACACATGAAAAGGAAAGGCTAACAGAACAGCAAATATAAAGTTACCCAAGGAAATCATTAAATATGTTTTCCTTCTAAGAAAATCATACATTTTGGGTCCAATGAACTATTTCACATAATAGATTGATCTACAAGCTCTAAGGGCCCATGTGAGGTCTGGAACTTCTTAAAGGCATAACACCATACCGCAACGGTAAATCCCCTATTTCATTATAATTCAAAACCAAATTAGCCAATTAATAATCAGGAGGCTTAAATTAGATATACCTAACACATTTTGCACTCATGGTAAAAGCAATCTTTACTGTTTTATCTGCTGGTTAGATTTGAGACTGATCATTGGCACAAAACAACTAGATTCATGCTGGAGGGCCACAGAAATGATTTCACACATAACGCAGCACCTATTTCAGTGCTGCTCTTATCAGTTGGACATTCAAATTATGATGCACTCTTACATTATTCAAGATAATTAGGGGCTCCAGAAATTTACAACTTCAAGTTTGTTATTAGACATATAAAGACAATAATGTGATCAAACAGTCCTTCATGGAAATATATTCTACAACATGGGTAAGATAGCTCGAATACTACAAATGATTCACACAAAACCAGTCCTCAAATGTAACATGTATTCAAAGAGGATCCTTTAGAATACTCAAATCTTCCAAAGAGAGTCTCCGCTCGACACTAGAGTTATCAGGAAAAGCTCATTACTACATTCATGCGATCCAGCTGTTAACTTCGCTGCAGAAGGTCGCTCAACTTTCTGATGTGAAAGTTTTAAGTTTTCCCTTCTTCCTTCCGCAAATAGTCTTGAATATTACCATTGTGGAAATTAATATCTTTCATTTCTCTAGCGTTTTCATTAAGGAACAGTTAAAGGGCCATTTACATTACGGAATTGTTAAAGCGCAATTTAAAAAACTGTGTGGAAGAACCAAAAAAGAGGGAAGGTGTAACCATGTACAAGACATAGACCACAAACCAAATTAAGACAACTAAATTAATATGGCAACATTGAGTAGCATCCAAGGAAACCTAATTAGAGAAACAGTCTCATCAAATCTCCAGTCATTTGAAAGGTTTCAGAAGGGAGACAGAAGGAAATACAGAATAAAAGCTTGGTTTCCTGCAGAGATTAACAAATAAGCATACAGAGGGGAGATATACCGGAAATTTCCTGGCAAAGAACAATAAGTTCTCCAATGATATGTAGCCACCTCCCCTAGTAAACAGAGATAACAAAATAATAAGCAACATGAAACAGAAGAAATAAAAGGCACGAACATAGGACAACTAGGACACCTGAAATCTGTAGACGGATCTTTCCCTTGCCACCCCATTTCCTTCCATTGCTCAGATATCAAATCACGAAGTTCTTCACCAGGAAAGGCAGCATTCCATAAAGACTTCAAAGCTTCCTTCATAGATGTACCAGAAACAAAATTATAAAATTAGGACCAGACTTACGCGATAGTTAATGTTTACCGCGTAAAGAACATAATGTCAGGTCCTAAATGAGCTAAGCAGCAAGAAAGTCTAGTGATAACAAGTGCACACCTGGAAGGCATGGCTTAACTGTTTACAGAAATATTATTGTTTCTCATGTATTAATGGCAAGAGAAACTGAGAGTGTGTACAGATTAAAGGAAGTGAGTAGATGATGGTTCCAATAACGTAGTCTAAGGCGGGCCTTTAATGTATTTGATCATCCGTTGTTTCCCATGAATTGATTATATCATGTAGCGAAACACTCTTCATTCCTTCTTTAATTTACTTGAGATGATATTGTTTCACATGAACACTTATTCTTTATGAAAAATAGCTATCATTTCTCATATTGATGGCAAGGGAATTGAGAGTGGAGGATCAAAGTGGATGATCATGAATGATAATACTAGTTGTCCTAAGATGGAGCAGACTTACACTCAATTTCCTTGCCATCAAAACGTATTGTTTCTCCCGATGTGCACATGGACGGAATCTATTTCTATTTTGGTTCATAACAAGAGTATGGTCGATAGATTTATCTTTTGTACCAGTTATTTTCCACTATGATCATGTTGTTATGAACATGACTCCTTGTCTTTACGAGTCAATGATCACATGAGTTCTTTCCGTCAACCTTGCAGGTTTCAGTTGAGATGCCTATGGCATTTAACACACACTGCACTGCTCGGGTGAGGATGTCACGTGCTTACAAGCATAAAACGGTTGAGTTCAATGTCTGAATGGAAGAAAATATTAGGATAACAATATTGTCAGTACTAAAAGGGGTTTAGGATGAAAGATACCTGATGTTCAATTTTCGAACTATCATAGACAACATCTATACGACTTTGTAGTCTCTGCAAACCCTCTTCCTACAAACAAAAGAAATTTATGAATGGCATGGTAGATTTTCGCATCAAAAGCAAGGAAGGAAAGATTCTAAAGTGGATTACAAGAACAACATAATCCCAAATACATGATAGTTCCAACATTAAGTGTGCCTAACAGGATTAAAATCTCACGATATTAAGATAGAAACATATTTTTCATGCTTTGATTAAATTAAAAAAAGTAAAAAGATTAGCTTTGCACAGATTTTTATAAAATAAGGAATTATATTAAGAGAGAGAAAATACAACATGTTGAAGACAACAAGTACAAGAAACACCAAAAACAATCTGAGGTGCATAAACACATAACATAAATAAGGCTTAACAAAGACGGTAAACACCAAAACAATCTAGGATGCCTAAACAATTAAAAATTACATAGATTGATGTATTCTAGTAACTACCCAGCACAGGTTAGAAGGACAGAAATATACGAACGAAGCTGAAAACGCATGTAATTCACACGTCAAGTCTAACCAAAGGTCTCACTAAACCAAGCTTATTAGGCATATTAATATATGTTACTCCATGTTCCAATATAAAAATATATATGTTGCTCCATGTATATGTGTTTTTATATATATATATATATATATATATATATATATATACACACATATATATATATATATATATATATATAGGCCACAGAGGACTGTTTGCAAATACATCCACATGAAGAACTTATTAAATCCAACATAAATTACCTGAGCAGGAGTTAAATCGAATGACGGGCGAGCGTCACTTTCTCTTCTTTGAGCACACACACACGAAAAACCTTTACCAATCCAAGCAGCCGATCCTGCAACAACCTCAGCTACAAAAGATATAACAATTAGGTGAATGTTGTCAACATCGAAAATTCCCTAAGCACAGTTTCACTTGCAACACCGACATCAAAATATTCAACTCCAATAGATTGACTAAGACACTTCCTCTCAATCAGAAGCAGAACACAGGTTCAACAAACATTATCATGAAACCTGATAAGCACAATCAGCATACCACAATTTTTTTTGTTTAAATTGGAGAAATAGAAGTATTTTTCACGTACAATATTTGTGAATTAAAAAATTAATATACCAAACCACATGGTACTAACATGTTTTGTACCCACATTAAAATTTATAAGCAATAAAATAGACCCGGTCATTAGCTTAATTGCAGTTATTTATTCAGCTGTCCAAGCCTACTTACAAATGTAACTGTTAAAGTACAAAACTAATTCTGGGCCTTTACCCATTAATTGAAGCTTTTCGGATAATTGGTTCCTTGATATTGTATCAGAGCTTTACCAACAAAGAGGTCACGAGTTCAAATTCTAATAGCCTCTACTTTCAATATTAACAAAATTTAAGCACGAGGTATGAGGTGAGCTTGTGCAACATCCACGTTTCAAGCCTAATGGGCATTTAAGTGAGGGGGCATGTTAAAGTACAACACCATTCCTGAGTCTTCACCTATCAGCTTAAACTGTAGGGAAAATTGATTCTTTGATAGTAACAGAGATAAGGAGGGGGCAGAGAGAGTACCGGAAGATGAATGGCAAGCGTTGCCATTATCCAAACCTTGAGAAATCTTTCGAACAGCGACAAACGATCCACCACCACGATCATCCATTTCGAGAAAACAAATTTCTCAACTCAACATTTTGAAAACTTGACAACAATCATAATCTGCAAAGCTCTCACACAAAAACCACTGCAAATTTCACCATGTTGACCACCTGCAAAATATTGAACCTCAAATCGAAATAGCACATAAAAGGACTGGGGGAGATAATTTAGTCACTAAAATTTACGTGGTTCGACCGAAGCCTACGTTCACGGAGGGGGGAATAATAACTCTCAATAGGAGGAGAGATATTACAATAGAGTCTCTCATTCACGCTATACCTCCATTGTTTGCCATGCAATTTTCCCCTTACTTTTTGCCCTACCAAGACTAAGCATACAAGGACCCTAATTATAAGACTTTACAATTATAATCGCTAGAAGCCCGAGAGTCGCCATCATTTATGAAAACCTTAATAATTCCAGCCACAAATTGGCTGTTTTGGGGGGGACTATCAGTCTCCAAATCTTAACACACCTTCTCCGCCCTAAAACTAAAGCAGATTTCTCAGCTGAACATTATTTGAATAAAAGAAAAATCAAATTATTCACGCCATTCGTCCCCAATATTTGCAAGTTCGTTCAAATCGGTCTCTCACCTTTCTTTGATTCAAAATGATTCCTAATGTTTGCACATTTGTTTAAATTGGTCTCTTATCTTTTCTTAGTTTCAAAATGGTCCCTCGTGTTATTTTGTGACAAAATTTGTCCCTGTTTCTTTAATTTCTACCTAAATTTGGTCACAAAATGGGGACTAATTTTGTCATAAAATAAAACAAAAGACAGATGAATTAATTTGAACAAGGTTACAAATATTAGGAACCATTTTGAACAAAATGAAGGATGGAAAACCAATTCAAACAAATTTAAAAACATAATGGACTAATGGTGTAAATAACTCAATAACAATAAAAATGCACAAAAAATTCACAGAAAAAACAATAGCATGTTCAATTTTCACCTTCTGCGCTCTAAAATTGAAACTCCTTCGTAAATCTAGCAGAAATCGACGCAAATTGCATCAAAACACCGAAGAAATCAAACGAGAATTCCTCAAGGAATTCGAGTAACAATAAAAAACCGCAAAAATTGAACGTGTAATCTCCTACGCCGATCTCAAATTTCAGTCTCCTAGTTACAAATAATATCAAAGAAACATTATATTATTTTTTCGGTTACCAGTTAACCAACATAACCGAATTGAATAACCAGTTTACCAAAAGTCCGTTAAATACTTTCCAGCATGATTAACCGAACCATGAACACCCCTGGCGTCATTTATGCAACCTTTAATAATTCCGGCCATAAATTGGCGGCTTTGGAAGACCATGAGTATCCAAATCTTAACAAATTTCTTAGCTCAACATTGATTGATTAATACAACAATCACAACGCGCAAAAATTCACAGAAAAAACAATTGAATTCTCAATTTTCACCTTCTGCGCTCTAAAATTGAAACTCCTTCGTAAATCTAGCAGAAATCGACGAAAATTGCATCAAAAAACACCGAAGAAATCAAACGCAAAATCCTCCAGCAATTGAGCAACATCAAAAAACGCGAAAATTGAACGTGTAAATCTCTTCGCGGATCTCAAATGAATTTCATCCACCTAAACTAGAACAAGGCGAATTTTGGAGAGAGATAAAGGAAGATGGAGAGAGAAATTAGGGTTTTGAATGAAGATAACAATGTTCGTTATCAATTTCATGTCAATCTCTCTCTCTCTCTCTCTCTCTCTCCCCCCCTCTCTCGCGCTCTCCCTGTGTATCCCGTTGGCGTTATGGAATCTTTGGGGGAGTTTGGGAGAGGATTGATAGTTTGCATCCATTGAAAGTTTAATTTACAGTAAATTATATATTAGTACTCTAAAATTTAACATATTTTTAATCTATAAAATTTATAAAATAATTTTTTAGTTTAAAAAATTATATATATTTAATAAAATAATCTATACAATAATATAAAAGAATAAAAGTAAGGCATGTTTTATATCCTTACACATCGCTAGTTGGATCATTTTATTAAATTAATTTAACTTTTTGGATCAAAAAATTATTTCATAAAGTTTATGAATTAAAAAGTTAATATACCAAACTTTGGTGTACTAATATGTAATTTACTCTTTAATTTAATTTGATAGTTATTTATTACTGTTAAAATTATTATTGCCAAAGTAATAATGTGACTCACAAATAAAGAGAGCCACAAGATTGTCGTGAAAACTATAATTTTACTTTGACAATTATAATTTTGCTCTGGTAATAACATTATTCTTTATTTAATTTATGAGAAATTATCATTTAATTATCTTGAATTTTGAACATTTATTACTAATTATCTACCGATGTTTTATTTTATTTTACAAAACGTATTGAAGTAATACATTACTACAATAAGTCATAAGTCATGTCGATATTTTCATAAAAAATTTAATTAATTGTGATAAAATATTTACTAAATATTAATATAAACTATTTAAATATTGTCAAAATTACGTGTCATATTAGCATTTTTGGACAAAAAATCAATGAGGTCTAATAAAAATACCAATATATTGTCGAAATCATGATCAACTTTAGCAATTTTATTTATGGCCTCATAATATGCAACTGTAGATTAATAAAGTCGCCCATAATAATCTGTGTGTCGATATATAAGGAACCAGTAAATACTGATTCCCAGTACAAAAAAGCACTTTCGTTTCATTAATTTCAAAACTAAATCAGGCGTCCACTGTTTAATGACAGAGGATGCTTCCTCATCATGTATCGCCCTTCCTCTAAAACCTTACTACTAGCGGTATACAAAAAACGGTTTAAATCGTAATTTAAATCAGACCAAGCTGTATATTACGGTTTGGTTTGGTTAATTTGGTTTATACTTTGAAAGTTTGTGCTTTTGGTTTAGAAAGCTTTGGTTATTAGAAGTTACGGTTTATGTTTAGTTTAAAACCATATTTAAACTATGAACCATAAAAACCATAAACTAAAGAATCCAATGATTATTTACATCATCCAAATCATAGCAAGTTATGCAGTGGTAAAAATTTACTAGATAACCCGATATGAATAATTAGGGTAATTTTTACTAAATGTCTTTAGACTTTTCTGATCGTGTCAACTTAAGCCTTGTACTTTTAGTTATGTCAATTTAGAATTCATGTTATATCAATGTAGTCATTTGGTCAAAAATGATATAATTTTTAATGATATAATCATATTAGATGCAAGTAAAATCCATTCATTGGTTCAATTTAACCCAATCTGTGACTAAATCACTAAATATTTTACTAACTTAACAAAAATTTTAACAAACTTAATGTTACTGCTGAATTTGTCCAATAAACGTTACTATTAAATTTAATAAACCAATTTTATGTATTGTTTGTAGTTTTTATTTTTGTGGTATATAGTATAAACATGTTTCATACTATGACTTAGGAAGACAAGTAAATTTTTTTGTATTTTGGGATGTTTTTGTAGTTAATCATAAATTTTAATATTGATCAAATTATGTTCATATTAGTGGTAATAATAATTTTTTATTATAATGGTTAAAACCATAAACCGGACTGAACCTGACCATAATTACGGTTTGGTCCAGTTTGGTTTATGAGACAAAACGGTTTTGTTATGGCTTGTAAAATTATCAAACCGTATTTTTATGGTTTGGTCCGATTTGGTAACCATAAACCACTAAACCGAGTTGTGTGCATCCCTACTTACTACAGTCAACATAAAGAAAATCCACTCATCAACAACTTTCCGCATAAATTCAATTCACATGGCAACCAAATCTAGTGGGTTACTTCACCTATTGTCAATTAGTTTTAAAAATGAATCCCACTTGGACTTAAATTTAACTGGGCTTTAGGTCTGATCCACGAAGTTGGCATACATAAGATCCACATATAAGCCCAATTGGAGTTTCATTCTAAAACCAACTGGTAATAGGTGGAGTAATTCATTATGCTTATATGTTGTTGGAATTCTTAACACTCCCCTGTTGGAGAAATAATTCAAGCCAAGTTGTTGTCAAACCCATATTGTGTTGTTCCACATAAGAAAAAGAATGAAGGTTTGTCCACTTTATATACGGGTATGTTACTCAACTCGTTGAATTAAGCTAAGGGTGAAAAAAATGGAGGGGACCACACCGCCTGTCCACAGTGCCGTGTCGTGCCAGGCTCGGGCGTGGACATCCTTTTTCCCATGGTCCTTCATTATTACAGTGTTTTCCCTACCGTTGTGACTGTTGGGAGGTGGCATCCCTTCCCAACAATCATGTTACTGCTATAAATACCCTTGTCAAGCATTATCTCAGATCATTCCCACCAGCAATATCAATCTCTTCTCTCTCCCTCCATCTTCGTCCTTCTCTCTTCTTTGGGCAAAGTTCTTAGGCTCTCTTACTTGGAAATTAACGAGTGCGCATTAAGAATCGGATCGTGTTAATCCCGGAGGAGGCTGCTGATAGCACCGTGTGCATCGGAGCAACGGTGAAATCGTCTTTTAGGACAACGGATTTTGCCGTGGTGAGATATCTTTGGTTTTGTAAGAACTTCGGTTTCATTTTCGGTTTAATTTTCTTTGCTTGCTGTGTTTAGATATCACTTTCATTTTTTAGCGCCCCCCTCACATGTGAGTCCTTAACAATCATAACCCTCACCTTCTTCGCTCCAATCGGGAATTATATGTCCAATTAGAGCTAACATTTACTGGGGAGGCCCTCTGACAAACTCAAATGCCCCCTCATTTCTAACTGTGTTTACCTGTGTTGGTTTATTTGGAAAAACCGATGCAATTTTGTTTTCAGGAAAAAGGAAATGACCCCTTTGTTGGTGTGTAAGCAAGCTAAGGCGCAAGCGAGGAATTTTTTGCTCTGGATACAGTCTTCCAGCGAGTTGAAGATCATGACAATACCGAATAGATGGGAACCTCCACCACTACATTTCATAAAGCTCAATACAGACGCTACATGGACAAAGAATGGAGATTGGGTCGAAGCAGCTGTGGCCTATGACCATAATGGTTCAATTGTAGGGAGATGGTGCTACTCTTTCAAGGCATGAGATTCCTTAGGGGCTGCATTCCAAGCTATATGCGAAGCCTATTTTTTAGATTTAGCATCAAGCTGGAAGTGTTAGTGGAGTCAGATAATTTAGAGGCTATTAACATTTTGAATTTCAAGCTAAAGACGAGTTTGAATCGTTAGTGTTTAGATGGGTCCCTAGAGAATGTAACAAAGTGGCTCACTTGGGGGCAAAGCTACATTTTGAGAATAAATGTAATCATAACTGGATGGATGTATCATCCATGGAACTAGTTCATGTAATTTTGAATGATATAATATAATTTTGGCCGGCCTATTTGGTTGGTTTGTTTGATAAAAAAAGGGGAATAATTTTGTCATAAAACAAAATATGATGGACCATTTTAAATAAAAGAAAAGATGAAAGACTAATATTGACCGTCCATTGCAATGGGCGGCTAAGATTCTCCCCTTTTACTCTTTCATGAGAATTTTTTATATATATATTAGATATTATTATTATTATTATTTTGTCAAAAGATATTATTGTTTTGTTTGATTTACGCCTAAGGTTTTTGTATTTTTCTTATTTTGTTAATTTAGTCATTGTACTCTTAATTGTGTCAATTTAGTCAATCTATAATTTATCTTGTGTCATTTAGCCCTTTTGTCAAATTCAAATTAAGTTATTAACGTAATTTTTAACATTAAAATCACGTTAGATGCAAGTAATCCAGTATAATTTCACCTATTGACTTAACTTAACCCAACCCATGGCAAAACCATTGAAAATTTCACTAACAATTTAACATAAAATTTTACTCCAAGGATTAAATTGACATAGTATTAATTATATAAAGACTAAATTGACACAATCAAAAGTAGAAAACTAAATTGACACACCACCAACAACAACAGTGCCACAAGGGCTTCTTTTAGAGTAGGGTCCGAGGGTGAGATATATGTAGCCTTATCTCTTTAGGATGTTACTACAAAAGGAGATAAGAACTAAATTATTACAAGGGTTATTTATATTTTAATACCCCGATATTTTTGAAAATTATAAAAGGACCTTGACCTATTTTAATTAATAAAAAGGACTACTGTATTAATAAAAAAGGTCCCTATATTTTGTCATATTAATAAAAAGTCCACTCTTTGGCGTGATAACGTCATTCTTTATCGACAGAGCTGAAGATGTACCTTTTTTTTATTAATGCTGCAGTAAAATAACAAAAATGGCCTTCAATAACTACACTTTTACATGAATTAAGCGACACAGATGGTTTCTACATATTACAATATCTTAAATTTTGTGCTAATAGCGTAAGAATAAGAATATTGAAGGATACTTTATCATTTTACTGTAGCATTAATAAAAAATAATTTCCATGTCACCTATGTGCTTGAAAAATGACTTCATCACGTTGGAAAAAGCTCTTTTTATTAATGTGACAAAATCTTAAAAATCTTTTTATTAATTCAAAAAGATCAGATCCTTTTTATTATTTTTAAAAATATTAAAATACTAAAATTTAAATCTTCTATATATTATAGAGAAGTTCTCCTCCCTCAAAATTCTTCAAACCTCATTTCTAGCAATTTTAGAGGATGTCTTTAAATATTCATAAAAAATAAAATAAAATTCAAAAATAAATCTCCCATAAAAAAAAACAATAATTGTTATAGCGAAGCGGCATGGATTGGTTAAACAGGGTTACACCTATCTACACAACGGGTTGAATCAGGTCAAGTCAAAAAGGTCAAATGTGTCACATATGGTAGCAGAGGGTTATGGGTCAGATGTTGGGTGGGGGGTAAACTTGATTCATACAAAATAATTTGACCTTGATCCAGCCCACTATGGTATCCGAGTAGCCCTAATTTTATCCACCAATCTAGCTGGTCAAGTCGGTTTGGATTATCTATTGAGTCGAATATACATAACAGTATTTCATCCTAACACAATGTGTAAATTATAGGGAAAAATCGTATAGATAAGGAGGTCTCAATGCAAAATAATTTATTGACCTTGATCCAGCCCACTATGGTACTCGAGTAGCCCTAATTTTATCCACCAATCTAGCTGGTCAAGTTGGTTTGGATTATCTATTTAGTCGAATATATATAACAGTATTTCATCCTAACACAATGTGTAAATTATAGGGAAAAATCGTATAGATAAGGAGGTCTTACTGCAAAATAATTTATTGACCTTGATCCAGCCCACTATGGTACCCGAGTAACCCTAATTTTATCCACCAATCTAGCTGGTCAAGTCGGTTTGGATTATCTATTGAGTCGAATATACATAACAGTATTTCATCCTAACACAATGTATAAATTATAGGGAAAAATCGTATAGATAAGGAGGTCTCAATGCAAAATAATTTATTGACCTTGATCCAGCCCACTATGGTACCCGAGTAACCCTAATTTTATCCACCAATTTAGCTGGTCAAGTCGGTTTGGATTATTTATTGAGTCGAATATACATAACAGTATTTTATCCTAACACAATGTGTAAATTATAGGAAAAAATCGTATAGTTAAGGAGGTCTCAATGCAAAATAATTTATTGACCTTGATCCAGCCCACTATGGTACCCGAGTAGCCCTAATTTTATCCACCAATCTAATTGGTCAAGTCGATTTGGATTATCTATTAAGTCGAATATACATAATAGTATTTCATCCTAACAAAATATATAATTAGAGGAAAAAAATCGTATAGATAAGGAGGTCTCAATGCAAAGCCCGCTCTCTCTCTTCGCATCAAACTATGCACCCTTCGTCTCTCCATTCCTCCACCAATTTCACAACATTCCCAAATCAATTTCTAGGGTTCCATAAATTCCCCCTTTTCTCCACTTCTCTCTCCTTTTTTACACTTAAAAATCCCTCGCTTTCAATCTCTTGCAGCTTCAATCGGAACCCTAGAGAGAGACAGAGGGTGAAGGGGAAGGGGAAGGAGAATGTGTGGAGTGTTGATAACTATATGGCGGCGGCGAAGGAGGACGAGAGAGAGAGAGAGAGAAAGAGGAGAGGGAGAGGGAGAGGGAGGAGGGGGAAGAGGAGTGAGGGGTCTAGGGTTTTGGTGACTGGGGCTATGTTAATGGAGGTTGAGGATGTTTTGCAAACTCAGGTAATGTTTTTGGTTACTTTTGTTGAATCTTAGAGTTATTTTCTGTCAATTTGGTCTTTGTACTTTTAATTGGGTCAATTTAGTTTTTGTACTTTTGATTTTTCGAAGCTATGTTAATGGAGGTTGAGGATGTATTGCAAACTCAGGTAATGTTTTTGGTTACTTTGGTTGAATCTTAGAATTATTTTCTGTCAATTTGGTCTTTGTACTTTTAATTGTATCAATTTAGTTTTTGTACTTTTGATTTTCCGAAGCTATGTTAATGGAGGTTGAGGATGTTTTGCAAACTCAGTTAATGTTTTTGGTTACTTTTGTTGAATCTTAGAGTTATTTTCTGTCAATTTGGTCTCTGTATTTTTAATTGTGTCAATTTAGTTTTTGTACTTTTGATTTTCTGAAGCTATGTTAATGGAGGTTGAGGATGGTTTGCAAACTCAGTTAATGTTTTTGGTTACTTTTGTTGAATCTTAGAGTTATTTTCTGTCAATTTGGTCTTTGTACTTTTAATTGTGTCAATTTAATTTTTGTACTTTTGATTCTCCGAAGCTATGTTAATGGAGGTTGAGGATGTTTTGCAAACTTAGTTAATGTTTTTGGTTACTTTTGTTGAATCTTAAGAGTTATTTTCTGTCAATTTGGTATCTGTACTTTTAATTGTGTCAATTTAGTTTTTTGACTTTTGATTCTCTGGAGCTATGTTAATGGAGGTTAAGAATGTTTTGCAAACTCAGGTGATTCTTGACTCATGGATAGAGGTGTGTAAAAGTTGAGCTGAGCACTCTCTTATTTTAGCTTGAGCTCGAAGCTCTTATCGAGCTTTTCGAACCTTTGTTTGAGCTCGGTTCGATAAGCTGTTAGTGTGTTGAATACTTGGCTTGGCTTGTTAGCCTATTCGAGCTTGCTACCGAGTTGAGCTGAGCTTGTTATCAAGTCAAATTGAGCTCACGACTGGTCCGAGCTTGCTATCTAGTGGAGCTCGCTACTGAGTATTTTACGGATATGTGTCACTAATATGCATATTATACGGAAAATATCAAGAAAATGCGTATTTTACTTTATTATTGGCAATCTGACCTAAACGCCCTTTTTAAATAGGAAAATATGGATATGTGTCCAAAATGTGTACTATATGCGAATTTTACCTGACAGAGGTCGTAATAGATCAGTGCCCTCCCAAAGTAAGTCGATTAGCTTGATGTTATTTGCCTTTCTTGAGTTTGTGTTGTATTCTGATTAAATTGGTTTTGTGGTGTTTGATTAGGATGGTGGAATCAATTTGAAACTGATTAAGGGCCTGTTTGGGATTGCTTATTTCAGGGAAAAAAGTTTTCTGAGATTTGAGGGTGTTTGACAACTGAGAAAAAATGTTTTTTTATTAAAAGCAGAAGCTGTTTTTCTACTTATAAGCAGAAACAGAAATTTGGTGCTTATTTTTTTAAGCAGAAGCAGAAACAGAAGCAAAAACTAAACAATTGAGAAAGTTTATTTTAGGTACCCTATAATTTATTAATATATTTAAAAAATAATTTATATATTCAATATTTGAAAATATTTTAATTTTCTTAAAAAATTAAATATTTTTAAAATATTGAGAAAATATATTATAAATATTAAAAATATTTTTAATATTTTTAATATTTAAAAAATATATTAAATGTTTAGAATGGTGATGGTGATTTTTTCAACTATAAAAGACTTCTGTTAGTGATTTTTTTGGTAATTTTATAGAAAAAAAGCACTTTTTTTATTATTGGGCAAACACTCACAATAATACTATAAGCACTTCTTTACTGGTTGGCCAAACGCAAACTGTTTATTTGAAACAACACTTTTCATAAAAGTGCTTTTGCAAAAAGTGCTTCTGAAAAAAGCAGTTTTTTCACAGCAATCCCAAACAGGCCCTAAGGCATTTTAAGGTGAAATTTGATTATTCTTGGGTAATTTGGTTGATTTGGCATTTCCTATGCGTCAGTTGGTTGGGCTGTGGTGAACTAAAGAAGCTTATTTTGGGTCTAATGAACTTGAAACACTTCTGTTAGACCACTCTTGTGTGTCTCGTCTCTTTATAATACACTGCTTGTTGGTTTATTTGAATTTTCGATGTATCCTTATGCTTAATTTGGCTATTGTATCTAATATTATGAAATAGAGGTCTTATATGAAGTGGTAACTAGGGCAGGTATAAGTGGAACACTTTAGGGAGGACATACTGTTGGGCTTATGTGTGGAGCCTAATTTAATGGGCCTTGTCTATTAGTAGAGGATTGGGTCAATCTGATTCTAGCCCATGGTGCACTAGTGTTTTTTGTTGTGTGGGTATATATACACATGGGATTGTGTTGGTTGATGTGTACCACAGAATTGCCTCATGTACTATTTTCAAAAATAGTGAAATTATTTTGTTCACCTCCGTGGATGTAGGCTTTAAGCCGAAGAATGTAAATTTCAGTGTTCTTGTTTTCCTCAATCCCTGTTTGTTTGTAGTTGCTATTTCGATTTAAGGTTTGGTGTTCGTTGTGGTCCTTACACAGGCTGACTTTAATGTATGTATTCAAGAGAGGAAAACATACCTCGTGAAATATGAGCCCATGCTACTCTTTGTCTTAATTTAGTTGTCTTTCTTATATGGAGAAATTGATATTTTCCATTCCAGGAACCTGTGATTCGACCGGCATGGAATACTTTTGTGAGCAGTGTGAGTGGGATATGGAAAGGTGTTGGAGCAGTTTTTTCATCAATTACTGCTGAGATGGAACCAATTGAAATGGGAAGCAATAGTGAAGAACTTTATGATTGTTTTACGCTTTCGCGTATAGAAGCGGTGCCATCTGGCGGTAAGATGCCTCAGATCCACCGGAAAATCAACTGGGTCACGCTGAATCCGTATGGTGAAATGCAACAACGAAATGGAGGTAGTAGCAAAAACAAAGGGGATGCGTATCTCGAAGGGAAAAAGGCTATTGATGGTGGTACGACGAATCATATTTTGCCTAAATTCGAGTCGTTTGATCTTGGAAAGAGTGATGTGATGGAGGAAGATATCATGGGCATGGAGCCCGGTCTTGTTTTCTTTGAGGTAAGTCATTCTCATTTCTCTTGAGAGAACCAAGGATAGTTCTATAGTTGCAAGATTGATACAAGTAATATGCTGAAAGTGAATCCTATTTCTGTAGTTTATAATTGCACGAAGCGGGAGCGGAAAATAGAAGCGGGTATGGTGTGTGGGCAGTGATACAAGTTTTAGGAGCGTGGAGGACCTTTTATTTAACTATATATTAGATATACAAGGAAAAAAAAATTGAAATTTCATTAATTGAGTTGTTGAAGCATAAAAATATCATAGCAAAGTCAATATTAAGCAATAACCAAGAAAATTGAGTACTCCAATGAACAAACCAAGAAAATTGACTACAACATGTCCGTATTTAACGGAATAATATAATAGCCAATAAATCATCTAATGAGTACCTTCTTATCCAAATGATTCCAATATTGTTTGAACTGTGTTTCTGTCGAGTTTGATATACACAAACATGCGAATGTGATATCGAAACATCGAATTGCGTTTCTTGAGTATGAAAGTTGAAGCGCTAGCATTTTACGAATTTCCTGCAATTATGTGTTTAAGTCGTTATTGCCATCATCTAAGCTATATTGAGTTCATTTTAGATGCTTTATTGACTACTTAACTAAGATGATGAGTTCTATGGCTTGCAGGATGGATCTTATTCTAGGGGGCCCGTTGACATTCCAGTTAGTGAAGTTGTTGAGTCCAAATATTATCTTTCTCCAACATATAAATTTGAGCAAGTAAGTTCTCCAGAATGCATCGGGTTCGTAAAAATATTCTCGAGTATACTTAATACATAGTTGTATCTTCCCATTTAAAAAGGACTGTTTGCATACGATTGCCAATAATTCAGTAAAATATGTGTTGTATTGATATGGTCCGTATAATACACGTCTTATAACACGTATCCGTATTTTTCTGCTTAAAAAACAAATGATTAATTGAAAATAATTACTACCTTCACCAAAATTAAATATCCATATTTTATATTTTGCTAAGTTTGTCAATTTAACTCTCAAATTATTGATTATACCCATCATTTACTATTTGCTATGCTTACTGCTACCACTAGTGTGGCTAACTTTATAAAACAAAGTTGAGTTGATAGAATTATAGCCCTGTCCACTTTGTTTGTATTTTAAAATAATGAGTTGTTTTAGACATATGAATATATCAATATGTAAATTTTTTAGAGGTCAACGAACATCATGTATAAAGCCGAGTAGTGCACGCACGCAATAGATCTCATTTAATTCTCGTACTGCATTTTACTTAGGTGTAGAGTTGTTAGGGAGAAAGAAACTCTCCTTGATTGTGAAGGAAATATCAATATTCACATAAGTAGCATCATCTTGTTATAGAGATTAGCATATCCATGCCTAATCGAGAGTTTTTAGGCATCCTATATCCAACCAACTAAATATCCAAACCTTAAACAATCTTGTATTTGAGGAATAGATAAACTGAATATTATTCAGATAGTCTAATATCTCCTTTAGGCTCTGATTACATCGGTATTTATAGAAAAGAAATAAGAATCCTAAGTGAAAATAGATGTGTAAACCATTTAGTCTTTGGTTTATCGTAAACATGGTGTCAAATAGATCCCATTATACAATGTTCCGCTGTCATGCTATGGATATTGAGCTAGTGCTTACGTGATTAGCCATTACATAAAGATACCTTTGTAAATGAGCCGAGTTGACTTGAATCTTATCAACTAAGCTCTAACAAAAGCTTGATAAGAGCTTGACTTGAATTTGAGCTCGATAAGCGTTATCGACCTCGAGTTTGAACAGGGGTTACTCAGCTTGACTTGGCTCATTTACGCCCCTAAGTACAATGTGTCTTTAATTAGATGCTAATTCCGAGGTTCAATGTTTAACAAGCTTCCACTGTTTCCTTATCAGTGCTTGGTTAAGGGCTGCCATAAACGACTGCGTATCGTGCACACTATAGAATTCAGTAATGGCGGCGCTGACATCCAGATACTTAGGGTTGCTGTCTATGAAGAACAGTGGGTCAGTCCTGCTAATATCCCAGATCCCAGGTATTTTCATGCTTTCCCGCCGTTTCATTTTTTAGTTTTCCTTTTCATCTTCAGTTTTTCTTGTATATTTTCCATTTGTAGAACATATTTATGAATGGAAGATAGTTAATGATTAACTGAAGATGAAATGGCGGAATTAGGGTAACTAATCTAAAAATGACAAGTTATCGATTCGAGTAGAAATCACATTGGAATTTTCTTTTGGATATAAAAATTTGGATGTCGGATATTGTCTGTTTATATGTATGAATAATACTAGATATTGATTTAATTTTGAAGTTATCCAGGTTATACGATTTTAAAGCACAAACTCTTTACTCATAATGCTTAATCGAACATAAGAAAGAGAGTAATTCGTTGTTGAAATTGGATATGGTTTCCATCCGTGTGGGGAAAATTTGGAAATATGAAATATGGAAAAATGGAAAAATGTTTTTCAACTTTTCCAATTGGAAAACTGCCATTTTGCAGAACTTTCTAGTTTCCTGTTTTCCATAGAAAATTTTTCGGAACACCCGAAAATTCTTTGTTTCTATAACAGGGGTGTAATAAGCCGATCCAGCTCGTGAGTGCTTGTGAGCCAGATCATCACAAACCTCGAAAGACTTGGTTCGTTTCGAGCTCCGCTCAAAAAATGATTTTTCTTTCATAAAGGTAATTATTCTCTCTTTTTATGAAGGGGTAGTTGATTTTCTCTCAATGGAGGAAAATATTTTTCGTATATGTTATTGTTATAAAGTTTTGTAAAGAAATGATAGATTTGAGATGGAAAAGGTTTTTCGTCAAAACAACTGGAGTCGTAATCACTTATTTCTAAGTTCTCTCCCTCTGACACAGTGAGACGGAGTTTGATCTCAAGCCCTTCTCCCAACGAAAACGAACTCGTCCCTCAGAGCTTGTAGGTCCATGGAAAGTATTTGAAGTAAGCGCCACGCCAATCTACGGTGACGATCTTGCCACCGAAGAAATCAACGGCTCTCCATACGTATACCTATGCATGGAAACTTTAAAGAAAAGAAATTTACCCGAAAACCCAGCTTACTTTGGAGAAGAAGAGATGTTAGACATGCAAGATGTGACTCTTCTTTGGCTTCCTGGTGGCATCACCGCCTATGTTGACGTCAATAAGGACGGTGTCCTTTGCATTGGCGTCGGGTGGTACTCCGACGAAGGGATCAACCTTGTTATGGAGAGAGATTATGGAATGGATGGGAAGCTTCGTGAGGTTCGATGGAAGTCGGAGGTCAAGAGGAGGTGGTCTGATCCATCGATGTGAGGTGTCTTGCCGGTTTTGAAGTTTTAGGGGCTCAAATCGAGTTATGGAGCTGTCCAGGTCAGTTTAAGCACGTTCCGAATATTCACTTTATATTATAACGGGTTTCTAATGTTAAATATGTACATATTTAGAAGGGTAAATTACATACTAGTATTATGGGGTATGTTGTATTAATTTTTTAGTGCACAAACATTGCAAAAGTTACATGTATCTGATAAAACGCTCGAATTAGCGGTGTGTAAGGGTGTAAAATAGGTATTTCATCCAACTTTTCTTCATTAATATTTTCACAATATTGTGGTTGGTGTGTAGGATGAGGGGAATAACAAGGGGACCGGGGATTTGCCAACAAATAACGGAAAGTTTTACGCCCCGTTGCCCCGTCATTTAGATTATTCTATGAAATACATTTAAGTTTTGTACTAATAAGTTATTTCACAATATATATGGACTAAAAATTTCTTACAAGCCTCGGATTATTAATATGCAGTTTATATTGTTTACAATATATTATGTGGATTGTTATTTCTTCAGTTATAAATGTTTATATATGATAAAAACAAACTTATAATATAATTATTTTCAAAAGGAGCTATTTATGAACTCTGGGCTCAAGCAGTTACTTGGCTTGCTTGGGGTATGGATCGGCTTTAGTTTTGGAGACGGTTTTGGTCCATACCAAATATAAAAAGCTTTGTTGGAAGTGTGGATATTTTGAATTTGATGTTGTGTGGATTTTAAGACATTTTCTTCACATATTTTGTATAGGATCCTCTTCTATGTCAAATCTAAGGATCGGAATCCCTGATTCCGAACATGGGTTTAAGAATTTGGGTCAAGACAACGGAGGCCTTGGAAATTGTTGGCTGGAAGCACGACAACTACTACAAATCCAGTGCCTAAAAGGCTGTCGCCAAGGCAAGGGTTTTTGTTTGGGGGGAGGGGGGCGCGGGTGAAATATATGCAATTGTCCTCTGAAGGGAGGCTGTTTCTGAGGGCCCTCAACCCTAAAATGTATAAACGCAAAAATCTAAAAATGGAGCAATATTTATATTTAAAAGGATAAAGTCAAAGTCAGATTTAACGTCAAGTGAAATAAAATATTACCAGACATGCAAATATGCAAGCAATAATAATAGTGAACTTGGAAGCCTAAGGACACTATAAACTGGTATTGTTGTGCTATTCAATCCTAATAGCTATGTCGGCCACAAATATCTTTGACCGTCACTTAGTTCTATATAAGATCATCTCTTCATTAAGGTTTAAGTGAGTAAGGTCATGTCTAATTGTCTCCATCTCCTCATTTAGACTTTATTTGTAAATTTGTAATTCTTGCAAATTTTTTAATTTTGTCAGTGGTGTACTTAGACTCTATTAGTTTAAGGCCTAATTGGTATCACTTCTTTTTTGGTTTTTGTGGAACTAATAGGCCATGGGAACAACGACGATAACAACAACAAATCCAGTGCCTTCAAAGGCTCCCGCCAAAAGCAGGGTCTGAGGAGGGTAGATGTACGCAGTCTTCCCCCTTCAGGGGGCTACCTTGAGGAGAAGCTGTTTCCGAGGATCCCTAACCTAAAAAGTTGGTCTGCATCCATCAGGCAAAGACCTCTAAATTGAAAAATAAAAAATAAGAAAAAATAATAGGCGATAGGAACGATTATTATTTTTGTTTTTTTTTGGTTTTTTGGAGTGAAAATTAAAAATAAAAAATAAGAAAAAAATCGTTTTAAAATTTGCTTTTAGTTTATCGAAAACTAAAATCAACAAACAAAAAAGCTTCGCCGGACAGGGGTTCCTGAATTTTAGGGGCCTCCAAATTTTAGAGGTTACAGTTTGTGAAGTAACAATTATTAATATTAATATATTTTAAAAGAAATTTTATTATATATGAAGGATCTTATTTAAAAATTTTGCTCGGTGCCCAAAAAATATCAGGACCGGCTCTGCAAAAAGATACCAATTAAGTCCTTAAATTGGACATCTCACATGAAATCCACGATGTGCATGTAATTTTGGTTGTAAGGTGAAGTGAAAATTGGAAGAAATTGCACTAGACAGTCTAATTAATACAACAACAACAAGAATAGATCCAGTGTCTCAAGGACTCCCGCCTAAGTGGAGTCTGGGGGGATGAATGTATGCAACCTTACCCCTTCAGGGTGTAACCTTACCAAGTGACTGTTTTCGAGGACCTCCAACCTTATAGGGTTGGCAAGGACTTCCCAGAAGGTCACCCATCTTGTTACTACTCTTACCCGAGCATGCTTAACTTCAAAGTTCTAATGGGATCCGGTGTCTTAATGCCTGGTAAATGAACCCTAGATTGTCTAATTAATACAAACAATTTTTTTTGGGGTTTTTTTTTTTTTTTATCATTTTTCAATAAAAATCTATCAATTTTTTACAACGAAGTATATGATTGATAAAATTTAAAACTTTGTGATACCTAAGTGATAAAATATTAAACCTCAATGTATTCTATTATATAGATTGAACTATCAAGCTACCTAAGTGATACATGGTCAAATCTTACGTATTTAAGATTGATCTCAATAGAACCTCATTTTTGTCGCATTATAAAAAAAATGGGGCTTTACCCATCCGGCAGTACTCTAGTTTTGTTAATCCCATTTTTTTTTTTTAACTTTTTAGTATTTTAATGACTATGCCATTTTTATTATATTTTAATTATTTCAAAATACATAACAAAAATACATTGAAAACAAAACATTATTAAAAAAAATTAGCTACGTAGCTGTTGGAGGTCAAAAACCTTTTTAAAACAACAACAACAACAACAATCCCAGTGCTTCAAAGGCTCCCACATAAGCGGGGTCCGGGGGGGGGGGGGGGGGGGGGGGGGGTAGATGTATGCAGCCGTCCCCCCTCAGGGTGTCAACCTGAAGAGAGGCTATTTTCGAGGACCCCCAACTTGAGAGGAATGTCTTCATTGCGTCATGGTGACCTGTGAGCAATAGAGCATTAAAGCAAACGATTAAGCTATAACATGAAAAACGTCCTAAAGGAGACTACGAGGCAGAACCTTTCGACAAAGGCAGCTAGCAAAAGCAAATACGCCAAATAAACAAATAGGCAAATAAACAAATAAGCAAATAGGTCGATAATAGACAGATAGCCGCTACCTCTGCTACTCCTATGCTAGTCCTCTCTCGAGCTCTAGCACTATCTAGCTCTATCTGAAGCTATCTCCTTCTGTGGGTTTAAGAGGGTAAGGTCCTGCCGTACGACTGCAGTCGTCCCTCCTTTGGTCAAAAACCTTTTTTAAAAAAAAAGCAAAAACCTCCATACATAATTATTAAAAACAAAGTAAAAAAATTAATGTCAAAATATAATGTTTTGACGTAGGGTCTGTTTGGGATTGCTATTCTAGGATAATAAGTGCTTTTCTTTGAAAAAAAACACTTTTCTGAAATTTGGAGGGTGTTTTGCAACATCAAAAGTGCTTTTTATTAAAAGCAAAAGCTGTAGTTACTTTTAAACAGAAGTAGAAATTTAGTGCTTTTAATTTAAGCAGAAGTAGAATCAAAGACTTAAAATTTGCATGACAAAAATACCTCTACTCAAAACATTAAAATTACATCATACCCTTATACAAATATCATATTTCAAAATCATATTACTTATGCTATCTATATACAAGTTTGAAATATATGAGTTCGCTATATTACTTGTATTACATTTATTTTCTTTCATAATATAACATAACATAATATATATATGGGGCAGCGTTCTTATAAGAGAGTGAGAGAGGCGGATCCTGGCCCTCCATTGTAATGAATGACCAAGATTTGTGAATATTAAAAAATAACAGTTTATGGCCCATACCTCTTCATGGGGCAGAAAGAAAGTAGGGGTAAATAAGGGAAATTATTTTTTTTAAATACTCAAAAAATTTTGGCCGTAAATTGTTATTTTTTTTAATATCCAATAAATCTTGGCCGTTCATTATAATAGAGGGCCATGATTCGCCCTTTTTATACTCTCACCCTTTCATAAGAATGCCACTATATATATATATATATATATATTATATTTATTTTACTTAATAATAATAATAACAACAACAATACCAATAATATTAATAATAGTCATTTTAGGTTTTTAAGAAATAATACTTAATTATGAATAAAATAAATGAGAATATTATTTCTTACATTTTAATTCATTATTATTTTATAAAAAATTAAAACCTAAAATTTTTAATATATACTAAAAAACTGTTTAAAATTAATTTTGTATCTAAACACTATTAATTATAAAAGTATTCTACTCATATTCTTTTTGATAATTTGACAGAAAAAAATACTTTTCTTAAAAATTAACAATAATAAAATAAGCGCTTCCGACTGATTGAGCCAAATACAACCTACTTCTTTAAAATAACACTTTTTATAGAAGCGTTTTTACAAAAAATATTTTTAAAATAAATAACTTTTTTACAGCAATTACAAACAGGTCCTTAATGAACGGCCAAAAAGCTATATTGTATTGTAGCCATTTCAAACTAAGAAGATAATAATGAAATTTTAAATGAACTCCCGGCGATGCCCATAATTTTTTAACACAAAAAGTTATATTTATTTAATAAAATAATTTAAATAGCTATATGTGATAATACAAAATAGGGTCCACCTTTATTCTTTTATATTAGGGTTATTTACAATTTAGTACTCTAATATTTTTAAAAATAATAAAAAAAACCCTAAGCTTTTTAAATTATTAAAAAGCCCCCTAAATTTTTGTTGTATTAATAAAAAGACCCCTCACAGGTGTGAAGACGTCATTTTGGATTAACAGAGTTGACGTGACAATTGCTTTTTATTAGTGCTACAAAAAAAATGACCTATAGTACACTTCAACACCTTTATTCTGCTTTATAAGCATGAAATTTGAGATGTCATATTATGTAGAAGTTATCTATTTTCGTTTAATTTGTTTTAAAATATTGTTATCATAGAGTTCTTTTGTCATTTTACTGTGCCATTAATAAAACCGCAGTTGTTATACTAGTTTTGTTGATTAAAAGTAACATTATCATGCTGGAGATTGACTTTTTTATTAATGCAGCAAAAATTTAAGGGCCTTTTTATAAATATGACAAAAATTTAGGAGCCATTTTAATAATTCAAAAAAATTAGGATCCTTTTTATTATTTTAAAAAATGTGAAGGTACTAAAATATAAATAACCCTTTATATTATTATTTAAATAATTTTATTAAATATATATCACTTTTTAAATTAAAAAATTATTTTATAAAATTTATGTACTAAAAAATTAATACATCTGAATTTAGAGCATTAATACCTAATTTAACCTTTTAAACACAGCACAGAGATACACAAAAACCCAAGGAATGACTTGAAACTTATCTCTTCTTGTTCTTCCCCTTCAAACTCAAAATCTTTCAAATCCAAAACCCTAATTTCCCCCAAAAATGCTTCTCCAATCCCCCATTTTACCCTCCCCCAATTCTCTCTCTTCCCCATCTGGGTCTCCCTCGATCAAAACCCTAAATTTCCCAATTAAAACCCTAAATTTCCCAATCAAAACCCTAAATTTCTCAATAAAATGCTCAATTTCGCAGGTGGATTACGAGAAGAGGCCGATGATGAAGTGGAAGAATGTGTATAGGAGGATTTCGTTGATGAAGCAGCCGGAAATGGGGGCGGATAGTGTGTTGAATCAGTTTGAGAGTGAAGGTAAG
Organism: Simmondsia chinensis; assembly: GCA_018398585.1. Classification (NCBI taxonomy): domain Eukaryota; kingdom Viridiplantae; phylum Streptophyta; class Magnoliopsida; order Caryophyllales; family Simmondsiaceae; genus Simmondsia; species Simmondsia chinensis. Next base: position 14,781,568 of record JAGTTD010000026.1, on the reverse strand, counting down.
GTCATTACCAAGTGGGAGATTTGTAGGATTGTTAGGGAGTTGAGGAAGTTTAAAAAATTCAAGCTTGCTCTTCAGGTATGACTTCGTTTTGTTTATTAAACGAGATCGAATATGTATGTATATTATTCGGCTGTATGTATAAAAATGTTGGTGAAAAGTTCATTGACTTATGCAAGTAATAGGGTTGTTTTCTCTCTCTCTCGGTTTATTAAATGAGATCTAATATGTATGTGTATTAGCCGGCTGTGTACACCAGAACGTTGGTGTAAAGTTCGTTTCCTTATGAAAGGAATGGACAATGCTAGTCATGGTAGCAGTAGCAGAAATATGAGACGTAGTAAGTGACAGGGTATAATTAATAATCTGAGAGTTAAAGTAGCAAAATTAGCGAAATATAGAATATGAATATTTGATTTAGATGGAGGTGTTGATTGTGAGGAGTTGAGGAAGTTTAGAAGATGCAAGCTTGCTCTTCGGGTATGGCGTCGTTTTGTCTCTCTTGTTTCTCTCTTTCTTGTTACTAGTTATTAGATGTTGGTTATGAGTCAACTTGTGTCTGTTGTTCATCTTATCTGTTGCGATAATGTGGGGGAATTATAGGGAAGTTGAGGTTGTATGCGAATTGGCGATGGGAAGTTGCAAAATAGAGTCTTTTTTAGTTCTAAAAGACAAAAATTGCAAATAAGAAACGATACTGATAGGACCTAATTACTTTTGATTATGCATCCAATTATGCATTCAACTTGGCTTCAGAACAAGCCGGTCATGACAATTTCGGGGCACCCAAGCGAACTTCTCATGTGGTTCCCCTCATATATATTAACATCTCTCTTATAACACCATACTAATACAACAAATCAACTTATTAATATTAACAATTAAGACTTTAAAAACTACAACCCGTAAAATATGGGACCCCTAGACTTGGAGGCTCCGAGCAGTTACTTGGTTTGCTTGGGGTTATGTTTGACCCTGCTTTAGAACATCTGATAGGCTTGGAAAGTACTTTCTCTTAAGAGAACATTATGAGTAATCTTCATAAATGTCCTTGAATTACTTCAAGTACAAGATAGTGAACTTGCCTATTCATGTTGTCTTTTGGGAGATGTACGATGAGTTCCGGAACATCTATGGTTTTGTCATTATGTAGTAATGGATTTTCAGCAGTTATACTTTTGGTTGATTCATAGTGATACTTGTATTAGTGCATAGTAGCATGAAGCGGGAACGGGGAAGCGGGTAGTTGAGATGTTTCTAAACTTGGGAGCGTGGAGAGATACTTATAACACTATATATTAGATATAGAAGAAAAATTAATGAAATGTCACTAATTAAGTTGTTTAAGCATAAATATCAAGACAAAGTCAATGTTAAGCAATGACCAAGAAAAGTGAGTACTCAATACTATCCGATCATTCTTTAAATTGAGTGGTATAATTAGTCCACAAATCATCTAATAAGTATCCAAAATTATTCCATAATTGTTTGAATCATGTTTCCATTGAGTTTGATACAAGTTGGAAAAGAAAGTATGACTCCGAAATGCCAAATCGTGTTTTTGAGAAAGAAACATTAGCATTTAGGAGTTTCCTGCAACTTTGGTATAATGCCGCCTTAATGCAATATGTAGTTGTATTTTATTTATAATAGCATGCTTAAATTGTCTTTACATATTAGAAACAACATAAACACTAAAATTAATGACTCCATCTTTTTTGCAAACATAAGAATAAAAAGAATAATTTTTTTTTTTTAAAAAGGAGGATCAAATTATTTTGAAATGATGGATGAACATTGAACCTAAGACCTCTAGGTTCGGGGCTTAATTATTGCACCAACTCCGACAGCTCAGTAAGTGAAGCTTATGTTCCAAAAGGAGCACTGAATGCAATTGCGGTCACCTGTTATGTAATATTAACTATATTTTTATTCCACGGATTGTGATTTCGATTTTGTTTTTCAATAAAGAAAATATTTTTCCGACTTATGATTGCTGAAAATACGATGTGAATCTTGCACGTAAGTATTGAAATTACCAAATGTTGTACTGTATTTATTTGACCTTGAATCGTTACTGTTTCTTATGTTCTGTAGGTATACGAATGGATGAACAACAGAATCGAGAGATTCAGATTATCGAGCAGCGACACAGCGATCCAACTTGATCTAATAGCTAAAGTTCATGGAATCGCGAGCGCTGAAGATTACTTCTCAAGGCTTCCCGATACCTTGAAAGACAAACGAATATACGGGGCTCTTTTGAATGCCTACGTAAGCGCTAAGTCAAAATCTAAAGCAGAATCTTTGATGGAGAGGATGAGAAATAAGGGGTACGCGATGCACCCACTTCCATTCAATGTCATGATGACGCTTTACATGAAACTTAAGGAGTACGACAACGTCGAGAAGTTAGTTTCCGAGATGAACCAGAAAAATATACAATTGGATTTATATTCGTATAATATATGGTTATCTGCTCGTGGGTCCTGTGGATCCTCTGAGGGAATGGAACAGGTCTTCGAGCAGATGAAGTTGGATCCTACTTTAACACCGAACTGGACCACTTTGAGTATTATGGCGGCTATGTACATCAGACTGGGCCAGATTGAGAAGGCTGAATGGTGCCTTAGAAACCTCGAAAATAGAATTAACAGGCGCGATAGGACCCCGTTCCATTATCTCATTAGCCTGTATGGTAGTTTAGGAAACAAAGGAGAAATTTATCGTGTATGGGATGTTTATAAGACGAGCTTCCCCACTATCCCGAACTGGGGCTATCATGCTGTGATTTCATCGCTTGTTCGAGTAGATGACATCGAAGGAGCAAAGAGAATATATGAGGAGTGGATTCCCGTGAAACCCACTTATGATCCTAGAATCGGGAATCTTCTCCTCAGTTGGTACGTCGAAAAAGGGCTTTTTGAAGAAGCGATGAGTTTCTTTAATCATATGAATGAAGCAGGAGGCAAGCCTAACACGACGACATGGGAGATTCTCGCAGAAGGTCATATCAAAGAGACGAGGATTTCCGACGCTTTATCTTGCTTCGAGAAAGCTTTCTCAGTTGAGGGTGCTCAGAGTTGGAAGCCAAAACCCGTTAACGCGTTCGCCTTTCTTGATTTGTGTGAGAGAGAAGGTGATATGGGTAGCAAGGAGGTTTTCATCGCGTTGCTGAGAAAATCGGGTTCGTTGGAAGATGAAACATATCGGTCATTATTGAACGGGTATATCGGTATTGAGAACAGCCAAGATAATGAAAACATCACAAATGAAAGAAAATTTGATTCAGATATCTCGGATGAAGACAGAGAGGAGGAAGAATCCGAATTTCTGCTGTCTGTAACAGACTAGTGTGTGATCAAATGTTACGAGTGTTATTTACTCCATTGTTCTCTAATGTTTTTTTACTTGTTCAAATTGGTTTCTCGTCTTTTCTTTTGTTCGAATAGCCTTTAGTGTTTGTGAGTTTCTTCAAATTGGTTCTTCATCTTTTCTTTCGCTCAAAGTAATCCCTAATGTTTTTATTTTATAACAAAACTGATCCCTCTTCTGGTGACTGAAATTAGGTAACAATTAGAAAGATGAGGGACCAATTTGAATAAATTTATAAATACTGGGACTATTTTAAACGAAAAAAAAGATAAGAAACTAATTTAAATAAACTTATAAACATTAAGAGCCAATGGATTAAATAGTTCCCTTACTAGTTCAGACGTCTGCTGCAGGTCTTTTTTTTCATAACTTGGGCCATAGTTCTGCATGAAGTTATGATTTATCATATTGTCTTTTGGCCCCTTGTTATATAATGATTTTGTATACTTGGTTTTTTTTTCTTTTTGCTAGGGCTCTCGAGTTTAAATGAGCCCGGCCCCAATCGAGGATAGACTGAGAGAGCAATATTTGCCGTAGTTTGGGCATGTTAGGAGGAGATTAAGCACTGCCCTTGTAAGAAGATGCAAAAAACTCCATATTACAGATGGGAAGTGAGGAAGAGGCCGGCCAAAGAAGAGTTGGATGGAATCTATTCGACAGGTCCTCGCCTATCTCAACCTAAATGAGGAGATGGCCCTAGATTGAGCTTAGTGGCGGGATAGTATAGGTGTAAACATAGCGGTTTAGGGCTTAGTGGCGGATTAGTATAGGTGTAAACACAACGGTTTAGAAGCGACAAGCACTTCTAAGCTAGTCTAAGCTAGTACTAGCGCCACTAGGCTTCTTGCATGCCTGTTTGTTTGTACACAGTTTTGCCTTACTACTCGTTGCTTATGCTCTGTATATGCTTGTATTTTGTCGTTATGTAGGCTCTTTTGCCTAGATGCTTGTTTGTTTTTTGCTTTTTGGTCTCGCTTCTATGTTTTCATTTTTTTTTTTTATGCTTTTCATGTTTCCCTTGCTCTTCATGCTTATTAGGTTGGGAGTTCTCGAAAATAGCCTCTCGTTAGAGTATCGGGATAAAGCTGCGTACATCCTTTGCCCCCCTCCCACCCACACCCTACTTTCATGGGAGCCCTTGAGGTACTGTGCCTGTTGTTGCTGCTGCAGTTGTTTCTTGAGTTTAAATGAGCCAGTCTCGAACTTAATTGTTGAGTATACGAAGTTTGAATTTAAATGAGCTGAGAACGCGACTAATTATTTTGAATGCAAACAAGTCTTAGATCGAGCTAGGTTTGAGCTCAGTTGATGGTTTAGAAGATGACCGATTGAATTGAAACAACTTCTTTCCAACTATGCCAGATTATGGACGAAATTTACAGCATCTCGATGAAAGTTACCAATCTTTTGCCAAAATTAGGTGTCAAATTTGTTTCTAGTAAAAAAGTTGCCAATATGTCACATGCCAACACTGTTTGGCAAAAGTCCACCGAATTTCAATTAGAGGCAGCTAAGTAACCAAATTTTAAAACCTCAAATGTCTTACTGTATATATATATGTTAAAGTATAAGCATTATTTGTAGAAAACACCAAATTTCAATCTATAGAAAGCTCGAACCTTAGCGCACCAAACGGGTAAAATTCCTATTAAATGATGACATTCAACAGAAGGAATAAGTCCCATCCCAAGGCGAAAGGAACTTTACTCAAACCTTCTTTATCTGGAGGCTAACCCCATGTTGAGGCTCGATAACCAACCTAAAAGCAGGGCAATGCACATACTCGGGTGAAAGCGAGAAACTAAACTTAGCCAAAATTAAGGACAAAACGAGCTTCAGCTCCACTATGGAAAAGTGTTGGCCAAGGCAAACCCTAGTGCTTAACCCGAATGGCATGTAAACTTGTGGAGCATTGCAAGCCCCAGCGATGCCCTTAGCGAACCTTTGTGGATTGAATTGTAGTGCATCTTGGCCCCAAAATAGTGGGTCTTGGTGCAAAAATGGAACCGGGATTCGAATTGTGGTGCCCTTTGGGATTTTAATTCCCTTCAAGGTCATGTCTTTTAGGACTCCTCGTACTACAAATGCTGCCGGTGCATATAGCCTTAGTGTCTCTTGGATTATCATTGTCAACTGCAAATAAGAGAGCGGAAGCAGTTAGCCTGTAAAAAGCAATATTCTTTTACGAGGAAAAGAGGTACAACACTGCCTTAAGAAGGGCCACTGACACTTGGGAGAAGGGGGAAATAAGCTTGGAACCCAAGACTTCATGCTTAGGGCCGGCTCGCTTAACTAGTGTACCCAAACAAATAGCTCATGTAGAAAATTTATTACTAGGTATTGTGAGATTTAATCATTTAACACTCGGTACTCTAATATTTCAATATATAAAACACGTACCATAAAGTTTGTTATTTTAATCACCTCGCCGTGAATTTTGTCATATTTCAGCTACTTTCCAGTAGAAAATGTTGATGCGGTATATGATTAATATAATATGTGAGGTATGTTAGTGTTTTTCGGTGAAAATTCAGGATTACGAGGTTCCATTAGAAGCCACCTATATAAATTGCGGAAACCATGTATCGTATCAGCATTTTCTACAATAGCTAATGGGTAACAACCAACAACAAACCGTCAACAGTTAATAGGTAACAGGTGACAACTGATAGCTAACAACTATCAATTAAGAACCAACAAATCGATCGTTGATGTCAAATATAACTTTTGTTTTGACTTATAATTTTCAATTTTTATCCAAGCCTCTTAAAGAGGAAAAAAAAAAAAAAACCAAAAATTAAAACACTAAGGATCTTTTTTATATCAAATTTTGTTTGTAACTTTTGGTTTTTAAGAAATTAAAATTCATATTTTTGAAATACCTTTTTTTATTTTAAGTGAAAATTAAAAACAAAAAACCAAAATAAGAAAAATATGCTTAAAATACATGACAACAAACAAATCCTCCCATATACTTTAGAGAAACACGTACCACTTTCATGTTACGAAGAGCCTCTGCATTAGGCACCCCACTGTGCCCACAGATCTCAACCACCTCTTCACGAGCCCGACCTTGCCAGTCCGGATGCATGGCTAACAACATTAATGCCCATGCAGCCGTCGTCGCAGTGGTTTCATGGCCAGCAAAGTAGATGTTCTTGCAATTATCGACAATAAATTTTTCACGATCGAGTTTCTCCATAAACTTAGAATTATCCCAAGTGTCGGTGGCCTCGAGTATTATTTGTAAGAAGTCCTTTTCTTGTTGTGCTTCCATGCGCTCTTTCACCACTTTAACTATTTCTTTGTTGATCTCCTTCTCTAGTTTCCTTATTTGCCTATTGATTTTGGTCGGTGTCAACCTAGCCCATTCGACAAACCAATGTTAAAATACAGTAGAACTTCGTTAAATTTAGACTCAATAAATTGCATACTGTTAGAAAAAATACCTAGTAACTGGATTAAATTTAGATGGAAGTGTAAAGAAATCGAAGAAGCGGAGAGGAGAAGAGAGAGAAATCAATTACAAATAGAGAACTTTTTATACATTAGTACTCGGTAAATTGAAAACTGTTAAGACAAATACTCAATTCTAGGTTCAATTTAGATACAAGTGTAAATAATTGAAAGAAGTTGAGAAGAGAGAGGGAGAAAAATCAAGGACGATTCGATTTGCATAAAAAATCTTTAAATGAGTGGAAAAACACTGGTAAAGCAGAAAACTGTATATACAGTGGGAAGTCTCACATGCTAACATGTATAGAAGCAGCTAAAGAGCCTAAATTTCCCTTAATGGGACTAACTGGCTAAGGAAGTAATAAGGTCTCAGAATCGTAACCAATCACTAACCTGTATTTCTAGATTAGGCTCGGGTTAGAACATGAAATAAGTTGGAAAACATAAATCTGGTGTTATATATATACTGAAATATTATGGTGCGTATGATATTTAAATTATAAATTGTCATAAACATTTGAATGTACACATACCACCCGGGGATACCGAAAAAGGGATTTTTGGCCATTAACTCTTGAAGAGCTCTGAGTTTTGAGAAAATCTCTTTGCCTCGAGAATAATGACATCCAAAAGCGGCCCTAGAAATGATATCCGCTGATAAGTGCCTTAGATCCTCATCAACAGTAATGGTTGCAGTTCCGCTGCTTGCATTTATTTTATCCTCCCATCTACTTATCATCGTGCTTGTTGCTTCTACCATCGACCTCATCATCCCCTGCCCAAAAAACAAAAATACCGCTCGATATTATTATCGGTTGGGTATGTTTGATATTGTTTTGTTTGATTACTTTGTTGGAATTTAGATTACGATTCTATTATCCAATTCCATGGTATTAGATTTTTAAATAAGAAACATTCATTCCAATCTGACATGACCGGAATGTTAAAAATTATATCATTCACTAAGGTCTTATTCAATATTATTTTTTGCCCGCGTTTTTCGGTCTTTAGAAGCTAAAAACTATATTTTGAAAATAATTTTTTTTTATTCTTATTTTTAGTTTTTCCCTTTTTCGAGTGAAATCGAAATCCAAAAAATAAAAAAAGACATCGTTTCTAAAAACTAGTATTTTTGTTTTCCAAAAATCCAAATTGGTAACCCAAAAAAAAAAAAAAAAAAACCAAATTCGCACAGTATCCAAAGTGCCAGACTTTAATTACAATGAAAATTGAAGACAGGAAACAAAGAAAAAGAAAAACCCATCTTCAAAAATTGGTTTCATTTTTCAAAAATAAAAAATTACAAATAAAGAAGAATACTGATCAAGTCATTCAACCATACAACTAAAATAACACAATATAAACTGAACATGAACTAAATTAATACAGTAGAAAGGGATAGTAACATATGATGAAAATAACCGTAAACAGAAATACCTTAACTTTATCTGGGTAGAACTCGGGGGAGATAATTTTTCTTTGAAAAGCCCAAAAATGACCACTCGATGATAAAATGCCTTTACCGAGCAATGGTCCTCTATCCTTTGATAGATAAGAAGGCTTTCCCATGTCCAAAGATGTGCATAGGCTTATCTCCTTCACCATTTCCGGGTCCGTTATGCTTAGTATTTGTATGCTTCCACTCGAATACGTAAACATCGATCCTGCCACCATAAGTGTATAAACGAATCAAACGTTTGATGAACTATTTGTTATTGCTTTTGACTAGGGCTCCCTTGTTTACATTCTATAGGCTTAATAATTTAACGAGCTAAGTTTGAGTACAGCCGATACTCTTAATAAGCTGAGTTTGAGCAAGATTTATTTGACTCGTTAACATTAACAAATAGTTTGATAATAGCTCGTATGGCTCTGTTAATGCTGATAACTTGAGGTAACTTATTGCATATTTTGAAATGTTGCGGTATTTATGGGATAAATGCTTAAACCTCAGAATATTTAAAAATAAATTATCTTATTTAAATTAATAATTTACAATGTTATTTTTAGTATTTTTTTGGAAAATTATACACTTGAATGTGTAAAAAAAAGAATTTTCATCAAGTAATATATACTAATGGTGTAGCACTAGATACATTTCATATACTTTTTTTTATAACCATCGGTTGACGCTTTATTTGGTCAATTTTGTTTTTAAGAAGGTAAGGACAAACAGCTTTAGAATAGTTCGTGACGGACGGTGTGGCCTAAAGCATCAACACAGATGAGAGAATAGAGGGCTCTGTCAGATGGTTGATCCCACAGCGAAAGATCAGGAACCCCATAACCAAGTTCACTAACCAATTCGCAAATTCGTTGGCTTCATGAAAGCAATGACTAAAATTAGGGGTGTAAATGATCCGAGCCCCTCGCGAGCAGCTCGAATAAAACTCGACTCGAACTCAAATTAACCGAGTTCGAGTATCAAAAGATACTTGATTAATAAACGAGGATTCGATACTCGATTAAATACTCGACTCGATACTCGATTAAATATTGGACTCGATACTCTATTTAATACTCGACTTGATACTCTACTCGTATGAAGTAGCTATTGTGTATTATTTTCTTTTGAAATGAATTGCTTGTGACATTAATAGTAGAATGAAAGAAGGAAGATTGAATTCATTTTAAAAGATGACATGTTATATTTGTGGTGAAGTGAAAGAACTTGTATTTGGTTTGTTTGTATTTTTTAAAACTCAGAATTTGATGCATAGTTGATACTAATTCATCGGTAAATTATGATTGTATATGTTAAATATAGAGTGGGGAATAATTGAGTATCCAAATTGAGTGTAACTAGTGCTCAAAAACAATTAAATATAACTAATGTTTGAGTGTATAAAATAATATTATAATGGAGCTAATTTGGTGAGCATTCATATGCATAATAAACGAGCACTCGAATAGTTAATCGAGTTCGAGTTTAAGCAAAATTTACTACTCGAATCGAGTTTAAGTACCCGAGTAGTTAATCGAGTTCAATCAACTCAATTCACCCCTAACTAAAACAAGTGAAAATAAAATTAAATAACTTTATTATTTTGTCTATTATGATTGAAATTATTAGGTGGATAAAGAAGAATACAAAACAAAAGGACTTCACCCACCAACAAAGCCTCCAATCACATAGAGGAAATAAATAACTAGAAGTGAATGCTATAATATTTTTAAAAAAAAAAATGTATTAAATTCATACATCTAATATAGATATAAAAAATTAAACGATTATTTACCTCAAAGGTCTCTGTACTTTATTAATTGTATTAATTTAGTCCCTATATAATTGATAATGTGTTATTTTGATATTTAGAGTAAAATTTATGTTAAATTATTAATTAAATTTCTAATTGTTCAGCCATGGATTGGGGTTAAATTGTGTCAACGGGTGAACTTTTTGTGGGTTACTTTCGTCTAATGTGATTGTGCTCAAGTCAGTAACTTAACTTGAATTTTATTAAAGGACTAAATTAACACAATATAAATTATAGAGGGACTAAATTAACACAACTGAAAGTATATAGACTAAATTAATACAATAAGAAAAGTATAAGGACTTTTGGTGTCAATAATCCAAAATTAAACCATTAATATATAAAACATTAATTAATTTAATATTGATTAATTACTTTTTTGGTCATGATATTAATTATTTACAATCATGTATATTATGGGTCATTGTATTTGTGTATATTGTATGGTTTAAACCAAGGTGTAATTTTATTATCCGCACAAAAGTATTAATGGTAAAACAACTTTATAAAATTATCACGACGTTACTTTAACAATAACAATTTTTAGTCCATATCAAATTAATTACTGTCAAAGAACTAACTTTCCAAAAAACTTAAGCTGATAGGTGAAATATTGAAAGTGAGGGCCGCTGAGATTCAAACTTGCGACCTCTTACTCAACAAGATTTTAATAATATGTCAAGGAACCGTCTATCCTAAAAGCTTAACCTGATGCGTGAAAGTTCATGATTGATTTTATATTTTAACAATTACTGTAATATAGTTGTATGGATATGAAATTCGAACATTTCTTAATCTTTTTTTAATTACAGTTGTTTTAGAAATTTCTTATTCTAACAAGATTCTTTCGTTAAAAGTTTACATTAACTTAATATCAATTTTACCTAAAGAATATCTTGATATAATTTAAATTATATATGTTAAATTAATAAAATTAAAAATATATGAACTAAATTGATGCAATAATCAAAATATATAGACTAATGATATTAAAAGTCCTACTTTATAATATAATAATGTTTTTATTAGATAATCGAATATACAAATTGATTAATAATCAAATTAAATATACTTAAACATTTTTAACATTTTCCTAATAAAGAAATTTAGTAAATCACCCTACTTCATATTAAATATTTTTGGGTAAAATATTCTCTTAATACAATCTCTTTAGATTTAGCTCAAGTTTAGAGCAAAAAATATTATTGCTTGAGCAATAACTGATTTATAGTGAATAATAGCTACAAATTATCATAAAGTTGCTCGAACATTAATATTTTTGTCCAAAAAATTGAAAAAATAGACCTTAGTCAAAGACGAATTTAAGGTTAACCTTTTACCATTTGGTACAATTTTATTATTTTTTATTACAAGTTATATTTTTTAGAATTGATTAATTTTAATCCGAATTTTCTTTCAAGAATAAATATTATTTTTTTCCTTTTTTTTAAGTAGAAAAATAAATTCTGCTTTCACTTAAAAGTTAGGGTTATTTATGCCGAATACCCCTGTACTTTATTCATTGTATCAATTGAGTCTTTGTACTTTTAATTATGTCAATTTAGTCCCTGTATAATTCAGAATGTGTCAATTTGATCCTTAGAGAAAATTTATGTTAAGTTTTTAATAATTTGGCCGTGAATTGGATTAAATTGAGTAAACAGATGAATTTATAATAAGTTACTTGCATCTAAATAATTCTACCGTTCAAAATGAAGTCATTAACATAACTTAAATTTGGCCAAATGAATAAATTGACACATTTTGAAGACTAAATTGATACAATTTAAAGTACAAGAATCAAATTGACACAATAGGCAAAGTATAAGGACCTTTGGCGTAAATAACCATAAAAGTTAATATCGGCCAAACACTCAGTTGTGTTTGGAGTTGTTTTTCGTGTACTTTTTTATTTTTAAGAAAATAAAAATCAACTTTTAAAAATAATATTATCTATTTTTTTATTTTTTATTTTTAATCAAAAACAAAAAATACCAATTTGAAAATACAATTTAGTTTTTAAAAAATCAAAAGCTCAAACAAAAAACGATACTAAACAAGCTTTGAAGAAGCTCAATAAAATATTTTTTGGGTTAAAAATCATTTTTAGAAAAGAATATTGTTTATTTGATTGTTGTCTAGTCTAAATTTTAACAGTAATAATCAAGAGAGCAATAACAATAACAACAATGACCCAGTAACACAAAGAGGCTCCTGCCAAGACAAGGTCTAAAAATGTTAACATGTATATAGTCTTATTTCTAAAAATTGATACCCCATAGAGAGGTTGTTTCTAAAGGTCCCCGACCTTAAAAAATATAACGCATAGAAAAATTAGGATTATTTACGCCAAATCTCCCTATATTTTGCCCATTGTATCAATTTGGTCCTTGTACTTTTAATTGTGTCATCTTAGTCCATCTACAATTCAAAATGTGTCAATTTAGTCCTTAGAGAAAAATTTATGTTAAGTTTTTAATGAAAATTTTAATGATTCGGCCATTGAGTTAAATTGAGTAAATGGATGAACTTATAATAAGTTACTTACGTCTAACATAATTTTTTCTTTCAAAATTATGTCATTAACTTAAATTTAACAAAAGGATTAAATTAACTCATTTTGAATTGTATAGGGATTAAATTAATACAATTAAAAATATAAGGACTAAATTAATACAATACATAAAATACATGAATCTTTAGCATAAATAACCCAAAAAATTAAAAATAAACCTACAGACATTGGAAAATTAAAGGAGAAAGGAGTAAAGTATAATACCAAATTGATCTTTCCAAAGCTTGAGGTAAGGGAACACACGAGAAGCCCAATCATGAGACACATCATGATGATGATGACCATCAGCATCACCATCATGATGATGATGATGTATGGATGATGTTGATGGATGTTTGGATGCCATGATGTGTTGAATTTGAGGGAGATTACCAAAGAAAAGAGAAGGGGATGGCCCAGATATGCCTTGAGAATGAAGCATGGATCGGATGTGGGATGGCCATGACACATACATCACATACATGTATGATGCTATTGCTATGATCATCATGATCACTCCTGTCAGCATCATCATCATCATCAATATTGTTATCATTTTTTTTTTCTTCTGCAAATTCTCTCTCTCTCTCTCTCTCTCTTTGTGTTTGTGGGTGTGTTTTTCTTGTGTGTCTCTTGGCTTTGGTTTTTATATAAGGTAAATTACAGAAATTTTTTTTAATTTTTTCTTTAAAATAGAATTTTTTTTACAAATAAAACCACGTACAAAACCCCCCACTTTTAAAAATTTATCACTTAACCTCATGAAACTTTTTTTTGACCATTTTACCCCTTAAAAGTAAGGGGGTTAAATGTTTAATTATATTTTTAGAAGGGGTTTTATATTATTAGGTATTAGAAAAATTTTATATTTTTTGTAATAGAATTAAGAAAATTTTGTATATTTATGACATATATAATTATTTTAGTTAATTATAGTAATGATATTATAAGTATAGAATATAAAAAAATATTTTAAAAAAATATTATAAAATAAAATATAATATTTTAATTGATATTATGCTTTCCCTACTATATAATTAATTTAAATAATAATTTATATATATATAAAAGTCCATTTTTACTACAAATATGAAATAAATTCTTATTTTTCCTCAAAACATAAAACCCTACGAAAAAATAAAATTAAATATTTAACTATTTTATTTTGAGGGGCAAAATAGGCATAAAAAGTTACTTGTGAGGGAAGTTTTCTGTTTTTGAAGCAAAAGTCAGGGGGATTTTCTGTAATTTACCTTTTTATATATACAACGTTAAGCACCTCCTTGGTATTGTTTTGTGTCGGAACCAAATACAAAAATACTATACAAAATGTATAAAGTGGAAATATATTAACTGGAATGCTAGAAATGACAAAATACCAATAATACAATAGTCGAGCGAGGCGTGGATCACATTCTCTTTGTTATTGTAGCGAGTGGTAATCTGTACATTGGGAGATGGGTGTAGGTAGATCTTGCCTTTTCCGATTTCAACTACTTTTGCCTTGATCTCTACCCAACCTCGGTGTAGTCTCGGGTTTTTCCTGTATAGGATGATGGTTTTATATTGCGATTATTTTGCTAATTATCAAGAAAAAAAAAATCAGCGGTCACGAAAATAAAAATAGCATTTAATTAAGAAAGAATATAATTAGTTTTTTATTACAAAAAAAAAATATTAAATTGCTATTGTATTTAAATTTCATGGTTACAATTAAAAAAAATATATATATATGTATATATATATAACTATTGGTATTGAATAGAGGTTTACGAATATTTAAGAACGTAGATAACATTATTAGAATCATATTAAATTTTGAAATCATAACTAAAAAAACTATATTTTTATTAAAATATTCAACATTTTGAATTTTTTTTTAGGTAAAATGCAAATTAGTAACTTGAGATTTAGGCCTTTTTGGTTGCTACATGAATAAAATTTCTAACGTGAAATTGTATTTTTCAGAAATTCAATTCCCGTATCAACTTCTCAGAAATTGGTACAAAATGTCTGGTTCAAAAAGACTAGTTAAGTTACTTCTTGAGTTCTGAAAAAATAAAAATTGCTAAGTAATTTTTACTTCCTGCATTATACCTACTTCTTGGCAACCAAACAAGAGGCCAAATGACCACTTCCCATGAATTCGTACTTCACTCGGCTACTTCTTAGCAACCAAACAAACCTTAGTATATTAATTTTTTAGTCCATAAACTTTGTGAAGTAATATTTTAATCTAAGGGTTCCATACCTTTAATAATATAATCCAAACAATAGTGTGTAAAGGTATAAAATATGCCTCTTACCCAGTCATTAGTAGTGTGTCACAACATTGCATTTCAGGTCTGAGATTGGGGGGGAGGGGGCCGGATGATGCGTTTACCAACATATAACAACAAGTTTTATACTATTTTATACTGTTAATTAGACAGTTGAATTAAATATATATAACTTTTGGGACTAAAAATTTATTTCACAAAATTTATTGACTAAAAAATAAATGCACGATGCTAATCATGTGTAATTTACTCTTTTTAGGTTATTTATGCTAAATATTATATATTTGTTTTTTTGCCAATAAAAAAGCTCAACTCAATTTTATTTTATTAAAAAATAAAAAATAATGCATTACAAAGTTATACTTTTTTTTTTGATAATTAAATATTAATACAATCAAAAGTTTAAAAATTAATTCACAATTTCATTTATTGTGAATTAATTTTTAAACTTTTAATTGCATTAATTCAATCTCTATGTCATATGTGTTCCAATAACGTGAGTTTTAATAAAAAAAACTAGGCGAGTGACAAGGAGCCGCTTAAGTCGGTACAAGGCGATTCAAATTTCCCCACCCACCGCCTGGAATTAGCCGCGCGTGACGGCGCATGAGACGGCCTCGACGGGAGCTGTTTGCCATTTTCGAATCTCCGGCCCTTGACCTACTCAGTGGTGCTACCAATTGTATATTACAGCGCCTAAAAGCCAGGTTCGTGCTTCCTTATTCCTCCCCCCCCCCCTGGTGGCTCCGGTCCGGACAAACGCCACCTCTTGCCCTCTTCCTTCACCTCTGTCTTTTTTCACCAGCTGGCCAAAGGTTGTGATCTTTGGTATTTCACCGGCTGGGGTTAAGAATGAACAATTTATTTGTTGATTTCCTTCCATGGTGCATGGATAATATTTTGGTTACGTCAACTATTTAGATGTTTTGGGGAAATTACAAACACCTACGTATCTCGAAGAAGAAGATGGAATTGTAATTTCCTCTTTGGCTTTGTAAGATTTAGGGGTAGACAGGCGGCGGAGAAAGCTATTGAGGAAATGAATGGGATGATGATAAGAGATAATAGATTACTTGTCAAGTTTGCTAGGTTTGACCGGAAGGGGAGTGGAGATAAACGTGGCGTAGGTACGAAGGATCAAAGGAAGGAAATCAACACGAACCAGGGTGGTGGTGAAGAGAGGGGCAGGTTACACGGGAATTTGAGTTGCAAAAATCAGTGTCTAGATCTGAAAATCATTCATGGAGTAACCGATGAAGAGAGAAAGGAGAAACTATTGAGAAGCATTGTAGGGGAAGCAGTTATTGACATTGACGTGGGTTTGCTGAGGAAGAGTATTGAGGATGATAGTGGCCTTGAGTGTGCCGTACAACATATAGGTGGGACTTCATTTCTAATCACGTTCGAGTCTGTTGAGGTTAGGGATTGGGTGTTGATGAACAACCAAGGATGGATTAATAGATGGTCCATGAAAGTGAAGAAATGGTCTGAGTTTGACCAAAGTCTTAAAGAGAAAGGCTTGGTTATCGTGTTACGGAGTGCCGTTACATGCGTGGAATTCTGGTAATTTTATTGAAATTGGGAAGAGCTGGGGTAGGGTGCTTGCGGTGGATACGAGATGTAATGGGAACGATTCATTAGAAGTGGGTAAGATTTTAGTTGAGACTGTGGTACTCCATCGTATTGCTGAGAAGGCTAGCTTTGTTGTGGGCCAAGGCAAACATGTAATCCACATCATTGAAGGAGGTCAGGTTTTAACGGAAGACTACATTAAATGCAGGCTAAATCGAAGAATATCCCTTCCAATATTGCGAAAGAGGATGAAGGGGCTGTCGAGGAAGGAAACGCTGGTGAAAACATGGACCGTAGCGATGATGAAGAATTTGTGGATGCCCAGCCTAAGGGTTTGAAGGGCAAGGAGGGTACTAGTGAGGATAGACTACCTTTACCGTCCTTGGATTTGGAGAACGTGGATCATTGGCCAGCCTTGAACGATATTTATAAGACGAGCCACAACTGAAGCTCAGAGGGGAACAAAGAAGTGGAGGAGGGTGGTTCTCAGGCATGCTCAGAGGAGGAATTCCCACCAGGCTTCGTGAACCTAATTGATGTGCAAGTCAGTGAGGAACCTGTCTTGAGGAAGGCTGTATCAAGGCCCAAAGGAAAAAACAAAGGGGAGAAAAAGATATCTGAAAATGTGATGATATCTGCTTGTTCAATATCATCAAGCGATTTCACTGAATCGGAATCAGATCAGGATACTACAAGATTGGTAGACAAGGAGGCTGCGAAGATTTGTAAGACGGCGAACATTCTGGGGCTACGATGCGAGGACATGCATGACACTGTGGTAGAAAAGCTATTGAAAAATACAAAGGGTATTAAAAGGGTGGTTAAAAGAAGCAAGAAGATAAAAGACAAAGGAAAAACTAAAATATAGAGAGTTATGAGGCAGCTTGGGTGTGATAGCGTTAAGAGCTTTGGGTCTTTTTGGGTGTTTTTGGTGCCTTCTAATCCCTGTGGTTGTGCTTAGGTGGTTGGTTTGGTGCTTGTTTTTGTGGTGGAGGGTTGGGAGCTCAGTCGTCTGCCTTTCCTTGTGTGTCCTTTGCTCGTGTTTGGCCGAGTGTTGAGGTATTGTAGCTTGCTGGTGTCCTGTTGGCCTGGTTGCCTTTGTAGTCCTGTGTTCTGTTTTGCTGGGTTGGTGTTGTTTTCTTCTCGTCTTTTCCGTTGAGGTGCTTTAGCGTGTGTTGGCTTGCTTTTCGTTCTTGTAGTGGTGCGCTCTCGCTGGCTGGTTGTGTGGGGTGTTTGCCTTTGCTCTCTTCTCCTTGCCTCCTTGTGCTCGTGCTGTGTTTGTTTAGTTCTTTTGTTGGCCGCGTGGTCTGCTAGGCAGTCGGTTTGGTGCCTTTGTTGGGCTTCTTTGTTGGTTGCTTTTGTTGTTTTTGTGTGATGTTCTTTTTTTTTGGGTGTTGTTGGGGTTTGAGGCTTTTGTGGGTGGTCTTTCTGTTGTTTTACCCGTAGTTGCTGGGTTTTTTTGTGGTTTGGATTGCGTTTTTTGATCTTTGAATTTGTCATCTGTTAGGACTTTTGTAAATTTTTTATGATCAATGAAATTTCAAGTATCAAAAAAAAAAAAAATAACGTGAGTTTTAATGATTTGGTCATTTAAGGTGCAAGTGATCTAATACAGATTTGCATATTGACTCAATTTAAAACCATTAGTGCTAACCCTATTCTAAAAATTTTATCATCAACTTCAAATAATTTTATTTTAAGAATTAAATTAATATAATATAAATTATATAGGGATTAAATTAATATTAATAAAAATAAAAATAGTAAATTATCAAAAAAATTGATATAATAAATAAAGTACAAAGACTTAAATGTAAATAAGCCCTTTTTCTTTATAATTATGATTTTTTGAAATTAAAGCAAATTTTATAAATTAACTTCACTTGTTTTCATTTTCTATTTTCAACTAAATTTCACTCAAACTATTTGAATATTGAAAACTAAAATTAATATATATATATATATATACACCGTTCTAATGAGAGGGTGAAAGTGTGACAGGGGGTGAATTCTAACCCTCAATTGTAATAGATGGTCAAGATTTGTTGAACATTAAAAAATAATGATTTATGGCCCATACCTCTTCATGTGGCAGAAAGAAAGCAGGGGTAAGGAAGAAAAATATTTTTTTTTTCCTCAATACTCAACAAATCTTTGCCATCCATTATAATAGAGGGCCAGGATTTGCCCCTCTCACGCTCTCCCCCTCTTATAAAAACGCCACTATGAAATTATTTTTTAAAAATCAAAATTTGTAAAGGTAACAAACAAGCTCTAGATATACTCAATTTGAATAACAAATGGCTGTGGAAAGTATTTAAGAAAGGTGCCTATACAGGTGTACTACATTTCAGAAGGGCATAGGTTGAGCCCAGGGGTCAGGAGTTCGATTCTCGTGAAGGATATACTCATGACTTACCTGTTCATGTGGATTGTGGGCTTTCTCATGAGTCGAGATTGGCTGAGGCAACCCAGTCCCTCGTTACCGAAAAAAAGTATTGTTTGACATATAAAATGTTATTTAATAAACTATAAAAGTACAGGCTAATCCAAATGGTTTATGAAAATTCAAGGGTTATTTTTTGAATTAATTAGGTGACATATAGAGAAGTAAATGTTGGATATTTAATAAAAAATATATTTTTAATTATGATTATAAACTTCAATTTTTAGAAAACATATTCTATTTGTATCTCTTTTAAAAAATTGATCTTCTGCTTTGGCTAAGTAAGGTGTTGTAAAGACTCTAGCTTTTAAGATCGTGCAGACCTAAAAAGCGTCAACATTGTAGTTGGCCGTTGTATCCTAGAGGTGGTGCGTCGGTACCTGCTGCACCGGCTTAGATTCGAGAGGGGCGTCAAACCGTCTAAAAGAGAGCGTGATCCGCATCTCGCTCAACTATTACTTTATTAGTATTTCGTTATTTTTATGTGTTCCAGGTAATATCTTTTCAATTTATATGTTTATATAATATTTTTTGTATTTGGTTCCTACTGTAAAACGATTAATTCTTACAAAGTAAATTGTTTTATGTGGTCATATTGTCTAGTACTTGTTCTTGTTATTTTAATTAATGCATTTGTTGTAAAGGCATAATTGTTGGCAAGATATGCTTCCATAGCAGTGTTTTGGCAAAAAATTATCAAATTACAATGAAAAGTTGTAATATTTCATTAAAAGGTACCTATTTGTTACTGAAATCATGCGGTACATTTGCATTTTTTTTGTAAACAATAATCAGATATTCCAACATTGAGCACGTGCGTATTGACAGAAATGTATTATACACCAGCATTTCCCAGCAAAAAGTCACTGTATTCTAGCAAAATATACCTAAGTGATAAAAGTTACCTAATTATGTACATTTAAACTTCAAGGGTCACAAATGATAAAACATCGACCTCACAGTATCAAAAGCAATAAAATTTCATTACAGGATTTATTCAGACCTTCCTCATTTGGAGGCTAACCCCATGTTGAGGCTCAATGACTAGCCTAAAAGCAGCATGATGCACATACTCAGGTGAAAGTGAGAAACTAAACTTAGCCAAAATTAAGGCCAAAATGAACTTCAACTTCACAATGGCAAAGTGCTGGCCAAGACAGACCCTCGTGCCTAACCCGAATGGCATGTAAACTTGCGGGGCCATGCACGCCCCAGCTGTTCCATGTGCGAACCTTTGTGGGTTGAATTGTAGGGCATCCTGGCCCCAAAACAGTGGGTCTTGCTGCAAAAATGGGATCGGGATTTGAATTGTGGTGCCCTTTGGAATTTTAATGCCCTTCAAGGTCGTGTCTTTTAGGACACCTCTTACTACAAATGTTGCTGGCGGATATAGCCTAAGCGTCTCTTGGATTATCATTGTCAACTGCAAGTCAGCAGGAGAAGGTCATTAGCTTATACAAAATAATTAGTTTGATAGTATTGCTAAGGAGTTATTTACTCTGTCGATCTCTAATATTTATAAGTTTATTTAAATTAGTCTTTTATCTGTTATGTTTTATTTTATGTCAATATTGGCCCCTCATCTTTCAATTTTTACCTAGAGAAATCACATGCATTGGCAACAAATGCATTGCAAGTCTGTTCTGTATGATCTCATTGCGAAAGATCTTCGAGAATGACATTTCTTTTTGCCAAAAAGCAACACCAAAACAAGTTCTCGCATGTAATTTAGAAAAGTACGTACCACTTTCATGTTTCGAAGAGTCTCTGCATTAGGCACCCCACCGTGCCCACAGATCTCAACCACCTCTTCACGAGCCCGACCTTGCCAGTCCGGATGTGCTGCTAACAACATCAATGCCCATGCAGCCGTCGTCGCGGTGGTTTCATGGCCAGCAAAGTAGATGTTCTTGCAATTATCGACAATAAATTTTTCACGATCGAGTTTCTCCATAAACTTAGAATTATCCCAAGTGTCGGTGGCCTCGAGTATTATTTGTAAGAAGTCCTTTTCTTGTTGTGCCTCCATGCGCTCTTTTACCACTTTAACTATTTCTTTGCTGATCCCCCTCTCTAATTTCCCTATTTCCCTATTGATTTTGGTTGGCATAAACCTAATCCATTTCAGCACACCCCCGTCAAAATGCATTAGAACTTTAATAAATTAATGCTCAATAAATTTGAAATTGTTAGGAAAAATTCATATAACTGAGAAACGGCATCAGATTTATTTGCAAATATAAAGAACTTAAAGAAGCTGATGACGTGAGACAGAGAGAGAATAGTGACATATCATGTATTTACATGGAATAAACTAATTGAGAGAAAAATTAGTCCATTATACTTGAAGGAGAAGATACAACAAGAAGACTTACACGCCAGTATAAATAGAAGCATCTATAAAATCTTAATTTGCCGCAATTGGCCTACTAGGTTAAGGAAGCAAAAGGGTTCGGGCTGTATGGGAATCCAAAATAGTATTCTTCGGAGTTACAATTTAGAATAGAGATGTAGGCTTTTTGGTTGGGAGGAGGAGCCCTTCATGACTCTAATCTAAGACGTTCAGGAAGTTTTACTACATCATATGGTTAAAGACGTGTTAGCATGGCATCGCTATCTAAAAGTTGCATTTTTCAACTACCTCTTTTAATAAAGGGTGATTGGTGAGAGATAAAATACGCATGCCAAAGCTCTTGCTTATTTTGTTCTCACGACAATGAATCGTGTAGCCACTTATTTTCACTTGGAGGTTCGTATGGAAGCTTTGAATCAGTACACTACGAATGAGGTTCACCTGTTTGTGTAGTGGCAGTTCTCTTTTTTCTAAAGGGGGAACAAGGAAATCTTTGCTTATGACTCTCTTCATAGTCACTAACTCAATTTAGAAAGCCAAAAAAATGCCATCTACAAAAATAGTACTCTTGATTGAACTCACATTCTTGACTATCCGAAACTGAAGGTGTTATCATAGTTTCAAGCACTAGGAGCTAGTCCTGTCATCTCCTTACACCACTACATGAAGGATTAGTATCTGATATCTTGAATTGATGACCCATACGAGCCTAGCTTTTATAGGCTCCCCCACCTCAGGATTACCTTAAATGGAATGCCAATAGTTCATCGCTTAGCAAACCTAGAATTATAGTAATTGGTGGAGTTCTTATTAGGAACTTTTATGATTTGATTTCTCGATTTTATGACCCAGACTAGCCTAGCTTTTATGGGCTCCCCCACCTCATATTTGATGGTTACATCCTTGCTTTGTTCTCATTCCCCTTAAAATTCATGACTTCAATCACGGAACTTTTTGCAATACAGTATGCTTTAGATATCTCCAACTCTAGAACGTTGGGTTCTCCTTTAGGAGGTATACTCTTCAAACTAGGATGCTTGCCTCATTCCATTCTCCATGGAAATTGAATTTTCTGATTAAAAAAATGAAGTGTTTAATATCACGTTTTTTTGAATAGCATTCTATCCGCACATTTTCACAGAGAAGCAAATTTTGTAACAAACCGTTTCACAAAACAAGGACGAGCAAGGGATATCTTTTAATCGTCGAGCTCTGATAATGGTCCCCCTTTTTATATATGTTTGTACACTCTCTTTGAGGTTATCAGCCTCATACTCATGGGAAAGGAAATTTGTTATGTGATACCTAAGTGAAACAGAAAATCAAATTGGATGTATACATACCTTGAGCCGGGGATACCAACAAAGGGAGTATTTGCCATGAGCTTTTGAAGAGCTCGGAGTTTTGAGAAAATCTCTTTGCCTCGAGAATAATGACATCCAAAAGCAGCCCTAGAAATGATATCTGCTGATAAGTGCCTCAGATCCTCATCAACAATGATAGTTGCAGTTCCACCACTTGCATTTATTTTATCCTCCCATCTACTTACCGTTGTGGTTATTGCTTCCACCAAACACCCCATCATCCCCTGCCCAAAACAAAAAAAGCGTGTTCTGTGTTAATCTCTTATTTCATTTTGTTTAACATAATTTTTTCTATTCACAGTTTCAGTCTTTGAAATTGATTTCTTTTATCTTTTGTTTTCGATTCTAAATCTTAACCTAAATTAGAAAACGTTAATCGAAAATTAAAAAATAAAAAGAACTATTTCCGAAATATGTTTTATTTCCTAAAAAGTAAAAGGTATGGATAGAAATTTATACCATACATATCCAAAACAACAAAAATCTAAAAAGAGAAAATAATTATTTCCAAAAATGTGGTCTATGGGAGTGGTTTATATGAGCCGAACCTAACCTTGTCAAGCTCCAGACTTGGCTCGACTACATTTAGCTCGACTTGGAGTTGGCTCTAAGCTTATCGAGTTTAGAAACTTCAAGTTCAAGCTAAATTAAGACAATATATGTTGTAAAAAAACTAAATTTGCTCAGTAAAAGAAGTAAACTGATATATGACATAAATAACCGTAAACAAAATTACCTTAACTTTATCAGGGTAGAATTCAGGGGAGATGATTTTCCTTTGAAAAGCCCAAAAATGACCACTTGATGACAAAATACCATTACCGAGCAATGGCCCTCTATCCTTTGAGAGATAAGAAGGTTTTCCCAAGTCCAAAGATGTGCATAGGCTTATCTCTTTCACCATTTCTGGGTCCGTTATGCTTAGTATTTGTATGCTTCCGCTCGAATACATAAACACCGATCCTGCCACCACTAGGTGTGTAAACGAGTCAACTATGAAGCGCCAACATTTTTAAGAAGCTGGACCTCTAGAGTAATCACCGTGAAATTATGAAACTCCCAAGCGATGAGTCGAAGACCACGTTTAAGACATGTAAGGGATTGTATGAGCGGTTAGTCGTGTTGCTTAGATTGTCCAGCGCCCGCAGCGTCTTCATGCATTTTATGAACTGGGTATTACGACTCTTTACTGGACGATTTCTGGTTGTCTAATTTGACGTTATGTTGCTTTCTAGTCCCCGGTCCCACAATCCACTTACAACACGTAAGGGAAGTCGTGGTAGCCCTATAACAACATCGATTATATACATAAAGAAAGAAATGTGTATTTATGACCGACGAAGTACTATTCCAAGGATATGTGGAATAGAGACGGTATATTAGTAGATGAACCAAAAGTCGTGAATAGTTAGTGATTGGTCGATGCCCAAGACATTGATCGAGGTTCATAGCTTCCACCGACACCTCAAAAGGTGAAATTGGAGTCATTCAAAGCCAAAAGGGACAACCACGTCGCTTTTTTTCGTCAAAACCCAAATGGAAGCAACCTGTGTTACTCTACTTATAAGGTCAAGTTTTATGTAGTAGTCTAAGCTCTATAACATTAAGCTTTACCTTTCAGATCGGGGTTCATTTATATTCAGATCACGTGGCTTGATAAAACGATAACTAGATTAATTGTTTTTTTTTCCTATTATAATTGAAATTTTTATTGGAAAATAAATTACAAGAGGTGGATAAAATTAAAGAACTAGAGCAAAAATAACAGAAGAATCAAATAGAAGAAATTAATAGATATATGAATATTTAAAAGATATACTCATAATATATATCCAATATTTTTAATAAAAAATTATTATCCTAAGAAATAATAATTGATTAATTAATTTAATATTACTTTTATTTTAGAGTTATTCTTGTTAGCATTTTTTTTGGGACAAATATTTTTGTTAGCATGGTTTCCTTTTATCTTATATTTTGACATAATATTTCTGTATTAATATGATATTATATTAAGATTTTGTTATCAATTTAATGTCAATTTCTTCCGGTATTAATCTAAACTATTTAAGGAAACTATCATTTAGGTACCATGAGGTTCACTAGGCGTTTTTTTGGCTTAGTTTGGAGTGATCTTCTAGGCGTTTTTCTTCCACAGGAATTGGTGTACGTATGTTTTTAGGTGTCTTTTGATTTTTAAGTTTTTTTTGTTTTGCTTTTTCCCCGCTCTTGTGGTCTTTCTAGGGCCCCGCTTTGGTGGGTGTGCTGGCTTGTAATGAGAGTGTTCTCTCTAGTTATCGAAAAAACGATGAGGTTTGAGCATTTATTATTTAGGTACCCTTATATTTTAATATATATAATGAGGTACCTTAAAGTTTGAATATTTTATCACTTAGGTACCCCATAACGGAATTTGATACAAAAAATGTTGATATGATACATGAATACGATAATATATAAAAGCTAGTGCTAATGTTTTCATCAAAAATTCAACGAATTGTAATAAAATATTCACTAAATGTTGATGAAAATCACCTAAAATTACCATAATTATGTGTTAATTTCACATTTTTAGAAAAAATATCAAATTCTAATACTTATATATTGTTAAAATCATATTCAATTTTAGCATTTTCTAACAAAAATCTATCTAATTTTTAACAAAAGAGTTCTTGATTGATAAAATTTTAAAACTTTAGGATACCTAAGTGATAAAATGTCTAAAACTCAGGTACCTCATTATATATATTGAAATATCAGAGTACCTAAGTGATAAATGCTCAAACCTCATAATACTTAAGTGACAATTTCCTAATAATTTAAATAAACATAATTGAAGTATACGAATTTTCTATACAAATTATTTCCTAATAAACAATCTCAATAGATCACCCTAGATAATACTATTTAATAGTTGTTTTAGTTAAAATTATTCTTTTAATATAATGATTTCGTGTGCAACTTGCTGTCTAGATTAGCTCAATTCACCTACTTTCTTTGGTCGTATTATAAAATTTTTATCTCATTTTATTTTTAAAAAAAATACAAATTTTTATCACATTTTATTTTTTAAAAAATACTACTTTCTTATTTTATAAGATGGTTTTCTGTAAAAAAAAAAAAAAAAAGGGGGGGGGGGGGGGGAGAGAGAGAGAATAAAATAAAAAAATAAAAAAACCCCAACAAAATTACCATATTGATGTTTCCAAAGCTTCAGATGAGGGAACATAGTCGAAGCCCAATCATGAGACACATCATGATGATGACCATCACCATCATGATGATCATGATGCATGGATGATGTTGATGGATGATTGGATGCCATGATGTGTTGAATTTGAGGGAGATTACCAAAGAAAAGAGAAGGGGAAGGCCCAGATATGCCTTGAGAATGAAGCATGGATCGGATGCGGGATGGCCATGACACATACATCACATACATGTATGATGCTATTGCTATGATCATCATGATCACTCCTGTTAGCATCATCATCATCAATATTGTTATCATTTTCACTCTAATAATCAAAATAAAAAATAAAAAATTGAAGTGCTTTTTTCTTCTCTCTCTCTCTCTCTCTCTCTCTCTCTCTGTGTTTATGCGGGTGTTATCCTTTGGTGTGTGCTTTTGACTCTAGGCCTTTTATAAGGGTTTGTCTGTTTATGTGCCCGTTGGGTACATGATACAACAACAATAATAACATATTCAGTGTATCAAGGGCTCCTATCTAAGCGGGACCTGGAGGGGGTGGATGTACCCAGTCTTACCCGTTCAGGGTATAACCCTGCTAAGAGACTGTTTCCGAGGACTCCCACCTTATATAGTTGACAATACGAGGACTTATCAAGACATCACCTATCCTGTTACTACTCTGATCCAAGCACGCTTAACTTCGGAGTTCTAATGGGATCCGGTACATTAATGTTTGGTAAATGAACCATCTGTTGGGTACATGTTAAGATTCATTAATTACAATACATACTACCATTTTATTGGTTAATATAAAAATAAAAATAATTTATTTTTTTAATAATTAGATGATTTAGTTAAAAAAATGAATATATAAAAGTGTAGTTAACACACCTTAACATATGCCTTTTTACCAAAAGAAAAGAGGGAAGGCTGCGTACATCCATCCCCAGACCCCGTTTTTGTGGGAGCCTTCGTAGCACTGGGACTGTTGTTGTTGTTGTTATTATTGTACCCAAAAAAAAGGACAAAAAGTTGAGGGCTTCTATGGAATTGTGTCTTTTTTTATTGGTTATTTATGGTGAAGGTAAGTTTTTTTTTGCTAACAAGGAATCCGATTATCCGGTAAACCCCGGCGTATGCGGCGACCCACAAATCATATGAGTCAATTAAGTCAATGATTTTTCATGGAGAGGTTCAAGCGGGGAATCGAACTCCAGACCTTTTGACCTAAAGCAATACTCTATCCCTTTACTTGCCTCCAACCATTAAGGCAAGGCCCCGGTGGGTAGTGAAGGTGAGTTTTTGTATTGGTTATATATACTCGATGTTGTAACTTGTCCAGTTGTTAAAAATTCTGGAAGGTAGTGTTCGAGACCCATAATGAATCCTATCTTCATCATTTGGAGATAGGAGTTTAAAAGGTTACGGGGTGGGTTGTCCCTTGGTGCAACTCTTGTGGTTGTCTTAATGTTATAAGAAAAAAGTATATATTTTGTTAACCAATAACAATAACAACAAACTAAATGTCTTAAGGGCTCCTGCTAGTGCAGGGTCTCGGGGGTGAGATGTATGCAGCCTTACCCCTTCAGAGTGCTACCCCTAAAGTAGGGCAACGTATGGACCCCCAATCTGATATATTTTGTTTACCATGATTTAATATTTGAACTTTTAGTTATATTAATCTGATCTATATATAATTTATATTATGTCAATTTACTCTTATGGAAAATTTTAAACAAAATTAGCTTTAGCCGGTAGTAAATCCAAATAATTTCTTCACCGGGGGCATATTTTTGGTGGTAATTGCAATTAGCAATAATACTTTCGAATACGTATTTCGACTATTATAAATACGATATTAGTATGTGTTATTTATTTAGCAAAGTAAAAGATAACACACAATAATATCGCATTTTATAAATACTATTTATCATATATAGTGGGTTCTCAAATTATATGCTATTTAATTTAGTATACTCATAATGTTTTTGTTTTGTTTTAAATTACTACAAAAAATTACTTCTAATTTTTTTCTAAAAGAATCTAAAATTTAGCAAAATTTTTAATACTAATTGGTGGGGGTATATTTGAGCCGAGCCGAGCCTATCAGACTTGAGGCTCAGCTCGTTAGCTTTAAGTTTGACTTGGACTCGGCTCAAAGCTTGTCGAGCTTTGAAAGTTTAGGCTTGAGCTCAACTCGCCAAAAGTTCGAGCTCGGCTCGGCTAGATCCAAGCTCTGTGAGCTTCAAATTAGGCTTGCAATATTTCGGCTCATTTGAGTTCAATATAGGCTCGTTTGGGCTTGTTTAAGCACAAGCTCGGCTTATTTAGGCTCCAATATGCCTTCATTGGGCAATATTTAAGCAAATATATTATAATTAAAAAAGCTCATTTAGGATCGCGAGCCTACAAGCTCGAGCTTCATTAGACTCGGGCTTGGCTTGAACTCAAAGCGAGCCGAGCTTTTCAAGTTTTATGACGAGCCTGCTCGCTAGGGCTCATGAGCCGGCTCGGCTCCTTTACATCTGTTACAGGAAGAAATGAAAAAGGGGTATCCCACATCGATGGGTGACCAGCAATTAGACCAATATATATACTATAGGGGCTACTCCACCTATTGCCAATTGGTTTTAGGATGGAACCTCCTTTAATATATAACATTGGTATCAGAGCCGTCGATCCTCGGATTGATTCCAAAGAGCTCGGGTTTGGTATGGAGCGGACCCTGCTCTGGAGTAGTGCTCGGTCCGGTATGGACGGACTGTGCTCGATGGCCGTGCTGGACAAACCACTTATAACGGGCTTGAGTTTCGAAAGGGGCTACCTAGGAGAGAGCTACCTAGAGTAGAGTGGAGCCGTTCTGAGAAAAGGGCTACTTAACTCCGAGTGAAGCTACCTAGAGTGAAGCCGTCCAGGGGGAAAAGTGCTATCTAGGAGAGGGCTACCTCGAGTAGATTGAAGCCGTCTAGAAAAAAGGGCTACCTACTCAGAGTGAAGCTACCTAGAGTGACAGCCGTCGAGAACGACGGTTGCAGAGCATTGTGGTTTGTTACAGGAAGAAATGAAAAAGGGGTATCCCACATCGGTGGGTGACCAACAATTAAACCAATATATATACTAGAGGGGTTATTTCACCTATTGCCAATTGGTTTTGAGATGGATTCTCCTTTAGTTTGTAACAGCATCCCTACTAATTGGAATGTTTTCACTATGACCTAACGCAATTTTTTGGATTGTTACATGGGTAGCCTATTGCCTTGCATGTTTTGGGTTTTTGGCTTGTTTGTGATTCCTGCCTTGCAACATTGTACTTCCTCGGGCATGTATTTAGATTATCGGGAAAAAAAAAATTTAAAGGCAATAAGCAAGAAAATATAAACAAGTGGCTATAGTGGCAATTACGACATTTTACACCGATAGATAAACCATACTTAACAGCCAGTGTGTATTTATCTAAAAATCATTGGAGGCGCATGCCCCACACGATCTAAGGCTACATCTACCAATGGATTCAACAACTTGGTCATATTAAATGCAAGTGATTCAATACAGATCGACCTTTTAACTCATTTAAACCCATCTGTAACCCGATCTTAAAAAATTCGTCGTCAACTTAACTTCAATTTCATTTTAAGGACTAAATTGACAAAATATACTAATTGCATGCGGACTAAATTGACACAATTAAAAGTAAAAGACTAAATTGATCTGGGGAATAAAATACAAGAATATTCTATGGCATAAATAACTCATTTTATTTGAAGTTTTGATTCTAGAAATTACAACATGTTTTGAAAATGATTTTACTTGTTTCGGTATTCTGTTTTCAACTTAATTTCGCTCACACTAAAAAAATTAAATGACGGGAAAAAAGATCTTCAATATACTGTATTAAATTTATGAAAAATCAAAATTATAAGAAAATGATCAAATACGCTCTAGATACTCAATTTAAATATCTAATTATCTTTTTAGTTGTATCACATTAATTATTATCCTGGAAATTTTAAATTCTATATCTAAGTACTCTTAATTAAAATTTGATTATTTTTTTGAAATTCAGCAGGATTTTAATGTTGATACTATCATAACACATAATTCTTACTGTAGGGGCCCCGAAACCATCTATTATAATCACCTACAGAATATACAAACCATAAATTTAAGTAATAATAATAAACAAAAAGGGATAGGGGAGAACACTGGAATTTACGTGATTCAATCAAAGTCTACATTCACGGAAGGAAGCACGATAATTTCTTTATTTTAATTCGAGTTTACATGAGACGTCTCTCAACTCGCAATCCTCTCTCAATCTCACCTCCTCCCTAATGATCACATACACATACCCGTATATATATAGAGCCACCGCACTAAAATCTTAGCGTGTCATGGGCCTCAATAGGATTGGCCCAATCCTATGTTCCCTAAACAAGACCCAATATAACCAGATTGTGCACATAACCCAACACTTACTTTAAGAGGCAAGAACGTCTGGATTTTGATTCCACCTTGAACCTCCCCTGAGGATCCTTGACTTATCTAACTCTTATGGTGTGTGGGTCACTGCATGGGTTAGAGTTTATCGGGTAACCACGTTCCTCATTAGCAGAAAAAGAAGCTTTAATCGCTATCTCTTTCCCTTTTTCTGTTTCCGTGTGTTTTTCCGACTTGTAATACTTTAGCTTTTTCCTTATACAAGGAAAAGGATGCATTAACAACTATTTGACTTAACAAAGCATACACAGGCAAAAAGTATTAAAAATTTTGAGTGCCTCGGGAGTTGTCACAGGTATAGGCGTCTAGGTTATTGGGATGTTTGCCTCTAGTTTTGGGGGATCTACTTCTCTTTTTTATTCTGATCTTGCTTTTGTGGGCTTTCTCAGGCTCCGCCTCGGTTGGTGCGTTAGATGAAATTTTGAAATTTTGTTCATAATTTTTATTATTTAGCGGCTAAATTAAACATGTAGGAGAGAAGTTGTATCTAGTGACAAAATTCAGGGGATAAATTTTTTTTTTTTTGGAACAGATGGGATGAATTGTTTGCAATAACATAGTTTAAAGGGCTATTTTATAAAATAAAAAGTACAGGAATAAATTATGCTATAATTGAAAATGTCAGGTTCTGAGTTATGTTTAATTAACAGTGCACATGTTACTTGTGTTTATCGATAAAGTTCACGACAGTCATAACATAATTAAGAAACTAGCGTTATCCCATGCTATGCATGAAGAATTTTCATATTTTTAAATATAATATATATATATATATATGTGTACGCGCCCGCGCGCGCTCGTGGGCGTGTATGTGTGCGCGCGTGTGTGTAGAGTGGCGTTCTGAGGAGAGGGTGACAGAGTGAAAGAGCCTGAGAGGGTGAGAGAGTGAGAAGGCGAATTATGACCCTCCATTGTAATGGACGGGTAAGATTTGTCGAGTACTTGAAAAAAAAAAAATTAATTTCCCTTCCTTACCCCTTATAACTATATATGGAACATAACTGCAATCACCAATAGCAGGTAGAGCCCTTATTCAGTGTCGATGTTGTGCTTTCAGTAGATATAGAGTGGTAGTTTTTCTTTAGTCGATGATCATTGTTTTGTGTGATAAAAAAGGTAATGTATAAACTTTAAAAAAAAAAATAAAGTTTGAGAAATATTTTTTAGAATTAAGAAATATAAATAAATAAATTTTTTTTCTAAACTTTGGCATAATTGATAAATGAGAAATTTTAAATGATATGGAATAACTTAGGATCCGCTGTTTGCAGATTTTTATTTTTAAAAAATTAAAAATCAAAATTTAAAAATGATTTATACTTATTTTTCTTTTTTTTTTTTTACGCAATTTTAAAAAATCAAAATATAAAAAGCAAAAATTACAACAAAAAAAAAACATTTAATACACTTTTTAAGTTCTTAAAAATCAAAAAATACAAAAACTAAACAATACCAAATGGAATTCTAAAATAATACAACGTTTTTAAATATTAATATATTAAATTGGGGGCCTAAAATTTACCATCACAAATATAAACCTCCTTTGACATGCAAGAAATAAATGCGGCAAATAAAAATTCATGTGAAGTATAAATTTGGGCTCTTGTTTGGTTAGCACGAAGTTGGCAAAATGTAGGAAGTTGAAATTGCTTAGCAATTTTCAATTTCTTCAAAATGTAGGAAGTAACTTACACCTAGTCCCTTCAGGTAAGTTCTAATTCCTTTATTTTTAGTTAACTTCTCTAAGGAAATACCTTTTACTTACTTTTTGGGACGTTGACAAGGACATTGAATTCCCAGAAAAAACACAACTTCTCAAAGGAATTCAAATCCTATAGCAACCAAAAGAGGCCTATGTTTATTGATATTTATCTTTAAGTTGAAATAATTAATTTTTAAATACTTTATTTTAAAAAGTATTATAATAATATAATATATGCTAATTGTTCTTTTGCTTGCACAAATAAAAAACCTACATAATACCTACTTTCGCTTATATAAAATGTGGAATGTTCAACTTAAATTTAAATAAGGGTTATTTATGCCAAAAGTTCATGTACTTTGTCTATCATGTTAATTTTATTCTTATACTTTTAATTATATCAATTTAGTCCCTGAATAATTTAAAATGTGTCAATTTAGTTTTTTGATCAAATTTAAGTTATAATTTTAAACAATAAAATTGTATAAGATATAAGTAACTTATTATAAATTCATTTGTTTACTCAATTTGACCCAATTCGTGGCCGAACCATTAAAAATTTTATTAAAAACTTAATATAAATTTTTCTTGTGAGGATAAAATTGACTCATTTTAAAATGTATGGAGACTAAATTGACATAATGGACAAAGTAGAGGAATCTTTAAAATAAATAACCTTTTAAATAATCTACCTGATAAAACTAAAATAAATATAAATAATTCTGATTTAAAAAATAAATAGAAACAATTTAATACTTGTTGAACATTGACCAATACATTTTAAAGATTTGTGTAAAATAATGAGAATTTGTTCTCGATAATTAGCAATAAAGTCGTAAAACAGAACACGCAACTCGTAAAAACAAGCTCTAAGTCAACCCTGTATATAGACAGGGGACAAAAGCGACAAAAACAAAACAAACCGGATTACAAGCAAAAACATGAGAAGCCAAATACACTAAAAGCCACAACCACTATTGGAGAGGACTCGGAGGCGAGAATAAACTAGAAGACAAGAGACGAGAACTGCTAAGCCTCTATTCTATTGAAGCAATGTGCTCAATTATGAATGATTTATCCCCATTAGATTTCAGTCGTAACCTTTTCCCGCTCTCCCCGGAGTTGCCCGCAATGGTACTAGCAATATCACTTCTCTACAAGTCCATGCAGCTTCGTTGTCCAAAATGATAAACATATGAGTGACATTTTTGTTACATATTGGTTCAACTTAGAAACAGATAATAACCATCACGGTTGACATTAGCAACGAGTACGTCGTCGTAATTATGATGACTAAATAAATTATCAAATTAAAAAGACTAAACATAATTATATAAATAGGACAAAACGTTTGTGAAAACAGGTGGCCCTACCTGAACCTGAATTCAACTCATTTACTTCAATGGGTTAAACATGTCAACCCAGATTAAACCATATTAGAATATATCAATTCCTCTCTGGATCTATATCTATTGTAACAGTATTAGCTAGATATAGATCTCGGTACTGTCTATATCTACATCTTTATTATCTTGATTACGGATATTTCTGTAATTTATTTCTATATACATTTTCCATCTATAAAATTGCCGGCTACCCTGTTGCATATGTTATCTAACCTAATATATATTCTAACATGGTATTTGAGCATGCGGAAATCCCGGCCAGTCCCCCTTTGACGACTTTCTCAAGCTTTCTGGTCGTCGCGTTCATCACCTCTATGCGTCTCCTACCGTACTTCTCTCTATCATCCTAGTCTATATGATAGTCTCTATTCGGTTTAAGTGTGTAACTTACCCCTGATCATCCGCTATTATTCGTTCTACTTCGTATATTACTACCTTGTTACCTTAAAATTAGAAAAAAAAAAAAAACGAAGACTGTCCCATCTGATGTGAACAATTTTGTATAATATTTGTTTCTTTATATGTTCTGGAATAATGTAAACGATACCGACGCTTGCCTCTTACCCACATACCTAAACACCTTAAACACGTTCGTGTTGATCAAAATATACCGAGCAATCAATCATATCTTCAATGATCACAACAAAATATTAATATCAATTTTCACTATGTTTGTAAGAAGGTTTTACCGGGCTATTCATCTCCAGGTCGCAATCCTATTCGGTATATCATTTGATACGTACCCAAATTTACGATGTAAAATAAAAGATATACTTAAACTAAATAAAAGTAGTAAAATACTGAAAATAAAGCGATAAGGAGAGAAAACATAAAAATGACATTGATTTTCATTGATGCCTTTGACTACAGTCAATCCTCCTATTTATAAAATATCCCCTAGACCGGGCCCACTGTACTACCTATTAGGTTATTTTAATACTATAGACCCAAATACCTAATTTGGGAACGCATCATCACTCAACCTAATCTATATTCTCATAAACCAACTTCAAAACCACCCCAATCCGCATCTATTATTAAGATTTGGAGAGTCGTGCTTGTTATTAAGATTAGAGTTAGTAAAATCTGACACGACACAACAACAACAACAACAACAACAACAATCCCAGTGCCTCGCGGCTCCCGCTAAAGCAGGGTCTGAGAGGAGTATATGACACGACACGAACACGATAAAAAGATAGTAGGTTTGGGTCAAGGTTTGTGGAGCCGAGTTGAATTTAAGTTAACACGTTTAACTTGTTTAGGTAATTGAGTTAAATTTGGTTCAGGTCGGGTCAATCCATTTTCAATACGTTTCACATGCTTTTGTAGTTATAATAGGTTGTTTGAGTCATCTACAACTGTTATAATATATTCTAACGATGATTAATATGTCATATAATATTATTAATATCAACCATGAGATGTATTATTGGCATGTTTTAAGCTGACAAACTAGCTTATTACAGAAAAAGCCATTTATATAATTAAATGAATAATTTATGAGTTATCTGTTTATTGATTGAATTGAGCAAGGATTAAGAGTTCATAACCATTTAATAAGGGGGCCAAGTTCGGGTTGATTCCTTTTTCAAATACCCCTCGCATAACACGAATATAAACACGACACAACTCATTTGTTTGCCCTAATTAAAATAAGACCTTAAGAAGAAAGAAAAAGAGTTGTATAAAGTAAAGCGCAAGTTACTGCCATGACAAAATGTTAATAATAGAGCAACTTTATGAAAATTTGTAGTTATTATTTACTATAAGTCACGTTATTACTTTGACAATAACAATATTTGCTCTGCCAATAACATCATGCTAAAGTGAGGTCTCGTTTGGTCGTCACATGAATTGAATTCCTGTGGAAAGTTGTATTTTTGGATAATTCAATTCTTGTATCAACTTCCCAAGAAGTAAGAAAAACATATTTGGTTGCCAAGATGGCAAATAAAACTTTTTTGGGAGGTTAGTTAAAAACAAAGGAATCAGAGCTTACCTGGGGGATTAGACAAGTTATTTCTTGCATTTTGAAGGAATTGGAACTTCCCGCATTACACCTACTTCCTACCAACAAAGGAAAAGGGCGAACAACAAAAAGGGAAAGAAGAGCTCAAAAGCGCAAGAAGAAAGAGAAAGAGAAGGGGGAGCTTCAAGAGTTCTTGAAGAATATGTCACCGAGAAATAGAGCATAGAAATCGGATAAGGCATCAGGCAAGCAGAAAAAGAGGAATATGGCAAAATGGGGTGGTAGCGTGCAAGAGATCAAGAAGATCCTTAAGGCTGAGCGAGTAATTGAGATGGGGAGAAGGCTAGGTCTGAACTTTGATAGTTTTGATCCACCTACGGTGAGCGCTATACTTGATAGGACGTGACCTGAATGCCTTTTATCCTGTTTGGGTTGCCCTGAATCCGAATCATTCATAGTGGTCTGTTGAGGATCTTCCTATTCTGCCCGTTTTGCTCGTAGCCCTGTTTGTTCTATTGCTGTAATTTTGAGCCCCGTTTTTTAACGGGTTTTCCAAGGGCTCGCTTGTTTGAACGCCTATTTTGTACCGCGACCAGGTGGCTAATTATCAGGAAAAAAAAAAACCTACTTCCTACCGACCAAATAAGAGCCAAAAAGTGTACTTTCCACGAACTTCTACTTCCTGCATACCAAAAAAGCCTAAATAGTATAAAACAAAGGCCAAATTTGGAATAAACTACTTCTCACGCTTTCAAGAATTGGAAATTGATTAGCAATTTTCACTCCTCGCTAGGAATGGCAATTGACTCGAATTCATTGGATATCCATCCAATCTAATACATTTATGATGAACTTTGATGTAAAAAATGAGTTTAAAATGGATTTAGATTTGGATGTAAAAAATGGGTTTTAAATGGATTTGGATTTGGATGTTAAAAAATGGGTTTTGGGTTGGGTCGGATTTTGGTGACATCAAACCTAACCCAAATCCACCCCGAAATTATGTTTGTTGTAGAATAAAATTTTAAAATTACTAAATTTTGAGTATTTAATATGCCAAACTATATTCCAACAATTTTTTTTATTATGCCTATATTTTTGGAGCTTGTTCCAGCACTATAATATTCTCTGTAAAAACCAAAATATAACAAATTCATGTATAAAGATTAGTGGTAAAAAGGTTTTTGAATGACTGTCTAATATTGCATTAGTATTATTGCGCACATTAAATGAAAAGAGGTAAAATGTGTATCGATTTGTCTAAATATTGGTTTTTAGGGTATTTGTTGGGTTATTTGTGGAGCCTGATTGTATTGAGCCTTGTTATAAAATATCGGATTGGGCCACTCCTATTGAGGCCCATATCGCACTAGAGTTTAGTACGGAAGGCTCTATATATACAAGGGTATGTTTATGTTATCATTTAGGCTGAGAAATGTTTGAGTGAGGAAAGATTGAGAGTTAAGATGTTTCACATAAAATTTAAT
Source organism: Simmondsia chinensis (assembly GCA_018398585.1). Lineage (NCBI taxonomy): Eukaryota > Viridiplantae > Streptophyta > Magnoliopsida > Caryophyllales > Simmondsiaceae > Simmondsia > Simmondsia chinensis. Next base: position 14,744,658 of record JAGTTD010000026.1, on the reverse strand, counting down.
GTTATAATAAAATTATCGTGCTCCCCTCCGTGTATGTAGGCTGCTGCTGAATCACGTAAATTCCTGTGTTCTCTCTATCCCTTCTCGTATATGATTGTTACTTCGATTTGTGGTAGACGGTATTAGGGCCCCAACAGTATTGTTATTACATTTTCATTGTTATGCAACAACACAACAATAACAACAAACTCAATGTCTCAAAGGCTTCTTCATGAGCAGGGTTTAGGGGTGTGAGATATACGCAACAATACTCCTTCATGGTGCTACCCTAAAGAGAGCTGTGTCCGCGGGTCCCAACTCAAGAAATGCAATTTTATTGTTGTATACATTAATATTAGATTGTAATGTCGTAACTTATTCTAGGATTTAAACGGATTATGAATTTTGGTTGGATTATTCGCTCCACCAGATAGATTTAGATTTGGATTGAATTTTTATAGAATAACTGAATTTTTTTCCAAAATTGGGTTGGATCAGGTTTTTTCTGGGTTAGATCTGGATGAAGGCAAACCCGACCGAAACCTGGCCTATTGCCATCCCTACCTCTCGCATTCCGCCTACTTTCTGTCAGTCAAACAAGTGGCAAAATTCGTACTTCTAATAAATTTTTATTTCTTATATTTACTTCTTGTATACCAAACGAAGTCTAAATAAAACGTAAACAAAGGGCAAAAGTGAAAATAAAAGCACCATTTTTCCAACACGACCATGACCTCTAGTTTGAAATTAATGTCATTTTCTCTCTCCTGCCCAATTACCATGAACTTCACGCAAAATTCGCTCATAAATTCTCCCCAAAAATTTGAAATCCAAAAATCCTTACTGGTCAACTAGAGAAGCCACCAATTCGATCGTAATACAAACGGTAATAATTGAACAAGAACACTTCAAATTTCAATTCATAATCATTCTACAAGAACCCAAAAAAAAACCCTAGAAAAAGAAGAAATTCGATTGAAGAATTGTAGATAGATAGAGAGAGAGAGAGAGAGATTGGATCTTTCACGTATGTAATGCATCTGAAGAAATCTGAAGTTCAAATCGGAAAAGAAAGCATTGGCGTCTCTTCCGATTTCAATCGAATTCCCCCAATTCAATTTCCCTCTTCTTCGATTCATCAGAAACATCAAGAGTTTGATCGTCAAATTCTTCATTTTGAATCGATTCCACCCCCGATTTTTACCTCGCAGGGTCAATTTGTGTCGAATTCGGATGATTTGAAGTTTACTCAGATTGAGAATGATCAGAAATTTTGCCCTAATGAGTCGGCTTTTCCATCATCTTCTTCAACAAACCCTAAGAATCCTATCTTGTCAACTCCACATAAGAGGCCTTTGATGAATCCATCTCCTTCATCGTTAATCAAGTCCCCAACTTTATCATCTTCCCTTGAAAATTACCCATTTGGGTCATCAGCTCGTGCCCCATCAAATTTGAAGTATTTGTCTTTGGATTCTAGGTGCCCATCTCTTTTTGTGGTGTTTTCAACCGCAAAGTCGGCGGCTTTCCGGTTGATTCGCCGCCTCCGACACCTCCGGCGCCTCCTTCTTCTTCTTGCCCTCCCCTTCTTCTACTTTCTTGTATCTCACCCTTCTCACTCTTTCATTCTTGACTTCCTCTCAGCTTTTGCCTTTTCAGCTGCCCTTTTGTTCTCTCTCAACCTTGCCCTGCCTCGGCTCCCTTCTATTCGGGTCTTTCTTAATCGATCTTTCCCTTTCCCAATCAAGCTTTCTTCGCATTCGGGTGTGTCACGGCCACCTTTGCCTGTATTTTGGTCAATCGGATCGAAATCAAAGGGTGAGAAGAGAGGGAATTCGGGTTGTTGGGTTCAGGTTTATAGCAATGGTGATGTGTATGAAGGTGAATTTCATAAGGGGAAATGTTCTGGAAGTGGGGTGTATTACTATTACATGAGTGGGAGGTATGAAGGTGACTGGGTTGATGGGAAGTATGATGGGTATGGGGTGGAAACATGGGCTAGGGGAAGTCGGTATCGCGGGCAGTACAGGCAAGGGCTTAGGCATGGGTTTGGTGTGTATAGGTTCTATACCGGTGATGTATATGCTGGTGAATGGTCCAATGGGCAGAGCCATGGTTGTGGGATTCATACTTGTGAGGATGGTAGCCGATACGTGGGCGAGTTCAAATGGGGTGTCAAGCATGGGCTTGGCCATTATCATTTCAGGTACTTCGTGAATCACTTCGTTGTTTTCTTTTTCATTCAATAGAATCAGCTTCTGAAGCTTTTTTCATGTTCCTTCCCTTTCATTTCTAAGGTTTTGTGTTATGTGATGGCCTGCTCTTGTTGTTGCTCGTCTACTTGTTCTACATAGCTGACTTGGAATAGTGATCGGTTGTTAATTTTGTTGGATGAATCTGGAAAATAGATGCTTATGTTTTTTAGAAAATGGCACTTATCTCTGATTGCCAAAGAAGAGTTGGATGGAGACAATTCGACACGACCTCACCCACCTAAAGATAAACGAGAAGATGGCCTTATATAGAGCTGAATGGAGGGTTAGCATAGGTGTAGCCAATATAGCAGTTTAGAATAGAGGAGCATAACTAAGCTAGTCCTAACACCCTTAGGCTTATATGTTTGCATGTTTGCTTACACTTGCTATAGCTATGTGCTGCTAGTTGTTTGCTGCTTGCTGGTTGCTGCTTGCTGCTTATTGCTTTTGCGGTGTATTGTTGCTCCACTAGGTCATGTGCTTTGCAGCTTGTTGCTTTATTGCTTATTGTTGCTTTATGCTCTCTCTATGTTGTTATTGTTCTGCTTTTCGGGTTTGGGGTTCTCGGATACAGCCTCCATTTAGGATAACACCTTGAAAGGGTAAGGCTGCGTACATCTCATCTGCCGCAGATCCTGCATTGGAGGGAGCCCTTGAGGTATTGGATTTGTTGTTGTTTGTTGTTGGCACTTATCTGTGCTTGTAGTGAAAACAACTACATATCTTATGATATGGGATATGGAATTTGAGTGTCGCTCCAGTTGGAAATTGTAAGGTGCAGTGCTGTTCAATATTTTAGGGTTAAAACACAAAGGAGCTAGACTTAGTGTTTATAAATTATAAGTGCTTGTTTGACAAATTGGGTTGACACAATATGGAGCTACATGTTTGTATAACTAATATGTGCATAGAAAGTTTGATGCTAATAAGCTGAAATAAAGCAACATTCCCAATGCCTCAAGGGCTCCCGCCTAAGCAAGGTATGGTGGGTGTGGATGTATGCAGCCTTCCCCCTTCAGGGTGAGGCTGTTTCCGAGAACCCCCAACCTGAGGGGTGCAACTCAAGAACTTCCCAGGAGGTCACCCATCCTGGTACTACTCTCGCCCAAGCACGTTTAACTTTGGAGTTATAATGCTAATAAGCTGAAATACCCAGTTAATATGTACAATCTGCAATTGAAATATAAGTGAATTGAACTATAGCAATAGATAGTGTGCTCCTCATTTAGTGTTGAAACGTAGTTGTTTACTAGTGAAATGATGTGGGGTAAAACAATACTTGGGTCCAAGTCTGAGGTGCCAATCATAGAGGTTCCTGCGTGTTGGGAACCAAGTGTTCCTTTCTTAAATACCTTTTGTGTACTGGATTATTTATTGTAAACAATCACCAATATTTCCATGAGCACTTTTGTATTTAATTGGATGGAAATTGCACTTCGAGAGCACAACTATGGGACAACTTGACACCCCAGAATGGAGTGGTCTGTTTTGTGGTGCCTCGGGATGCCTAGCAGGCTTCGTGCTTGGAGTCATGTGTGTGTAGTCTTGGCTTTGGTTAATGGTGCTCCCTGGCCTGATCATACATTTTGGATTTAGAGGAAATGAAGTATCATTATTAATGATTCTTACTGCTTTGAAAAAGCATGTTGCTTGAGTTAAAACGGGTTGGTTACTTTATGCAAAATCACATTTCCGAGGCTTTCAGCAATGTAGCTTGTAGTAATTGTCTGAAACATTGTTATTGTCTCCGTTGTTAGCATATCTTGTCGAAGAGTCTCTTCATCTGCAACTTATGTACTTCTAGACACAATCTCTGTAAAAATGGGTGCTCTAATTGCGCATTTCACTAGTACACAACTCCTTGCTTATTGAAGTTCTCCATCTGAGAATCACAATTTGGAAAGTGCATCAGCTAGCTAAGATGGGTAAACTCGATTTTAGAGTCCTAACTCAATCGAGGTAAGCTAAGTTTGGGCTCAATGTCTCCAAGCTACAAAGTTTAATGTCTAGCTTGATCCGAGCATAATATTAGAGAGCAAAGCCTCGAGCCAGATGAGCTCAAGATCGGCTCATCTCGTTTACACTCCTATTTCTTATTCCTAAGATGGGCAGAAATCCATCTTCAATCTTGCATTCTGCAGGTTTGCACAAGTCACCCCGGGGGGGGGGGGGGGGGGGGGGGGGGGGGGGGGGGGGGGGGGGGGGGGGGGAGACGTGGTGGTTCTCTTTAAAGCATCCAATTAGCCTCCTTGCATGTATTAGAAGTTCCAATGTGTAAAATATCGAGAGTTAGTATAACCATAGTTGCACGCGTTTGTATAGCCATAATTGCACGAAGCGGGTGCTTAAGTGAGCAATCATAGAAGCTTCTAATAATGGGGGCATGGAGGGAGAACTTATGTCATTATATATTAGATATACTAGAAAAACTAATGAAATATCGTTAATTAGTAGTAGTCAAAGCATAAATATCGAATCAAAGTCATTATTAAGCAATAACCAAGAAAATTGAGTACTTCCATGAATAAGATCAAGAAAATTAGCTCTAACATATCCACACAATTCAATCATTCCTTAAATGAAGTGATATAATCAAACAATAAGTCATCTAGTAAGCATCTTCTTTTCAAAATGATTCCTCCTTTCCATTGAGTTTGATACATGTTGGAAAAACGAAATGCTAAGTTGCGTTTCTAAGAATGAAACATTAGCATTTAGGAGTTTCCTACAACTATGACTAACTTCATACTGCTAAATACTATCCAGGAATGGCGACACATACGCTGGAGAGTACTTTACCGACAAGATGCATGGATTTGGAGTGTACAAATTTGCCAATGGACATAGATATGAAGGAGCTTGGCATGAGGGTAGAAGGCAAGGGCTCGGCATGTATACGTTTAGAAATGGAGAGACGCAGGCGGGCCACTGGCATAACGGCATACTCGACATCCCAAGCACTCAGAATACCACATCTCCTGTATCTCCAGTTGCTGTTAATCACTCCAAAGTACTCAATGCTGTCCAGGTAAATTTGGATGTCTAAATGGTTTTGCTCTGCTTTCTTATTGCGATGAAGCATACGAGAAACACCCGCGGAAGGGAATGAAAAATGATCTATGCTCGTTATTTATTGGGAATTTATCACATAGATACCCTAAAGTTTGAGATTTATTTTCTAGGTATCATGATATTTCTACGCATATAATGTGTACCATGAAGTTTCAAAGTGTTATCTTCTTGGTACTCTTCAACCTAATCAAGTGAGTTAGATGGAAATCGCTAACGTGACATATGATTACCAAAATATAGATGTGTCATGTTAGTACTTTTCGGCAAAAAATTGTTTAATTCCACTAAAAAGTCTCCGGACCAGAGTGAAGGGTACTAGTCAATGCTGTCCAGGTAAATTTGGATATGTAGATGGTTTTGCTTTCCTTTCCCTTTGTGATCAAGCATATGAGAACACCCATGAAAGAGAATGAAAAAATGATTCAAGCTCGTTATTTATTGGGAATTTGTTGCGTAGATCTCTTGAGTTTTGAGGATTTACCGTCTTACTATCTTGACATTTCAATATATATATGATAAAGTACTGTGAGGTTTCAAAGTTTTGGCATACAAGTACCTTCTAACTTAAATCAAGTGATTTTTATCAAAATCCAGTGAGTTCTAGATAGAAACGGGTAACATAATGCATGATTACTGAAATATAGATGTGTCATGTTATTATTTCTAGGAATAAATTTGTTTAATTCCACTAATTTCACGGGATTAGAGCGTATGGTACCTATATATTGTTGAAATCAGTGTTTCATAGTAGCATTTACGATTGAAAATGCATTAGGTTACGATGAAGAATAATCATATATTGTTGGAATCATGTACCAAGTCGTCATTTTTTAACGAAAGTTTCATGGATTCCAACAAAAGTTTTCAAAATACGGGGGTACCTTGTATATATTGAAATGTCAGGTACCTAATTGATAAATCCGCAAACCTTGGAGTACCTAAGTGATAAATTCTCCTATTTTTGAACAACGTTTCCCTTCTTTCTCTATTCTCTCTTTCTGATAGCAAATGATTTTATTTTGCCAAAGTTTCCCATTTTGTTTTCGGTTGAAAATGACACGTCCTTTTTATGGTATGTCCAGGAAGCACGACGCGCAGCTGAAAAAGCATACGATGTCGCCAAGGTGGACGAGAGGGTAAACAGGGCCATCACTGCAGCTAACCGTGCAGCTAACGCTGCTCGAGTCGCTGCAGTAAAAGCAGTCCAGAAACAGATGCACCACGACATCAGACGCGACAACATCCCAATTCCAATGGTCTGACTTTCCCATCACAAAATCGCAACTTTCCATACTTCATTGGGATCCCAGCTCAATCTTCTCAAAGATCTTCAGGTTCGTTCGCTTTCTATCCTCCATCAAGAGCATTCTAATGCATGTTTTCTTCGACATCGACCTTCGGTTTCTGTAGTGCTATTTGCCAGTGTGTAGTTTAACATGAAAATGAACTGCAAGAAGGAAATTGAATGTTTTTTTAAAGTTTTTTTAGCATGTTTTGTAGATTTGATGTAAAATTAAAAAAATAGAGAAGAAAACTGAGAGTGTTGATGTAATAGAGGGAGCTGGTGCCTAGGTAAAAACCTTGATCCAGCTTTTTGATGTTGTAATGTGAAATCATAGTGCTTTTATGAGAAGGGGGGGGGGGGGGAGGAATCTTTATTAATCACTGTAAAAAACAACCCAAGTTCTTGATAATGCAGTTATATGCTTTTTTTTTTCTTGTGCTTATATGTGAATCTTATAACGGTTGTCTTTGAACAGTTACGTGATTGACTGTTATGTAATAGTACTTTTGCGTTTGTGTTCATAGTTTGCATATGTTGTGGTTTCTTTAACGAAATTAGGCCTTGTTTGGTTAACACAGAGATTGAGTTCCAATTCAATTCCTGTATCAACTTCATAGGAAATAGGTACAAAGTGTTTGGTTATTAGGATGAAAAATAGAACTTCCTAGGAGGATTAGGTAAAAACAAAGGAATTAGAATTTACCTGAATTAGGGGGAGGTAAGTTACTTTCTATGTGTTAAAGGAATTGAAAATTGTTAAGAAATTTTAACTTCTCATGTTCTGCCGTCTTTTTGGTAACCAAACATGAGGGCGAATGTCGAGTTCGCATGAATCTTGATTTCCCATACTTATTTCCTGGTAATTGAACAAGGTTGAGGAACCACCTCTAATTTTTCGAGTAAATTAGCAAAATGGCATGTCAAAAAAAATTTTAAGGCACACTTTACTATATATTCTCTTATGTAAGCTGTTTGAAACGACGTACATTGATGCACTAGAAAAAAAAAAAAAAAAAAAAAAGAGCAAGTTTTGCATGTCGTTTGTAACGGTGTGCAACCAGCGATGAATGTGAAGCACTGGGGAACATGCCCCCAGTCAATAGCATGCTTACCGCTAGGCTGTAGCCTTATCACCAGTTTCTAAGTGGGCACATATTAAGGTGCATTAATTGTACCATATTCTAGCATTTGATTGACCAAATGCAAAGGTAAGAACATGTACAATGTGATACCTTAAGATTTAAAAAATTTATCACTTAGATATCCTGAAATTTTAAATTTTAATAATTGCAATATTTGGTAGATTTTCATTAGAAAGTATTAAAGTTGAACATGATTTTAACAATATATAAGTATTTTTAATGGAATTTGGTATTTTTTTACCTAAAAATGTCGACATGACAAATAATTTTGATAATATATAAGTAGTTTGGGTTTGAATTTAGTGAACTCTTTGTCATGATTTGTTGAATTTTTACGGAAAATATTAACATGACATATATATATATATATAGCATAATCATGTACAAAATAGCATTTTTTTCATAAAATTGGTCCGATTTGTACAAAAATTTATCAAATTTTGATACAGAGTACTTTAGTGATAAAATTTTAAAATCTCATAATATTTTATTACAAATATTAAAATTTTAGAATATTTAAATAATAAATGTTGAAACTTTAGTCTCGATTTTGGTATAATTTCCCAGTTATAATTATAAAAAGAAGGGCACGAGGCATGTTGCCTGATTTGATCGAAAGGAAAACAATTTTTTCCGAAAAATATCTCATTAAAATATTATGAATTAAAAATATTTTTTATTAAAAATTTGACTTTTATCTGAAAGAAAATAGTTTAATTTTATGAACTTATCTAAGATTCATAGTTGATCAAGTTGAGATTAAAATGAGACATGACTTGAGATTACCATGAATCGTGTGGCATCCCGTTTATTGAGAAGAAGTCAACTTTTCCTCTAGGAGGAAACGTTAGCCACTTTCTGTAGAGGAGAAGTCGATTTGTCTTCCACGTATAAAAGCATTGTCTATATCTATAATTGTTATGAAATTATTCAAAGAAATAATAAAATTGATACGAAAAAAGATTTTTGCCAAAACAGAGTTTTAGTTGCTACACAAATTAGTTGTATGACCTTCAAAGGCTTCACTCGAGTGGTAAGATACTTAGACCTCGTGCCTCGTAAAGTGTGAGATATGTGTTAAAATCTTGCAACTGAGTGTAGACAATTGTTTGTTCAAATTTAACTTTTTGCATATAAGGAACTTCTTTCACTCGGGATTTGACACTTAGAGTTTCAACTCCAGAGTTTCGAGTTTTGGGTTTCATTTTGTAGTGGTTTTCAGTTTAAAAACCTCCTTAAACTTTAAATTTTATCGGTTATACCTTTTAGATTTTTATTTATATTATTTTAAAGCAAATATTATTGTCCAGATGATATATTACTATTAGTAGGATAATTTTATGGTATTATTTTATATAACTATCATTATCACATTGGAATAATTATTATATTTATATGTTATAATAACAACGTGTGTGTCGTGCAGTTTCTTAAAAAGTGACCAACTTTAACATGCGTAAATGAAATATATTTTTTGAAATTTTTTATGGGAAAAATTTAAAAAAAGTTGTTCAGAAGTTTATTTTTCAATTAGGCTTAATTTCACACATGAAATTAGATTTAGATTATCGAATCGTAATTCAAATTGTAATTTTAAATAGATTTGAGTAGGATGGAACTGAAAATCCATTATTTAGATAATCAAGCAGTTAGAGGTTGAAATTTCAATTATATAACGATTTGAGTCATCTCTGGCTTTGGGTCAACTTGGTTGGATTGCTTCATTTTGCATTCGGGTCATCTTGAGCTTCTTGTCAACTGGGACTGAGTTTTAGTCAGGTCGAACCATTTTGTATTCATGTTATCCTGGATTTCGGGCCAATCGATTTGGATTACTTTAGGATTTGTTTAGCACAAATCAGATTTGAGCTAGATGGGGTCAGCTTAATTTCGTGTAAATCAGATTTGAGCTAGATGGGGTCATCTTAATTTCGTGTAAATCAGGTTGCAGCATTTCAAATTTTGGGGTCTCAGGTTGGGTTAAATTTACGTCAAAACTCAGTCAAGTCATGTCATATTTGTATTTGAGTTATATTAGGTTTCAGATCAGTAGGTTTGGTCATTTCAGTTTTCGGATCAGCTTGGTCGTGCCCACATTCAAGTTGGGTCCTAACAAAGTAGGGTCATTTTGGGTTTGAGTTCTCTCAAATTTTGGATCAACCAGGTTAAATCGCTTCGGACTGAGTTAATATGGTCGAATCAATTAGAGTCGAGTCACTCTAGTTGGGTTATTTCAAATTTTAGATCAAGTTTAGGCCATAACAAGTCTCTTGAGGCCAATTAAGCTGGATTTTGGGTTTTCAATTCTAGTTTCAACCTCAAATCTAGGCTACAAACCGTAAATTGTAAAGTAATTTCACCTTCAATCAAAAAAGCAGGAAAACAATTTCCCATATCCTATTTGAACAATGCATTACTCTTCCGTTTAAGCATTATGATACAACAATTTGTGTTATCATATATATATATATATATATATATACACGGGGCAATGTAAATTTGAACTTGTGTTCTCGAGCACACATACTCCCACACTAACCATTAGGACAAATCGAGGAATAGCAAATTAAGTTATCATATGTGTTCTTCCATTTAAATCATTATTTAGTACAATTTATACACAAAATGAGACAACATTTGATAGCTGAATTTATAACTTAAAAAAAAAAAAAAAATAAAACCCAGAAGAGGTTGACCGAAATGATATGAAAGTTTGACGGATTGAATTTACTAAAACTGATCACTTATTGGATCGGTTACCTTAACAATTCAAATCAAGTTTAGATTGATTATTCACGGATATTACATCCGCTAATTTACAACAAAATTACTAAACCAATAAGTTAAATACTACAGTTAACTGATAAATAATGTCCCTACCTTTAAAAGACCATGAGTTTTTAAATAAAAAACAGAATATATATAATACTTCTTTAATAAAGCAAAACTAGAAGACACTTTCCTTCACTAATAATTTTAAGGCAAATTATTATTTAAGTACTCTGAACCTGATCATTTATTATTTTGATAACATTTCCAAATATATAATCAGGGTTTCGACGTTTTATCACTTAAGTACCTTAAAGTTCTAAAATTTTATCAATCAAGTACTCTCCTTTGAAAATTCAATAGATGTTCATTAAAAAAATACTGAAGTAAAACATAATTCCGATAATATATAACCATATTCGTTGGAAATTGATGATCTTTTACCAATAAATGTTGAAACACCGCATAATTTTGACAATATATATATATATTTTACATCCAAATTCAGTTAATTTTTTATGGTAGTTTGTTGAATTTTTGTTTAAAACATTGAAATGGCATGTATAGATCATTGTAGTCAAATTCAGTTAATTCTTTATTATAATTCGTTAAATTTTTGCTTAAAACATTAAAATGGCATGTACAATACATTAGTATTTTTTATATAAAATTAACCTGATTCTCACAAATTTTCATCAAATTTCGATATAGGATACCTAAGTATTAATATATCATTGTATATATTAAAAAGTGAATTAGGGGAAAAAAAGGGACAATTTCACAATAGGCATATTAATTTCAACAACGTCAAACTCAGAAAATAAAAAGCATAAAATGAATAATAATTTTTTATCTGCATAGCCTTCAGTCTAACATTCAAAAAACAACACTTAAATAAACCACAAAGAGAGTATTCTCTTAACACTTTCAAACAACAAAACTCGAGGTGAATGAAATCCAGAAATACTACCGGAAAATGAGCAGAATTACCGTCTTAGCTCTCGGTCTGTTCCCTGAGCCTTCGAATGGTGCTCCTAACCGTAACTGCACTCGCGGTGCTGGCCACATCAAAACGATACTATTAGTATAAATGCGCCAACTAAATACCAAAATAACATCGTAACACAAAAGCTCGACTTAGCATTGTTGTGAAATATTGCAACTTTAGCTAAGTTGTAGTTCTCTGAGTGTTGTACGAAAGAAAAGACTTAAAATATTAGATATAATTCTCAAACAATTGGCATGCCATGCAGATGCCGTAGGATAGCAAAGACCATTTTGGTTATCACTTTATTAAGTATATATTACAATACTTGTAACTCATATTAATTAATCACCTATCAAGATTTAATAGATTTCATATTTGTTCATACATTTGGAATCATGAATCAGTGCGAACTACATTATTATGGTTTTATATAAATGATATTTGCGATTTGTTATTTTTTTTCCCCCTCTCTTTTCAGGGTTGAGAGTCGTTTAGAAACAGCCTCTCTACAAGGTGCCACCCTTTGGGGGTAAGTCTGCGTACATACTATCCTACCTAACAGAGTCGGACATAAACCAAAGCAACCCAAGAAACCACTTGGAGTCCCTAATTTTCAGGGCACCAAAATTTTGAGACTGTAATTTTTAAACTATCGATTGTTAATACTAATAAATTTTATGATTATAATTTTATATAATTTGTCATATACAAAGAGCCCCACTTGAAATTTTCGCTTGAGGCCTCGAATATGTCAGCACCAACCCTGCTCCCCCGACTTTGCTTTGGCGGAAACCTCTTTGAAGAACTGGGTTTATTTTGTTGATATTTGTGATTTGTTAAACATTATTAAAGGCAAATTCATCTTTCCAAAACACATATTTTCAGAAATCTTTGCTTTTATCTAACACCATTACAACTATAATGCAAAACGCAGCCATAAAGAAAAATGAAAGAAAAACAATTACTTTAATGTGTAAGCACCGCCTGCTTTGACCTTCCCGCAGTCTTTGCATCCCCAGATACCGACGGCCTTCCTCTTCACAGCATACTGAAGATCGCATTTGCAACAGTTAATATTAGACATGCGTAATGAGCATTAGCACATATAAAGAGGTTTCTAATTTACCAAGAAGCAATACAAAAATTTGGAATTTATGGAAAGTGGACAATTGCCTCTTGTTCGGTCACAAGGAAATTAGCATAGCAGACCATGGAAAGTGGAAATTATGGGAATTTCCAATTCCCTGTTACACAAGAATTAACTGACCTGAGAGGGCTAAGTTCTAATTCCTCAGGAGTTCTATTTCTCGTCCCAGTAACCAAAGACAAATACTACTTACCGCAAAGTTGACACGGGAATTAAATTCCAGGGAAAAGACAACTTTCTGTAGGATTTTGATTCTTGTTTTAACCAAACAAGACCAAAGAATGGAAGGGCAAAAGAGAATTTACCTTTCCGCAAAACTCGCAGAAGTATTTGCTGTGCTGACTGACCTCCATCTTCTTAATTTGCTTTCGTAAACTGGCACCATAACGAGTACCTAAAAATGTTCCCAATCTAAATTTATCTCGCAGACAAGGAAAGATTTCACAAAAAAAATAGGATTATTTACACCAAAGGTCCTTATACTTCGCCCACAGTGCTAATTTAGTCTTTGTACTTTAAATTATGTCAATTTAGTCTTTGTACAATTTATATTGTGTTAATTTATACCCACCCGCGACTAGACCATTAATTAAAATTTCATCAAAAACTTAACATAAATTTAATCATGGACCAAACAACATAATCTAATTTGAACAAAGACTAAACTGACACAATTAGAAGTATAAAGATTCAATTGACACAACAGCTAAGTACAGAGACCTTTGGTATAAATAATTCTAACAAATAATATTAAAAGTAACATATATCATGAGACTCTAACAAGTGAGAAGCAAAAATCACGTTTGAGGGTCTTCCAACACCACTAACGTTATTTAAGGGGTAATACTAACCAGGTAAACTGCCATATGGAATGTCATTACGAAGATGCAAGTCGTAGAAAGCAACCCTAGAGAGGTTGTTTGATCTACTTAAGAACACCAAATAAAGCACAATCTACAAACTAACTGAAACGCACGGCCACGAAGGCACATCACAGAAGCTTAACACAAATGCTATAACTCAACTATGTGAGGTAAAACAAATTTTAGCACTTTCTCTAGAACTCAAGTGAATTGGCATTCATGGGGAAGAATGTCTTTCAATAATATGTGTACATTACACCTACATAGCAAGATTCCTATCATTCTTATACTCCGCTAACTAAGAAACATTCTTTGTGTATTCTACATGGTCAATTGCCTCAGCAACATGAAGAAGGAAAACAAAATCAAAGCCTCATCAACAACAAAAGCAACCCCAAAACAAGAAATACAAAGATACACATGAAACGACTCTAACAGCAAAATTCAATAGCAGATAAGAGAATTAGAACCCACCATATTTCCCAACAATGCCGACCTTCTTGGTTCTCTTTGCCTGCACAGAAGAATGACAAGGCAAATTTTAAGTCAAAATACTAATGGGAAAGACTTAATAAACTTCCACAGACATGTTTATTTACGAGCCAGTCATTCACAACATTGTATGATTGGAAGCGCATGAAGAGCTACAGTTTCACACGAGAAGTAGACAAGTGAATAAAAACCACCATCAAAAGAAATCTATATAACTGTAGAAGAAATAGAAGAGAAAAAAAAAAAAGGAGAGAAAACAAAGGGGCAAGAAGGATCTAACTTCAATTAGAGAGTAACATGTAAGCATTCTAGTTCAAAGAATCAAAACAAGATTACAACGTTCCTCGAACTTGGAAGGGGAAATAACCCAAACACATATGGACTAGTACATAAGCCAAACCCCAGATAGAATGCAAAGTTTTCTGATGAGAACAATGCAAATAGTAGAACATCATCAAGCACATACAGGAAAACCAATTTAGAGAAAAGACTACAGAAACCAACATAAATCCTAGCTTGAGACTTACATCAATCAATCCTAAAAATGACCTAGCCCGAACTTATCATCCATTAGATAATTCACTGCTAATGTTTTGTTTGGCAATTGGGTAGAGGGGGTAAAGAGAGGAAAGATAATTACCTTAACCTTGTTCAGGTATGTTTAATTAAAAAAGATAAATAAATTACTCACATTTGGCAATTGGACAAAGAGAGTTATGGTTAATATTAGGCAAATTTGTCCAAAATTATTAAAACCTTAACTTCACCCACTTTACCTCTCAACTTGAGGATAAAGAAAATACAGGTACTAGAGGCAATGGGAGGTAAAATTTAACCTCCATAACCCCTCAAAAAAAAATTGCCAAACAAGGCTAACCGCTTACCTCCCATTACTCTTACCCCCCCTTTAGCCCCATTAAACCTAAGAATCACAAGATCTTACGACATCGACATCGTCAACTTCCAGCAAATTGATATCTCCTAACAATAGTTACCAATTGCCCGTTAACCAGTCAAATTTTAAATTTGATAGCAGTAAACAATAAATTCAAGATGATGCATATCCTAGGGTAAGCTCAAAGATAATGAGACAATCATAAATCGCCCCCAATTTCGACTAATGAACGTAAGAGACAGATAAATCAGTCCAATTATGCATCCTTACACATATCAACAACAAAACATTTATATAAGCTCGAGCAAATCATATAGCAACACTATGAACACAGAGCCTGTCACATCTAAGCAAAAAGATTAACTCTTTTGCACAAATCGCCAAAATTTGACAAAAAAATGCATCAACAACCCTTGAACAGCATCAAAACAAGACTATATCACAATCCCATCCAACAACCTAGAGTTATTTATGCTGTTGGTCCCCCGTGTTCTTAACTTTGTTCAAATTGGTTCATCATTATTGTAACTCTATTCAAATTAGTCTCTCAATGGTCCCTACATGGTGACCAAAATTAAGTAGAAATTAAAAAGACGAGGGACCAATTTCGTCATAGAATAAAACATTAGGCACCATTTTGATCCAAAGAAAAGACAAGAGATTAATTTAATCAAAGTTACAAAGATAATGAATCAATTTAGGGAAAGAAAAACACAAGTGATCACCTTAAACAAACTTAAAAAGGTAACAGATCAACGAGTTATTTACACCATTGGTCTTTTATATTTCTAATTTTGTTCAAATTGGTCTCTTATCTTTTATTTTGTTTAAATTGATCCCTTATCTTTTTAAATTTGTTAAAATTAGTCCCTCGTCTTTTCTATTGTTCAAAATGATCCCTCATATTTCATGTTACTATAAAATTGGTCCCTCATTTTTTTTTTAATTTTTACTTAATTTTAGTCATAATATAAGAGACTAATTTTGTTATAAAGCAAAACACAAGGAATCATTTTGAACAAAAAAAAAAAAAGACGAGAGACTAATTTCAACAAACTTAAAAAGTTGATAAACTAATTTAAACAAAATTATAAAAACGATGACCAATTTGAAATAAAAAATAAATAAATAACTCCAACAATCTACAAAAAAATTATGAAATTCCAACTCCGGATAGAAATCAAACACAGGAGAAGCAACAACATCAACAAATAATAGAGAGAGAGAGAGAGAGAGAGTACCATTTTCTACCGAAGCAATTGAGAACGGCGAGAGAATGGGGGAAACAAACCCTAATTTGATTGCCTTACTAGCCAGAAAACAGAACTTTCGTGCCCTTTCTGGTATTTATATACCTGTAAATGGGTGCTGACATTGGGCTTTATGGGCTTAGCTATGTTTACATGAAAAGTGGGCTTGTGTTAATATTAAGGCCCACTAAACAACAACACCAGCCCAATTTCCCTAATTAGGCTCCCAAAGGCTTACCCATAGTAAATTATGCATATAATTGAGATATTAAATACGTATTCATATTTTTTTATTTTAAAAGAACAATTGTCAAAAATATAATAAAATACACATATTTTTAATGGTAGCTGTTTAATACATATTTTATAACGTGTACCCCTATTTTTTCCAAATAAAAATTGAAAGATTAATTGAAAATAATTATACTTATGCCTAAATTAAATATCTATATTCTGAGAAATTATTAGGCGACCCAGAGTCACCATAATGGCGTGGTGACCCCAATATATTTTCTCTCATTTTTAAGTTAAAATTAATTTAAAAAATAAAATTTATTTATTAAAAATAACTTTCTAATACAAATGAATATAGGAAGTAGTGGGAGGTCACCACGTCATCATGGTGACCTCGGGTCACCTAATAAGTTCTCCTATATTCTATATTTTGTAAAATTTATCACTTTAATTCCTAAACTATTAACTTATACATAGTTTTTATTATGTATCATGCTTTTTACTATCGCTATTATAGAGATTCCATCAAATACAAGTCAAAATTGACAAAACTACAATTTTTTCCACTCTATCAATATTTTGGAATGAGTTGTATAGCCATAAATGTAATTATACATAAATTATTTAGAAGTCAATGAACTTTTAACCAATTTTTTTATATATAGAGCCAAATAATACACAAACTTATTAAATTCCATTTAATTCATGTACCATATTTTACTAACTATAACCTTACTCATATAAGACGCCTTTTGTAAAGCATATGTTTTCGAAGAAGCTTCAACTCTTAAAAAAAAAAAAAGAGAGACGAACTATATTTCCAAAATCTGAAGGTCCACGATACTATTCATGCCTTTTACGGGACAAATTATATATTGCTGTTATATGAGATTTGGTGTATTAATTTTTAACTCCATAAACTTTGTAAAAAAAATTTAATCTAAAAGTTAATATATATTAAATAAAATAGTTTAAATAAACGTTATAAAACTAGTTGTTATATTGGCAAACCCACCTTTCCATCGCCGGCAGATTAACGAGAGGTGAAATTTTGGGGGCCCTTTGTAGTATTTGTATACCTATAAATAGGGCTGTAAATTAGCCAAGTCAGCTTGCAAGTCGGTTTGATTTGGTTTGTTAAGGGCTCGGTTTGGGTTCGTTTAAGTCAACTCGAGAGCCGACTCGGTAAATAAATGAGCCAAATCAAGCTGAGGCCGACTAAGTTCAAAAGGCTTACAAGCCGGCCCATTTATTGGATTACGAGCCTACTCAATTATTTGCTCGCATGTATAAATTACGGAATTGAATAACATGGCATCCAGTATAAGTATGTCAAAGATTGGGCAAATAGGTTCTGCACAGCCAGAAGCAAAAGTCTGGTATTTTTTATTTTTTTTTCTTTTCAATTTTCATGCATGAATTATTTTAGGGGAAAATATAGTAAGCCCTCCTGAACGTTATAATTAATCGCAACACACCCCATGCACTTTTAATTTTAAAAAATAGCCTTCTGAATATTCTAAATTAACACAACATACCCCCTATGCTTTCAATTTCGTAAAATAACCTCCTGAATTTTGCAAATTAACACAACACACCCCCTGCAACTTCAATTTCATAAAATAACCTTCTAAACTTTGTCATTACAGAAAACACACCCCCTTCACTTTTAATTCATAAAATAACCCCATGCACTTTGTTATTACACACAATTCACCCCCGAACTTTATAACTAAACATAACTAACCCCTTAGACATTAATAAATTTGAAATTTTAAAAATTTAAAACAAATTGAAAAAAAAATTGAAAACTTTAATAAAAATTAGAATAATAAATTTAAAATAAAAAAATCTATCAAATTAAAAATAAGGGATTTTTTTAGTTTTATATAAAATATAGGAATTTATATTTTTAAATGAAAGGTAAGAGCTTTGTATCAAATTAAAAATGAGAGATTTTTTAGTTTTATACAAAAGATAGAAAATTGTGTTTTTAGATGAAAGGCATGAACTTTATATTTTTAGATAAAAGATAAGAGAATTTTTTGATATTTACAAAAAAATTTATTTTAATTTAATATAGTAAAAATATTATAAATTTAGAAGATAATAAAATATTTTTTTTAAATTTTTATAAAAAAATATTATGAGGGAAAATATAATAACTTTATAAAAAATAAATTTTAAAATTAGTTTAAAATTTTAAAACTAAAAAAATATATGCATTGAAAATTTTAAAAATAAATACTAAAAAAAATATTTTTTTTAAAAGCATTAAAAAATAAAATTTTAAATTATTATTATATTTTTTCATACTTTTTCTAAAAAAATAACTTACATAAATTATTCAAATTTTTTAATTTCATTTTTTTTTATTTTAAAATTTATGAATGTCTAAGTAGTGTATTATATTTAATAACAAAATTCGGGGGGGGGGGGGGGGGGGGGGGGGGGGGGAGGTATACGTAATAACAAAGTTCAGGGGGCTATTTTATGAAATTGAAAGTATAGAGAGTGTGTTGAGTTAATTTGCAAAGTTTAAGGGGCTATTTTTTAAAATTGAAAGTGTAGGGGATGTGTTGTGTTTAATTGCAAAGTTTATGGGGCTATTTTTCAAAATTGAAAGAGTAGGGGGCGTATTGTGATTAATTGCAAAGTTTAGGGGGTCTTACTATATTTTTTCCATTATTTTATTACATTTTTTCTGACAATTCAAGTAATAATAATCATAAATGGGTCTAACGAACCTAATAATTAGGCTTAACAAGCCTGGTAAATGAGCCCAATGAGTCAACAAAGCTCAACGTGCTAGCTCGCCAAATAATCAAGTCTAAATGATATCGATACCGAGCCGGCCTCATTTAGCCAAGCATAGATATGCGGCTCAATTAGATGAATGATACATATATCAAATTGGTCCCATTTAGTTAACTATTCAAGTCGAGCAAGCTGTGGCTCGGCTCGGCTCGGCTCATTTGCAGCCCTACCTGTAAAATACTTCAAGTAATTATAATATATGAAAAAAAAAAACAAAAATAATATTGGTATAATATTTATTAGAGTTCCCTACACTAGAGGTAGATGTAATTTACTTATTATGTCAATTTAGTCCTTGTACTTTAAATTGTCTCAGTTTAGTCCCTGCATAATTGATATTATGTCAATTTAGTTTTTTGGTTAAATTCTAGTTGAGTTATCCATTTTTAACAGCACATATCACGTTAGATACAAGTAACTCATTACAAATCTATCATTGACTTAATTTAACCCAACACTTGGCCAAACAAATAAAAATTTAATTAACAATTTAATATAAATTTAACTCTAAACACCAATTTGACATGGTATGAATTGTACATGGACTAAATTGACACAATTAAAAGTATAAAGACTAAATTAACATAATAGGCAAAGTATATAGACCATTTGGTGTAAACAACGGTATATATTATGTATATATATACTTGAAGGATAACGTATTTTAAAAGGGATTGAGAAGGGCAATATGGTCTGAAACAAGACAAAAAGAGCAACATGTTTTAAAAAAGACCAAGTAGACATACTGTTAGAAAAAAATATGAGTAAAATAATCGACACAGTCACATAAAATTGCTGTAAAAATAGGCAGCAAAAATATCTAAAGACAATACTCAAAATAATACCGAAACTGGGGGAAGAGGCTAGAATACCGACGAGCAATTAGAACATTTAACGAAGGAGAGAGTAATTGGAAAGATCTTACAAAACGCTGATATCGCGCCGTGGTAAATGCCACTGTCCTAAAAGACGATTTCGCCACTGCTCCGGTGCACACAGTATAACCGGCGGCCGTCCTCCAGGATTAACGCGATCCGACTCTTAACGTGCTCTCGTTAATTGCCGGGTAGGAGTGCCTAAGAACTTTGCCCAAAATCGAGAAACTTATAGAACCTGCAGATAGTATCAGAAGAGAGCTCCTAAATTGAACATGATTGAATTGAGATTTAGGGTTTCTAAGAATGCAAAATTATAAACTTCTGAAAACCTGATCTGTACAGCCCTTCTTCAACTATAGAGAAATTCACAGTAGGCATCAAAACAACCCCGTTTCGTCCTACTTCATCCTTATTCTACTTCTCCCACGAGATCACGCATATTCTCCAAACAATTCAACACACAAAATCAACAGTAAATGAAAGTTCATAAGAAATGTTGATTCAGATAAGAGAGAGCAAGAGACATAACGAGAATGATTAGAGAGAGGGGTATCGGGAGTGATGAGAGAGAGAGGGGTAACTAGCATGAGAAGAAGAGAGAGGTAAGTTGGGGGTTAATATATTAAAATTATAGCGGTTAATAATGGACGCAATAAATTACAACAGTAAAATAACGGATGTAATAAATTGCAACGGTTATATTGTTAATAAATTTTCAATGGTCACAATTTTAATGACCCCAAACAACTAATAACGGTAGACGGCCGGTAAATAGGTATGGTTAGAATATTTTCCCATAACACTTAAGTTTAGCTTGTATAATTTTTCCAACACATACAACTACATCATCAGTGATTGAAATATAATATAGCAGTCGAAAGGATGATGTGCTAACCGCAACAATGAATGACAAATGAGGTGGCCCCACTCGAAATCGCCCAACTTGAATAACTTGAACTTAAAATGACTGAAATCACCTTAGCTCAAAGTCGAAATGACCCAAGCCAATTAACTAGAATTCGAGATGACTCAAATCCAGAAAATAAAACTACTTGACTTGAATGTGATGCAAACAAGCTAAGCCGAAGTGAAAATGAACCAACCAAATTAACCCAAAACTTAATACGACCCATACTTAAAATGACTTGAACCTTCTCAAACTCAACCTAAGATGCATTGAAATTTGAAATGATACATCTCATTTATCCCAAAACCAAAATGACTTGACTAAACGAACTCAAACCTGATCATAACTTGGCTAAATCACAAAAACACCTAACTCGATTAACTGAAAATCCGAGGTAACTTGAACACCAAATGGTCCGATGATTTGACTCTAATATCGAATAACTCGAACTCAATTTGAATTGCTCTGACCATAATAACTCCATCGCAATATGAACCGCTCCAACCAAAATCTAACTATAGTTAATTTAAAACTCGAAATACTCTAATTCCATTAACCGAAAATTCTTAATAATTCGAATTATTATATAATTATAATTCCAATCTCCAATTCGTTTGATAAACTAAACAATGAAATTTCAATTCAATTAGAATTTCAATTCCAGCAGAATTAAAATTTAAAATTATAATTTTACAGTCTAATTTTAATTTCATGCGCCAAATAGAGCCCAAGCTTATTTATACTAAATAATTAGATATTAATGGTTGACGTTGTGTATGATGCTGATGTGACATGTGACATGGCCTTGATGATGACATGGCAGCCAAAATAAAATTAATATTATTACTCTTTTATCCTATTTTAATTTATATCATCATAAAATATAATTATTAATAAAATTTAATTCACGTGACAACTAAATAAGGTACAACGTAACTGTCCAACATCAAAGACTAAAATCATCGTCTTCGTCTTCAATTGCCGCGCAATCTCCCATAACATAATGGATCCCCAATTTTTCCAAACCCTAATTGACTTAATCGAAATCCAATCCCCAATTTTCTTCATCAATTTCAATTCAATTCAATTCTTCTAAACCCTAATCGACCAAATCTCGATCAAATTTCCAATCTCCTTCATCAATTTCAATTGGATTCACAATGTTCATGCTCGTGAACTGCTCCAACTGCCGCACTCCTCTTCAGCTCCCTCCTGGCGTTCCATCTATCCGTTGCGCCGTTTGTCACGCCGTTACTCAAATCGCCGATCCTCGCTCAGCCCCCGCGCCTCCTCCTCATGGATCTCACGCGCCGCCGTCTCCATACAGACACGCGCCGCCGCCTGGGCCGCCAGCTGCTGCGCACGGAAGGAAGAAGGCAGTGATTTGTGGGATATCGTACAGGTATGGTTTTTAAACTCCTGATCTGAATTTTAGGATCTTACGATTTTGTGATCCATTGAGTTTAGAACAAACTAGCTAATAAGATTATGATACAATTTTACGATTCTATCTATCATAACTCGAACTCGCCAAATCATAAAAATAAAAGGGACTAAACTGAGTCAATGGTTCGGCCACTGATTAGTTAAATTGAGTCAATGGGTGGATTTGTAGTTGGTTTCTTGCATCTAAAGCTATTGTGCCGTTAAATATTTCATCATTAGCTTAACTTTAATTTGGCCGTAGGACTAAATTATACAATTTAAATTACAGAGGGACTAAATTGGCACAATGAGCAATTACCGGGACCGTTGTTGTAAATGACCCTAAATAAAAAGTTGACAAGTAATATTCAAGCATATATTGTAACCGAACTCATGATTCTGACGACCTTGCGTACAGGTACTCGAGGCATGAGCTAAAGGGGTGTATAAATGATGCGAAGTGTATGAGGTATTTGTTGATTAACAAGTTCCAGTTTCTTCCTGATAACATCCTCATGCTAACTGGTATTCCTCTTTAACTCTCTAATCTTTCCGCTCGGTTGATGTTTTATTTTTTGATATGTGCCGAAATTAGTTATATGAGCCTAGACCTAGCAAAATTTGACATGTGTTTTTGAAGCCAGGTCGAATTTGGGTTGACCTGTTTAACCCATTTAGGTATTTTGGTTGAATTTGAGTTTGACCCATTTAACCCATTTTCGACATGCTTGGCCGTTTATATACTTATGAGGTATTTGAGTGGTATACTATTGTTATTATATATAGATTTTTGGTAATATCCCACATAAAATAATTTAAATTATATTTAGTAATGTTAATTTGATAGTTTATTCTAACAATTATAAATATCTCATGTACTTTTTGCTAGTATCAACCATTAGATGTATCAATGACATATTTGTAAGTTGCCAAACTAACATTTAATGAGAAAAAATCACCAAGATAATTAAATGGATAACGCGCAGGTTATTCGTTTAGCAATTGGGTTGGGAGTTCTTAACCCGTCTAATAAATGGGTTGGGTTTGGGGTGACTCCATTTCTAAGACCCCTCGCATAACACGAACACACATTTGATATCCCTAGATGAGCCTAGAGTAATAGGGTAGCTTAATAAAACCGGGAGTAGCTTTGGCCCGAGGAGGGGCGGGGGGCTCTATATATATAGAGTTAGCGAATTGTATTACAAACCAAGTAATGAAATCATGTTTTCTTTATTATCTTTCTACCTTGCCTTTTAATTTTACTGTTTTACAACTTCTGTTGTGTTGTTTGAGGGGATGTGAGATAAGCAGATTGTTCCGGGCTGCATATCTGATGTTTATTTTAGGGCCAGTCATGGGATTTTAGGAAGCCAAAGGAAGTTTAATCGGTGGCCCTTTTCGGTAGGCATGTCCAGGAAAGTGTAAGTGTATCTCAAATAATCCATTTTATATTATAAAATCAACTAATATCTAAGTAGTATATATTACAGATGTACATGTGTTCAAAATGTATCTTACAGAGGTTGCTACTTTTCTAATTATGAATGGTGCTATCTGACAGTAGCAAAATGATAATACAGCTAAGGATGATGTTATTGCCAAAACAAAAATGTTAATGTCAAAGTAACTTTATAAAATTTTATGGCTACTATTCACTACAACTCACATTATTGCTTCGGTAATAACAATTTTGTGGCAAAAATGCCTCTATTAATAGGACTTTACGAAAGTGCTTTCGCAAAAAGTGTTTATAAAAGAAGTAGTTTTTGCACGAAAGCACGAAGCTGCAAAACTAAAAAGTGGAAGAGGTAATTCAATAGTACAGAATATTTACCTAAAGGATACAAAATGAGCTTTAGTTATACCATTGATCAAATGGGAGGATCCTTGATTCCTCCTCATTATATTCCTTTCTCTTGTCTAGAATCTAGAATAAACAATTCTTTTTTTCTGTAGGAAAAACAAGAATGTTGCTAAAAGGATCCTATGTAACTAACAACTTCGAAAAATGATTTCTCCGACGTATTTGCTCATTGCATAGACTTGACCCTTACATTCCATTTTCAAAGCAAGAAATAATATATGCTTTAAAAAAAAAGAATATATATATTTAGGTTGGGGGCCCTAGGATACAGTCTCTCTTTAGAGTGCTAAGGGAGACCCTAAAGGGGTAAGACTGTGTATATCTCCTGCACCCCCCCCCCCCCCCCCCCCCCCCCCCCCCAAAAAAAAAAAAAAAAAAAAAACACCTTGCACATGCAGGAGCCCTTGAGGCACTGGGTTTTTTTTTTTTTGTTGTTGTGTGTGTGTAGATATGTTTTTAATATCACAACTTGGTGCAGAGTTATGCAATAAAATTGATTTCCCTAACCCAAATAAAGGAAATTTTGAAGAAAAAAATGTTCTTTGTTGAAAATAATTTTGTTAGAAATATTTTCTGAAAGGAGCCTTAACATCAATGTTTCCAAGTATTTCCTAAGCCACAAGTTTTCTTATAGCAATTAGATTCTTTTTAATTCCTATCACAAAAGAGATGGAATGATGTCAAATCATGAATACTCTCTATCAGAACCTTTTTCCTTTTCATTAAACTAGTTGCAATGATACCGATTGTTTTCTCTAGATTCTTTCTTGTGTTGCCTGGAAATTTACCTTTCGAGCATAATTGCAAGAAACTTCTACAATGATAGGGCTGTTTGATAGCAGAAAATAGTTTTCCGTTTCTATTTTCAATTTTCTTTTTCATCTCCAATTTTCCTTTTCCATTTTCCATTTGGAAAACATGTTTAAGAATGGACAATTGTTACAATTTTTTAGTATAGAAAAATAGAAAATGCATTCAAGTGATCCTGATTTACAAATTTCTCGAAATTGAGAATGATGCATAAGTAATACCCATAAATTCAAAAAACGAATAAAACTATTAGAACCCAATCCAAACAACTATATCACTGGGTTCGAGTACAAGTATCACTTTGATAGACAATTCTAAGGTGCAAATCACTTGTTCATACTGCTTTATCGGATACAGAGAAAAAAAAAGTAATTCATTATTGTATAATACCAATATAATTTACGCATACAACATGCTAACTTGTGCATTTTTTGGGACTTATTTGCCTTTATTTCGTCTTCTAGACCGACAATATCCTTCTCATTGCACCACCACACCTTCCCTACCCAAACGAAATAAATGATGTATTTGTTTTGTTGTTTATTCGCATGCTATTGGTATTATCTTTTGTCGCCTTATAGGTGGTTCATTATAAGCGTTAACACGTTCCCCCAAGCGAGCTTCACTTTTAAAAATGGGGAACTGAGACTTAAGTACGCAAAAAGCATGCTTCATCTAGTTCCGCAAAGATGAGTGTCATTAAATAACTCACATGGTCTTCTTATGCATCTTCCGCTTGAGGGATGGGTTGTGGGTTGGAGGTTAAAATTAGTGGCAAGGGTTGGAGAGTGCAAGAGAAAGAGAAAGGATGGAGTGAAGGAAAAAAAAAGAGAAAAAAGATGAGAGTAAGAGAGAGCAGGAAGAAACTTCTGAAGAACACAGAGGTGGAAAATTTTGGAAAATAGTTTCAAACTATTTTCCAAATTTTCCAAAAGAGTAAGGAGAACTAAAAAACTATTTTTTAACTGTTTTTTTTTGGAAAACTTGCTAAACAACTTTTTTGATATTTCAGTTTTCTAGGTATATTTCCAAGAAAACTGGAAAATTTCTCTATTATCTAATAGCCTTCTAATGTTTCATGCTCAGATACATGATTTGGCGTTTCAAAGTGAGATTCTTGTTTACAACGCGTATTAAACTCGATAGAGATACGATTCAAACAATCATGGAATCATTTGGAAAAAAAGATACTTATAAGATGTTTTGTAGGCTAATTATATCACTTGAGGAATCATGGAATCATATGGTTGGACATATCGGATTGGAGTCAATTGTCTTGATCTTATTTATTGGAGTACTTTGCTTAATATTGACTTTGTTTTTATATTATGCTTTAATGGCTTAATTGATGGCATTTTATTAATTTCTTATGTGTATCTAATAAATGGTAATACAAGTCTCCCTCGATGCTCCCTACCTTAGAAACTTCTATGGCAGCCTACTCCCCAGTTCGTGCTTTCTTTCTGCTCTCTCTCCCGTTTCTACTTTGTGCAACTTTGCTTCGAGTGTACTTAATTTTATTTTGTTGAATATGTAACGCAGAGGAAGAAACAGATCCTTACAGGATTCCTACCAAACAAAACCTTAGAATGGCATTGTATTGGCTCGTAGCGGGATGTAAACCAGGGGACTCACTAGTGTTTCACTATTCCGGTCATGGTTCGCGACAAAGAAACTATAATGGTGATGAAGTCGATGGATATGACGAAACCCTTTGTCCGTTGGATTTCGAAACACAGGGGATGATAGTTGATGATGAAATAAATGCAACAATCGTTAGACCTCTTCCTCGAGGGGTTAGGCTTCATGCCATAATAGATGCATGTCACAGTGGTACTGTGCTGGACTTGCCATTCCTTTGCAGAATGAACAGGTTTGTGCATTTCAGATATTGGGATCTTTCATAAGAAAGTGTTGTATTGTGCCTTGAATTTTTTAGTCTGACCACATATATAGGGTTGGGTCAGTGTAGTTGACTTTTCTAGGTTTTGCTATTGGTTCCCTCTCTATTTATACTTCGTTTGTAGGGCTTTTGCCTAGTGTGAGAGTTGGTGAGCTTCTTGTATCCTCCGTCCAGATCTAGTGAAAGCTTTTATCATTCCGCCTGTGGTATTTCCCTTATTTGAGGGTTTTCATGTAAAGCACCGTGTTATTGTGTTTCTTTC
This sequence comes from Simmondsia chinensis, assembly GCA_018398585.1. Taxonomy (NCBI): domain Eukaryota; kingdom Viridiplantae; phylum Streptophyta; class Magnoliopsida; order Caryophyllales; family Simmondsiaceae; genus Simmondsia; species Simmondsia chinensis. The sequence continues at coordinate 14,717,418 of JAGTTD010000026.1, read as the reverse complement.
GCTCTTCTCTTTTCATTTTCTCTCATATTAACAAATTGGTTTCTAAATCGAACCTAATTTTTGGATATCTTTCCTAAAAAAAGAATTCCTGTGTTCGGACTCCCATACCACGGACTATCTTACCTAGATCAGCTATGAGAGTTGGACATGGGTAAAGTGCCCAAAGGTCAGATTTGATTCTTCTATGGGTTTTTGTCTAGACTGGAGTGAGTGTTGTATAAATGTCAAAGTATCCTTATCCATGAGGCTAGTTAAGATCCCAAGCAATCTAAGCAGTTGCTTGCAACCCCTAATTTGTTAAGGGCCTCTTTTGAAAATTAATAATATTATGGGTTTGCTTCTACTACATATCAGTGTCACCGTAATAATAAGAGATCAACAATCTACGTATCGTATTTTACAAGCATATATGTAATACATAGGATATAAAAGATTCATATATTAACTGATACTATAGTATAAATTGAATTATTTAAGGTTTGCTTAAGTTGTATGGACACATCCGTTACCATAAAAGGGTAGGTTGATTAAAACTTATTTTGAGCCCCTAAAATATCGGGCATCACTATTACTCAATACTAATGTTTGAAGGCTAAATGTAGTGACGAAGTAACTATGACCATAAAAACAATTAATTAATCACAACCATCATGAATTACAGCTTCTTTCTTTTCATTTATGATTTACTTTAACTTACAGCCCTTTTTTGACTCTCTTCTATAGGAGCGGACAGTATATTTGGGAAGATCACCGCCCTCGGTCTGGCATGTGGAAGGGATCAAACGGTGGAGAAGTCATCTCCTTCAGTGGTTGTGATGATCACCAAACCTCCGCGGATACATCTGTAAGTTTTTGGTCTTAATCACCAGTCTGAATCATGTGATATACCGTTGAGAGCATCTTTTTGGGTAAGTTACATGGCATACAATAGAGGAAAGACGTCTTTATGTTATTTTTCACAGCCAAAATTGGGATTCTCTGGTATATTTGACTAGAAGGAAATGACAGCATTTTTAAAAACAATGTACACTGATTAACTTCTTATATGAATATATGGTCTTTTCAGAAGCTCTTAGGACAAAGAGCTCTAGAGGTATCACCACATAGTTTTGGTTGATTTGCCGAGGGATTGGAAGGTTGTATGTTATTAGTTCTTGGATTTTTAACGGTGCATGGTTGTTACGTTGAGGATATCTTGTCCGTTTTTCGCAAGAAGCAAGTAAGTATGTAGTAAACTGAACTATTCAACATGTACAACCAACCTCGGAAAACTTGTCCGTACCTCTTTATACATTATTTCTCTCCTAATAATGTTTCATTTTTCCGCAAAAAAATCACGGGATTGATAATCTAATATCGATTTGGTGGAGCAGGCGCTATCGCAGATTACTTCAACGGGAGCAATGACATACTGTTTTATCCAAGCGATTGAGCGAGGACAAGCGACTACATACGGAAGTGTGTTAAGTTCTATGCGCGCAGCCATTCAGAACACCGGTAATGACCTTGGTGGTGGTGTCGTTACGTCGCTCTTGACCATGCTTGTGACTGGCGGCAGCCTTGGTGGTGGGCTAAGACAGGTACCTCATTTCTGTGGTTGTGTTTATTGCTGTGTGTTGTGCATTGAGAGCTCGCCCGACAATTTTTTTTTTTTGAAAGATAAGTGTTCTTTTCTGAAATGAAGTATTCTATGAGATTTTAAGGGGGGTTTGGCTTGGAGAGAAGTGCTTTTAAGTAGAAATAGAAGCTATTTTTCTGCTTTTAAGTAGAAATGGGAAAATATTACTTCTCCTTTAAGAAGCAAAAACAAAACCTTAAAATTTTTCAAACAAAAATATTCTTACAAATATCACCTTTTACAAAAGTATTTTTGCCTAAAACACTTCTTAAGAAAAGCAGTTTTGTCATATCTTAATTAGCCAATATGCTACTTATCTTGAGTTAAGCCATTACACCATCGGCTGCTATGCAACAGTACATACATCTGAAACGACTTTCATAATGCATATATCTTGTATTTTTGTTTATCAAGGGAATGTTTGATATTGTATTTTGTTTGTAGTTTTAGCTAAAAACCATATTCTGGAAACGATTTTTTCTTGTTTCTTGTTTTTTGTCTTTCCTTTCTTTCTAGTTTAAGTGAAAATTGAAAAGCGTAAACCAAAAAATAAGAAAAATTTGTTTGTAACACTATTTTGTTTATATTGCTTTTGTAAAACTACTTAAATTTCTTCGGTTCCTTAAACTGATGCAACGCTGCGTTTCGTATCTGCTAAAACAGGAACCGCAGTTGACAGCATGCGAGCCATTTGATGTCTATACAAAGCCTTTCTACTTGTGAAAAACTTCAAGCTTCATTGGTAAAATATTCCCTTTACTTTCTTTTACCTTGTGTTCTTAATACGATACTCGTCCGAACCGAGAGAAATTATTAGCTGTTTCTGACCACACAATGACGTGTGATATTCATGCAATTTCATTGGCTCGGTAAAAGAAATATGGGATACCGTTTGCCCTTGAGAATGAGATTGCTAGGCCTTGTTTGGTTACCAGGAAGTATGTGCAAGACATTAGAATTCAAGGCAAGTGGGCATTTGCCCTCTCGTTTGGTTAATAGGAAAATATAGGAAGTAACTTACCTAACGTCTTTTAGGTAAGTTCTAATTCCTTTGTTTTCACCTAACCTTCCCCAGGAAGTTCTGTTTTTCATCCCGACAACAGAATACTTTGTACCTACTTCCTGAGAAATGGAACCGCGGATTGAATTCCTGGGAAATACAACTTCGCACATGAATTTTATTTGTGTATTAACCAAACAATGCCTTAGTATTTCACATTACCGTGTGGTCGAGAACAAGGTGTTTGATTGAACATTTTTTTGCTTTTATTTTGTACATGGTGATTCTTCTAAAGGATAAATACTTTATGTATTATCGGACACAACCTTCCTTTGGGGTAGCACCCCTAAAGGGATAAGACTACGTACATCTTACCCTCCTAGACCCTGCTCAGGCGAAAGCTTGGGTTTATTGTTGTTGTTGTTACGGTTGAACACAAGTCATAGTTTTCTTCTCTCATGTGGTACCTAGGGGTGTAAATGAGCCGAGTCGAGCCGAGTACCATCTTGTTCGAACTCGAGTTCGATATGCCTTAACGAGTTCGAGTTCGAGTTCGAGCCGAGCTTTAAACGAGCTTTTAAATCTATGTTCGAACTCGGTTCAATAAGGAACTATTATGTTCGATACTCGGCTCGACTCGGCTCGTTAACTATAACAAGCCGAGTCGAGCTTGTTAACGAGCTGAGCTAATCGAGCTATTTTTTTGTAATCGAGCCCAATCGAGCTCCTTATTTATGTGAAGCCTAATCAAGCTCATTTGCATTATCGAGCCGAGCTCATTAACGAGCTTGATTAGATTTTAATACAACATGGTCAACCTATGATATAAAATATAATTCAAAGAGCCAAAAAAAAATTCCAATACAATACTAAAGCCCTTTCGAAGTCATTTAATTCACTGAAAATAATCTAGAAGTTATATAGTATAAAATAAAAATATTGACATATTACATACAATATCATCCAAAAAACAAAATTGATATGACCACATCAACAAATTAGCCAAATTAAATCCTTAGAATTATTGTGACATCCACCAAGTTCTTTTTTTAATAATTACTTCCACCAAATCCAAGGCTTTCATGCCAAAATAAACCCATTGTTCTAAACAAAAGAAAAAATTAGTATAAACACAAATGGTGCAACTAATCATATAAATAATATAGTACTATAATATTCCAAATACAACAAATATAATCCCAGTGCCTCAAAAATAGTATTAAATATACAAGTTAACAAATTTTTATCTCAGAAATACCATATAAAGTTAAAAAAATTTAAATTATAAAAATATAAGAAATACCATATATTATATATTTTACATATTATTAAATATAAGTATATATTAAATGAACATCAATAACATTTTTTCAAAAATCACTATATATTACATTCCTTTTGAAAAAGTAGATATTAGAATTTACATTTGAACTCTGTAAAGGTATAATATTAGTATGTATTCATGAACAGATTTTCGTTTTAAAACTACATATTACAATAAAAAATAATAAAACCATAAAAAAGAAAATAAACTATATTTTTTTCGATAAAGAAAGAGCAAAAGCTCAATAAAAAAGCAACGCCCCAACAATCGGGGACCCGAGAGCAAAAAATAGACGTAAGACATATCAAGGAAAAGTAGAAATCCATTTGCCCTAGCACAGATTCATACAATCCACACAAAAACATACTCCAAAACTACCAAAAATATTACACAAAGTCTCAACCCCACCCTGATCTACAGTTTCATCTCTTTTTCAAAAACATCTATATCTACTCATCATACTCAGTAGCATAGCAGCAACTATATGTTTTCTTTTCTTTACGTAATATTTTGCCTCACTAATAAAAACAGTAGATATAAATTATAATAATATGACTTATCTGAACACTGTAGAACTCCAATCTTTGTTTTTTCCTCTTAGATTGATGAGGAAGTAAAAATTTATAATATTCAAGTGTTAAATTCGTTGTTGAAGAAGAGTTGCAGAAGAGCTAAAGTTAAATTTTAAGAGAAAAATTTTGAATATTATAAATAAAACTTGAGTAGTATTTGAGTGGAAAAGAAGAAGACCAAAGCTGACAGTGAAAATGGAAGAATGGCTTTGCTTTGCGTGTGTAAGCTTCCAAATTGCATAAATAAGATATGATCTGACACGACGCAGTTTTATGCTGAACTGCGTCGACAAGACGCGGTTTAGTATCGACTAAAACGCGTCCGTCAGACGCGGTTTTATTTATGTAATTTTATTTAAACCTTGTTGCGTACTGGTTATAAGCCGCGTTAAGTAAACGCAGGTTTATCTGAAAATAAATACCTTTTTTTAATGCAGTTTTATTTAAATATAATCGTATTTTTTAAATGCGATTTTTGTTAAGTAAATATTTTATTTTCAGCATTATTTCGTTGATTTTTTTTTTAATTTTTAAGCATTATTTTGGAAACCGGCTCTAATATATATTTTATAGTCTAGTGATACAATAGGATAACAACTCAATTGTATCGAAAAACTTTAGATACTATAGAATTTTTAGTATCGGTTACAAAATTTTCCGATGCAATAACAATTTTTCCGCGACAATGCGCAACCATGTTGCTTTAAGTGTCCATAACCTTAGTATCGGTAGCATGTATTCGATACAATTAATGCCTTTTTGTATCGGTTCACATATCCGATACTAAAGGTCATTTTTCTTGTAGTGACACCAATATAAGTTGATTTTACACCAATCTAACGCATCATACACCAATAATTACTTGAAATACACGTATAAAAGTTTATTTTATACTATTATACCAGCAAAACTTGAAAAAAAATGCAAATATTGATTTTACACCATTAAAACTCATCATACACCGTGTATGATTGATCATACACTACTATTTACTTCAAATACACCAATATAAGTTAATTTTACACCAATATACCCCATCATACACCGTGTATGACTCATCATACACCAATAATTACTCGAAACACACTTATAAAGGTTGATTTTACAGCATTATACAAGCAAAACTTGAAAAAAAAATGCAAATGTTGATTTTACGCCATTAAAACTCATCATACACCGTGTATGATTGATCATACACCACTATTTACCTCAAATACACCAATATAAGTTGATTTTATAGCAATATAACGCATCATACACCGTGTATAACTCATCGTACACCAATAATTACTTAAAACACACTTATGAAGGTTGATTTTACACCATTACACCAGCAAAACTTGAAAAAAAAATGTAAATGTTGATTTTACACTATTAAAACTCATCATACCATACATCGTATATGATTAATAATGCACCACTATTTACCTGAAACATACCTATATAAGTTGATTTTACACCATTAAAACTCATCATACACCTTGTATGGTTGATCATACACCACTATTTACTACAAATACACCAATATAAGTTGATTTTACACCAATATAAACCATCATACACCAATAATTATTTGAAATACACGTATAAAAGTTGATTTTACACTATTATACCAGCAAAACTTGAAAAAATAATGCAAATATCGATTTTACACCATTAAAACTCATCATACACTGTGTATGATTGATCATACACCACTATTTACTTCAAATACACCAATATAAGTTTATTTTATACCAATATAACCTATCATACACCAATAATTACTCGAAACATACTTATAAAGGTTGATTTTATAGCATTATACCAGTAAAACTTGAAAAAAATATGCAAATGTTGATTTTACACCATTAAACCTCATCATACACAGTGTATGATTGATCATACACCACTATTTACTTCAAATACACCAATATAAGTTGATTTTACACCAATATAACCAATCATACACCGTGTATGATTCATCATACACCAATAATTACTTGAAATACACGTATAAAAGTTTATTTTACACTATTATACCAGCAAAACTTGAAAAAAAATGCAAATATTGATTTTACACATTAAAACTCATCATACACTATGTATAATAAGTCATACACCTCTAATTACTTGAAACACACTTGTATAAGTTGATTTTATACAATTAAAACTTATCATACGCAGTGTATGATATGTCATACACCAATAATTACTTGAAACATAACTATATAAGTTGATTTCACACCATTATACCACTAATTACTTGAAAAAAGCCTACAAAAGTTGATTGTATACCATTAAAACCTATCATACATTGTGTATGATAAGTCATTTACCACTAATTACTTGAAACATACTTATATAAGCTCATTTTACACCATTATAAGCTATCATACACAGTGTATGATTCATCATACACCAATAATTACTCGAAATATAACTATATAAGTTGATTTCACACCATTATACCACTAATTGCTTGAAAAAAAACCTGCAAAAGTTGATTTTATACCATTAAAACCTATCATACATCGTGTATGATAAGTCATTTACCACTAATTACTTGAATCATCCATATATAAGTTCATTTTACACCATTATAACCCATCATACACAGTGTATGATTCATCATACACCAATAATTACTTGAAACATAACTATGTCAGTTGATTTCACACCATTATACCACTAATTACTTAAAAAAAACCTACAAAAGATGATTTTATACCATTAAAACCTATCATATATTATGTATGATAAGTCATTTACCACTAATTATTTGAAACATACCTATATAAGCTCATTTTACACCATTATAACCTATCATACACAGTGTATGATTCATCATACACCAATAATTACTTGAAACATAACTATATAAGTTGATTTCACACCATTATACCACTAATTACTTGAAAAAACCTTACAAAAGTTGATTTTATACCATTAAAACCTATTATACATTGTGTATGATAAGTCATTTACCACTAATTACTTGAAACATACCTAAATAAATTCATTTTACACCATTATAACGCATCATACACCGTGTATGATTAATCATACACCACTAATTACTTGAAACACACCTAAACAAGTTGATTTCGCACCATTAAAACCAATCATACACCATTAATGAGTTGAAACACACCAAAAGAAAATTATAATACACCATTTACACCAATCATGCACCATAAATGACTTGTAACACACCAATCTCATAAGATAGAGACCAATTAACAACAAATGCATGAAATGATCATTTTACCAACCGTGAAATGTGTAATGACTCAACCTTGAACCTACCGCAATGCCACAATGCTTCAAGCCTGATCTTACAAAGCCTTCTTCTTCTTCCAAAGCCACCACAAACAACTACCCAAGGGCCCAAGTAGGACGAGGAAACATGTAAGACGTTGAGAATGGAGCTCGAAAATTCGAAAATAATATTTTTTTTTTGGACAAAAAAATTCGAAAATAATAGAAGAAGAAGAAAGAAGAGAGAATGAGACATCTCTGTTCAAAAAAAAAGAGAGAGAATGAGATATGAGAGGAGTAAGACAAATGGGCGGGAAAAAAATGAAAAGAAAGAGTCAAAAAAATGTCATTTTACCTGCCTTGCATTAAATGAGGAGAGAGAAGGGGAGGGACAGAGTGCACAGGTGAGATTTTGAAGAGGGAGGGGCATTTTGGTCCAAAAAGAGTTATTTAAGGTTAATGAGGTCTAAAAAAGCATAAGTTGGGGCCGGGGGGTTTATTTGGTACGATTTCCCAAAAAAAATTGGGGTGTTGTGTGAAATATAGAAAATGAGAGAGAAAAAAATTAGTAAAAAGTTAAAAAAAATAGCAAAAAAAAACTAGAGAAAGGTTAAAAATGTGGGAAAAGAGAGAAAATTAAATTGTAAATATAGAAAAGAAATGAGAGAAAAAAAATTAATAAGAAAAGAGGAGAGAAGAGAGAAAATTTTGATAAAATATTAAAAAAGGATGAGAAAGAGAGCAAAAATTAGTAAAAGCTTAAAAAGTTAAAAAATTGGTGCAAGGTTAAAAAAAAAAAAGAGAAGAAAGAGAAAAAAATTTTGGTGATTATTTTTTTTATTAAAGGTGAAAACTTAAACAGGTAAATTTAAGATCTAACGGTGTAGATTTAATTTTGTCATATTCTTACGAAACTTCCATTCTCATTCTAACTGCGCCATATATATATATAAAACAGCCTCTCTTCAGGGGTAGTTCTCTGAAAGAAGGCTGCATACATCCACCCCCCATGCCCTCTTTAGGCGGGAGATACATACATACATATATATATATATATATATATATATATATATATTTCATACATATATGGTACAAAGTATTCATTATATATTATGGCTATTATTAGCGAGTTTTTGATAAGCACTTATCGAGCGCTTTAACGAGCTTTTATCGAGCTGCTATGAAGCATTTTATCAAGCTTTTATCGAGCCTTTACCGAGCTTTTATCGAGCCTTTACCGAGCTCTTATTGAGCCGTTACCGAGCTCTTATCGAGCTGTTCGTGAACATTAACGATCCGAACACCCTCCTGTTCGAGCTCGGCTCGATAGTCTTATCTAGCCTGCTCGAACTCGGCTCGATAAGCTATCGAGCCTCAAAAATGAACATGAACGAGTTTTAATCGATTTCGAACACGAGTAATTCATCGAACGTTTGGTTCGTTTACACCCCTAGTGGTACCGCAGTCTCTATAAGAGTCTCTACTCTTCTTCTTCTTCATTTCCTCTCTGTTTTCTATTCGGTTTTGTTCTCTCACATAAACCTTTAAAAAAATTTTGCTTTAAGGATTTAATTGGCAAGGTTTTCTTAAGTTTCTTTTAGAAATTAAAAATTATATTTTAGAAATATTTTTTGTTTTTATTTTTTAATATTTTTTTAATTTAAGTAAAAATTGAAAACTTGATTTACCAAATATAAGGTACATTTGTTTTTAAAAGGGTTACAGTGTACTACCCGGAAGTTTGTAATGAAATAAAAAAGTTTTTGATCTTTTTGATTTATTTTTTTAATACACTAGAATATAACGCTCTTCGACATGATGACATCATATTCTGGGGAAAAGGCTAACGTGATAAGTCATTTTAAATGCACTCTACTGTATATTGACAAAAATACCCTTATTAACTTGGCAGATCACTTTAAGTACATACTAAAATTAAGAGGTATTAATAGTTGGGAATTGAAGTTTTTCTTTTTTAAAAAAAATAGCCGAGAGGGATATTTTCGTCAATATAGTATAGTGGCTATTTAAAGTGGCCTGTTATATTAACCTTTTCCCCGGAATATGATGTCATCATACCGGAGAGGATTTCATTTATTAATACGAAGAAAATCTAAAGTACTAAAAATATAAATAAAAAAGGTTAGGGACATTTTTATTATTTTTATAAATGTTAGTATACTAAAATATAAATAACCCTGTTTGAAATCAATTTTTTAAAAAAACTCAAAGTTACAAACAGAGACGATACCAAACAAGGTACTCGTACTTAAGGGTTTTCTATTTTTAGTTTTAAAAGTGAATTTTATTTTCCCTTAACAGAGATGCCAACTATTAGATAGAGGATTTCTAAGCTTAAAGCCCAATATGTCTAACCTAGGGGTGATTAGCCTAACCATTATGCTAACTCGAACAATTTAAACCGATGTTGACTTGGTAAATAATTACTCTTGCCTCTGCCAGGCATCCATTGCATTTTTTTTACACTGATAATAATTATAATATTCGATCTAAATAGCGTCACCAACACATTGAAATAAGTGAACTCGGGTTTAAGATAAAGCAACATTTCCAGTGCTTTAAGGGCTCCTGCCTAGGCAGGGTCTTGGGGGTGGATATATGCAGCATTTCCCCTTCAGGGTGCTACCCTGAAGAGAGGCTGTGTTGGAGAACCCCCACAACCTGAGGGATGCAACACGAAGACTTTCCAGGAGGTCATCCATCTTAGTATTACTCTCGCTTAAGCACGCTTAACTTCAGAGTTCTAATGGGATTCGGTGCTTGCATGTTGTGAACTCGAATTTAAGGTCTCTTTCTTAAAGAGGAGAAGCCTTATGATGGTAGTAATATTTGGTATTTCCATATTTGGTTCATAAGTTGATTAAAAAAAAAAAAAATCGGTTCATAAAATATTTTAACATAGGGGTGCTTGCCAAATCGGTCAGGGAAGCTAATTGCTCTGCAGATTGGTTAGCTAATGTCGGTTATGAGAGCTCTGATGTTTTTATCTGGAATTATGCTTTCTCTCGAGCCCTTCTTTCTATTTCTCGGGTTGAATCATTGGGGTTCCCTCCTCTAAAGGAGCAATCTTAAGGATATTTCAGCCTTCTCTTTTTCACAGCCCCGGGGTTTGTGACGAGGGAGAGAGTGAATTAGAGCATGAGATGAGAAAGAAAGAGAGGTAGAATGCGAGATGAGAAAGTAAGAGAAGGAGATGAGAGAGAGAGAATTGAGAATTGGAGATGAGAAAAGTATGAGAAATTATATTAATTGTTCAAAAAAAATGATTTACAAGAGGTTTACACATCCTTTTATAGAGGTAACTAACTAATTACATGACAGGGCTCCCTAACGAACTAAAAATAAGGTATGCTAACATAACCAAGGCTGTGACAATGTTACGTTGACAACTAGCTCTATGCTACCTGAGATCATGATACCCACTTCTATCCGTGACATGCCGCGACATCCATACACAACCCGTGATCGTGACTGTCTTTACCTCTTTTTAAAAAAGAAAAAAGCTTGCCAAAAATTCACGTAGTTCATGGACCAAGCTTATCACATTATGCAATAAGTTATGGACATAACCACAACATCCATGTAGGCGAAGATGATCCATGGCAATCTTGTCGCTGTTCCTTAACTTATAAGGAGTAGCATTCACAGACTTACTGTGAATATACTACCTATGGTGAATATGGCTAAGAAGATCCGAGTCCTTCAATCGACAACATCATTTTTTATGGCTTAATATGCATTTTCTCGCAATATTTATATAATATAGTGACTTTTGTAGTCATACATGAGCTGTTAAATTCATGATTGAGTATTCATTGATTAAAACGAAATGAATTTGTTCCTTACCTGAACTAAATCAATCGATGACGACTTTTTTGGTTATATATGAGCTATAAAATTCAACAATTGATGATCACTCTTAATGAAACAGATTTGTTCTTTTTCTTGAATTGAAACAATTGTTGTTGACTTTTGTGGTCATACAACAATAGTCCCAGTGCCTTGCGGCTCCCGCAGAAAGCAAGGTCTGGGGGGGTGATGTACGCAGCCTTACCCCTTCCGGCTGGAAAGGAGACTGTTTCCGAGGATCCCCAACAGACTGTTTCCGGGGACCCCCAACTTTTATTCCTTACTTTTATTCTTTTGATGGACTTCTGTGGTCCTTCATGAGTTATTAACGTGGATTTATTTTTTACTCAGTTGAGCGATTAATATTATGAATTGTTCTGTTTGAGATGATTACTAACTTAACAAAATTTTTGCTTGATGTGGCTTGCTTTGAGTTTGTGTTTTGTTCGTCGTGTGTTTTGCCCTACTCATGCTTGATGCCCTCCTGCTACCAGGTCTTTTGCTCTATGCTGCGGACCAGATTTTCAGGTTGGAGGTCCTCGAAAACAGCCTTTCTTTAGGGTAGCCTCCTGAAGGGGGAAGGCTGCGTACCTCGACCCCCTCGGACCCTGCTTATGCGGGAGCCCTTGGAGGTACTGGGTTTTTTGTTGTTGTTGTACTAACTTACCAAAATTTTCAATCTTATGACAAGAGATGTTATGTGACAATTTAGTGAATTTAAAATCAGGTGTGTGTCTTACGTGATTGCTTCCTATGTTCAGAGTCTTCTACAACGGTGTAATATGACTAAAAGGGTTGTTAGAGTCTTCTACTTTTCTCGTCGTCCTAACCTAGAGTCGGAGATGGTGACTTTGGAGAGAGTCTTAGTTTTGGGAGTCTGTATCACTAACCAATTGGATGATTAATTACGAGAAACAAGACTCTATTTACTAGCATAAAGTTACAATCCTCTTCTAAACCGACTTATTCTACTGATTGACTTGTTGACCCATAGTCGACATCCCTTTGCCAAAATTCGATAGATTGTGGTTGGGATATGTTGACATATAATGTGAGGTATCTTCTATTAGACTGATGATTTTTTTGGGGGGAGATACTAACTTGACACGTGATTAGGCAATATGTAGATATCTTTTATCGGAATCTTATGAATGCTTTTATAATCCATTGAATTCGCTCTGAAAAAGCTGATTTGACTCACATATATTACAATACTTGCATAGGACATTAGAATATTTTGATAAAAATTGCCTGGATTCTAACAAAATTCCTCATATTTCGGCATACTTTACCTAAGTTGTAAAGTTTTCAAGTCTTAGAATGTCTTACAGTATATGTTAGAATATCGGAGTAACTAAATAATAAATACTCAAATTTTAAATATCTAAATGTAATTCCGTAATCTAACTGTCAATTTATATTAGGTAGGTGGGTTTTTTATTTATAATAGTAAGGGAAGCAAGCCGAGGAAGCCTCAGAGGGATGGTTCTACCTAACACGTCAGCATACACAATGACCCAAATCCGAACAAGGCATGACATGCCATTGAATGCAAAAGGGATACGATGACCATACCTCACCACCCGATCAACAACCATATTCGCTTCTTTGAAACAGTGCTTGAATCCAATATTCCTTCCTGTACGTTCTAGATGATTTTTCAGATCTAGCACGGAGGTCTAAAATTTCCATCGAGGGCGTTAATCACAATCTTGTTGTCTCCACTTGGAGGTTTCGAACACCAACTGCTCTCATCATCTCTAATCACCACTATCTTAGCAACCACAATTAAAGCATTGCCCATTATGGGGGCGTCTCAGTTGGTGGTGTCTTCTATCTATGCGGTCACCGCTTAGGTGTCAGGAGTTCGATTCCCGCCGAGGATATACTCACGACTTACCTGCTTATGGGGACTGTGGGTCTCCTCATAGGCCTGGGTTGGTTAGCGAGTTCTTAACTAGCCTTTACAGAGAATTGACCACGAGTCCATAATGCCCCTTTATTCGAACTATTGTGATCGAATATCGACTATTAAAGAGCCCTTAACTAGCTTTTAAAGAACTCTTATCGAGTTCTTACAAAGCCTTTATCAAACTGTTCGCGAACGTAAATGAGTCGAGCATCTTATTGTTCAAACTCGACTCCATAAACTTATCAATCCTTCTAGAAACACAACTCATTAAATTATCGAGCCTTCATAATAAGCACGAACGAGCTGTAATCCATCTCGAGCGCCAGCAATTCATCAAACGTTTTGTTCATGTGTATGGAAAGTAGCTGCCACGTAGGTGATGTGGCAAAGGTAACGAGGAGGCCACGTGTAAAGGACACAATATGATTCACGCCGGCAAATAATTGTGAGTGGGTCCCACTTTTCCCCATAAATAATATATAATACAATAAATTATTTATGTAAAAGGTCCTGTATCGTACCACTGTATTAATTTAATTTTTATATTTTTAATTGTATTAGTTTAATTTATCTATAATATATAAGTAACTCATTATTGTTGAGTCAATTTAACATAACTTATGACCGAATTATTAATAATTTAACATAAACTTTTCATTAAGAACCAAATTCATATAAAAATAAGAGTTATTTATATTTTAGTGCTATAGCAGTTTTGAAAATAGTAAAAAAAATTATGACCTTCTTGAATTAATAAAAAGGGTTTAAATTTTTATTGTATTAATAAAAGGCCTCTTTTCAACATGATGATATCATTTTTCATCAATAGAGTTAACACGATAACTGTTTTTTTATTAATGCTACAGTAAAATGACAAAAGAACCTTTCAATGCTCTTATTCCTTTGTTATTAACACATAACTTGAGATGTTGTAATATACAAAAACTATCTTTTTTCACTTAATTTGTTTAAAAATATGGTTATTAAATGTTATTTTTTTGTCATTTTACAATAGTATTAATAAAAGCTTGTCACTTCAGCTTTGTCGATAGAAAATAAAGTTATTTTTACAGAGAGTGGACTTTTTATTAATAGAACCAAAACTTAAATCATTTTTTATTATATGATAAAAATTTAGGGACCTTTTTACTTATTCAAAAAATCAATATCCTTGTTATTAAAAACCTCAAAATTCTAAAATGTAAATAAATTTAACATTAATTGTATAAAAACTAAATTAAAGTAACTAAAAATATAAAATTTAAATTGACACAATAAACAAAGCCTAGAGGCACGTAAATAAAACTATAATATAATAAAAATGGTAAATTATAGAAAGTCCCCGTGATTTTTGCTTCAATAACGAAAAACCCCCCTCACACATAAAATCACTCACTAAACCTCTTTACTTTTGAAAATTTTTTACTTTACCCCCAAATAACTTTTTTTGACCATTTTGTCCCTCAAAATAAAATGGTTTAGTATTTGATTTTATTTTTAGGTAGCGTTTTATATTTTAAAAAAAAATAATTTTTTTTTATATTTTTAAAAAGGAAGGTCTTTTTATATTTGTAAAAATTATTATTTTAATTAATTATATTAGTGATATTATAATATCAACAAAAAAATATTATATTTTATCTCATAATATTTTTTATAATAATTTAAAAAATACTTTTTTATTTTTTGAACTTATAATAATATTGCTATAATTAATTAAGATAATTATATTTTTATAAATATAAAAAATTTTCTTAATTCTTTTGCTAAAAATATAAAATTTTTAATTTTTATCCAATAATATAAAATCCCTTATAAAAATAAAATTAAACATTAAGAATAAAATAGTCAAAAATAAATTATATGGGAGTTAAATGATAAATTTTTAAAAATAAAAAAATTTTGTGAATACTTTTATTTATGAGAAGAGTTTTTTATTTTTAGAATTAAAAAAAAAAAAACTTTCTGTAATTTATCCTAAGAAACCAATTACATAAATAATTAATATAATAGGGTTTTGGAGGTATTATTGTAAGTGGCAGCGTGGTGGGACCCGGTGCCTAGTCGACTCCTAGTTAGACACAGAGAGGCACGTGTGGTCCACTTCCCCACGTGTCCATCTTCCTCTAATGCATCTACGGCACCTTAAAATACGAGTCCTTTTAGCCAAGCTATTATCGAGCTAAAGGGTGATACTATGAGACGGTTGCAGGGCCGGTCATGCCTTATGGGATGAAGTGTAGGGCAATGAAACAACATCATACATAGAAGATGAAGGTGGCGGAAATAAGGATGTTGCGTTAGATGTGCAAACACACACGGAAGGATAGAATCAGGAATGGCGTCATAAGAGGCGTGGTCTCCATTGAGGATAAATTAATGGAGCAACATTTGAGGTGGTTTGGATATGTTAGGAGGAGACCGAGCACTGCTTCAGCCAGGAGATGTGAACATGCCCATACTACGCTACACAGGAGAGGGAGAGGCAGGTCAAAGAAGAGATTGTTAGAGATGATCAGACAAGACCTCACCTACCTAAACCTTCGGGAGGAGATGGCCTCAGATAGAGCCCTATGGAGGGCTAGCATAGGGATGGCAGGTGTAGCAGCTTAAAGTAGGGTAGTCCAACTTATTAGTGCTAGCACTAGTGTTTATAGGCCTTTCTCTTCCTCTTAGTCGATCTGACGTGCATATTTGATCTCCCGATTTACTATCAATATATACACGTACGTGCAAACTGCTATTTTTCTTACTATTACATGCCTAGCTTGCTTTGCATTGAGTTTGCGCATAATGCTTGCCTTTTCATTGACCTGCTTATCTACTTATTGCCAGGCTGCCACGCGTCTATGCTGTTGACAAGCTTATCAGGTTAGGGGTCCTCCGAAACAGTCTCTCTTTAGGGTTGCTCCCGGAAGGGGGAAGACTGCGTACATCTACCCCCTGACCCTGCTTTGTGGGAGCCCTTTGAGGCACTGATTTTGTTGTTGTTGTTGTGGTATTATCTAGGGAAGATCTACTTCAAACTTAGGACGTCATGTCTGAGGGATCGGTGGCTTAACTTGTCAAGGATTCCACATGTGAGTCTTGTAGAATCCCACATTGAAGTTAAGATCAAGAAAAAATCACCTTATAAGCTTCATGAGTTACTACTCCACCTATTGTCAATTAGTTTTAGGATGGAATCCCACTTGGGCTTATATGTGGATCTCGTATGTTCCAACTCCGTGGTTCGGGCCTAAAGGTCTGGTGAAATATTAACATGGTATCAGAGTGGGTTGATGATCCCGATTTCTTATTTGTCGCACTGCGTCCTCATGAAGAGGAGTGCATTTATGTTTTGTGCGCCGAGGGCCTCTCTAGCATATTGGATCCAGTTAGATCGGAGAAGACACGGGGTACACTAAATTGAACAACTCTAAAAAAAATATCACAACATTTGAAATAATATAAGAATTAAATCAAAATAAATAGAACTATAAGACTAAATTCACATACTTAATAAAATATAAAATAATATGGTATAAATAACTATAGAAACAAAATTATTGATCACTTCATTATTAGGAACACTTGGTTATGGACAAAATTAAATAAAAAATATTTTATAGATCTAAGTATGACTTTAAGTAATTAAAAAAATGCAACCAATAATTCTTATCATATGAATGTGCATTTAAATTGCATATAAAGTAATAATTATTTATGTTTATGGTCATAGATTGCTCAAAATATAATTATGGCTAGGGGGTAGACGAACAGAGCTTTCGATGAACTACTCGTGTTCGAAATCGATTAGGGCTCGTTCGTGTTCATTAGGAGGGCTCGATAAGCTTAAGTAGCCGAGTTTGAACAGGGGGTGCTCGGCTCGCTAATGTTCACGAACAGTTTGATAAAGGATCGATAAGGGCTCGTTAAGGGGCTCGATATCAGGGCATTAACGGTTTGTTGTGAGCTCGATAACAGCTGGTATTAGTTCAAAAATGATTCGGTAATAACTTAAAAAGCTTGGCTCGTTAATGAGCTCGACTCGATTGCAAGCTTGGCTCGGTTTTAGACTTGATTGGGCTTGATAATGAGCTCGACTCGACTCGTTAACAAGCTCGACTCGTCTCGATAACAAGCTCGACTCTACTCAATAACGAGCTCGACTCGGCACAATAAGCCTAACGAGCCCAGCCGAGCTGAGTATTAAACACACTATATTTTTATCGAACCGAGTTCAAACAAGGGTTAGAAATGCTCGATAAGAGCTCGGCTCGAACTCGAGCTTGATAAGCCCTATCGAACTCGAGCTCGAACAAGGGGGTACTCGACTCGGCTCGTTTACACCCCAAATTTTGTCAAGGTCATCCCAAATTTTGAACTTTTAAAAGGGGCTCTCGTAAGCTAACTCGAGCACGAACTTGTTAGAATTGATAAGCTCGACTTGTTAATATTTTGACTTGCTCGAGTAAATTTGGTTCGGAGTTTATTGAGTTTGGACGTCATTTTTGAGCTCAACAATCTAGTTGATTGAGGTTTAAGCTCAAACCTATATCAGGACCTGTTTTGTCATACTATGAAAATAATTATTTTTTTTTTTTTGAATCATTTTTCTTAGAATTTTTTTTTTTTCAAGTTATGAATGTGATAATTTTGTCTTAATTTTAAGTCTATTTTTGCTTTTATCTTGGAGTAGAAGCACCAATATTATGCTTTTGATTTAAAGATAAGAAAATAACTTTTATTTTTATTTAAAAAGCACTTTTGTAGTTTAGCCAAATATCTAGAAACTCCAAAAGTACTTTTTCAAAGAAAAAATTTTTTTGATCCCGAAGAACTTGACCGAATAAACACTTGGTAAGCCTCCGAGTGTTATCTCTCTTTTTTGTTAACTCATTTAAGCTCGAGTCATTGAGATCAAATACCCATGGGAACATTGAAAACAGTTTCTTTTGATAAAACGCAAATTTCTCCTTTATTTTTTGAATTGGTAAGAAATATAACAACTTCCTCGAAGTCGGAAATCAACACTTGAGAAGGGCAGTGAGGAGCTTTGAATTCAAGACCTCTTGCTTAAAGAGTTGAGAGACAAACTGTTCAAGTACAAACCATTCCTGGGTTTTGACCTATCAGCTTAAACTTTTGGAACAATTAATTCCTCGACACATACTAGGCACCAGCCCCAGGCTGACTTGCTTCCATGACAACACGCTACTCAGGTTGGGGGTTCTCGGAAACAGCCTCTCTTCAGAGTAGCACTCTGAAGGGGGAAGACTATGTACTACCCCCAAACCCTGCTTATGCGGGAGCTCTTGAGGTAGTGGGACTGTTGTTGCTATTGTAGGTTTTGGTAATGTAGTTGAAGTGCTTTATAAAAAATGCTATTAACATATTAGAAAATAGAAAATTAATAAATATTATCAAAATATAATGTTAGGGTTTTCGATCTTAAAAAAAAGGATAAAAACCTTAAACCGAGCAAATAAAAAAACCCGCAAAACTTTAAACCATAGATCAATGTCAGATTTACGTCGCTTGGGTTAAGACGAACCTATATATATATATCGAAAGCTCTCCATCAAGATTACAAGAATACGATACAAACAACCAATAAAGGCCAAAATCACCATCAACCCGAACTCTGAAGAGCAATACAATATATTATAGGAAGGAAAACTCTTACTAAATGACTGGGGAGAAATCTGGCTAGGCTTACATGAAACCAATCAAGAACATTGAGAGAGAGAAAGGGAAGAGAAAACACTAGACTCAAGCGGAATAAAGTAAAAATAAAAAAGAATAATCACAAAAAGCCTAAGTACCACCTTCAGATTAGCCTTGCCGATACGTTTTTGCCCTTTTCAATCTTAACCGTTCAGCTGTCAAGCATCGGGAGAGGTGCAAAACTGGCCAATCCACTAATCAAAAGTTAGAATAAGAAATATACAGTACAGAATCTATACATGGTATTGAATCCTGGTTGATGAAGAGGTCGCGGCTCGACAATCCTCACTCTGAATATTAATATAGTTTCGGTACAAGAAATGGAATATATCTATCACTATCAACGCTTTAAGCCAGATCAATAACCGCAGGAGGTGTAGTTTAGAATATGAACCAATGATAAACATTCACCTTCTTACTTTTTCGGATTTCTCTTTTACGAAAAGTCATCTGAATCTTAGGTGCAATTTTCAAAAATTACCTAGATTTTCTAATTTTTCAATGTCACACCAAAATTTTTTAAAATTTTTTGAAATGTAAATTCAAATTTTTTAAAATTATTCTCTTTTTTGTTGAGCAGCCACACTAGTAAAAAATAACAAATATTAACGGTATCAATATTAAGACGTAACATTAAAAAATTTTAAAAAGTTTAAATATAACATTAAAAAAAATTAAAAAAATATAGATAATTTTTTTAAATTATACTTAAAATTTAGGTCGTTTTCAGTTAAAAAACCCCTAATTTATGAGTAGTTGATTCATCGATCTAATAACAAGTTGTTTGCAAAAATTGGGTGGGGATGAGTTGTCAAAGAAATCTCATACAAGGCCAATCAAACGATGGTAACACTAAAGCATATCCATTTGGTTGACTAATTTAGCAATACGACACCATTAAAAAAAAATAAAAATCTGACATTTCAGTAAAAAAATTTAACAAAATGGTATATTTTACTGTATAATTCTTACACACACTATTTGAAAAGTCAGGGACATTTATCAATGCACGCCATTTCAAATGAAATATATTTATGTACTACAATATGCATGCCATTTGAAATGGAGTGTATTGGAGTACACAAAATGCACTCCATTTCAAATGCCGTGCAAGTTTTATGCACTCCTAATTTTATTTATTTTTTTTGAAATTGTGATACGGGTGCAAGTTTTGCTCGCCATTTGAAATGGCATTACGGTGCCATATTGCTAAATTAGTCCATTCGGTTTAATTTTTTAAGTTTAAAAAAAAAATTTAATTTTAATTTTCTCGTTTTACATATTATTTGTTCAAGTCATAAAAATTCTTTAAAACCAAAGAGGGTACCAATTTGCTCGCATCGGATCCCATTAGAACTCCAAAGTTAAGCGTGTTTTGGCAAGACTAGTACTAGGATGGGTGACCGTCTGGGAAGTCCTCACCCCTCAGGTTGGAGATACTCGGAAACAGCCTCTCTTTAGGGTACCACCATGAAGGGGGAAGGCTGCGTACATCCATCCCCCAGACTTTGCTTAGGCGGGAGCCCTTTGGACACTGGGAATGTTGCTTTTGCTTTTATAAAAATTCTTTATAAAAAATTGTTTTTCTTGTTTTAAGTAAAACTAGAAAAATTATGTTTTTAATCTACTTTAAAATAAAATAAAAAGTGTCAAAGTACAAAACAATTTGGCTTGAATCTTTCCTTATCAGTTTAAATCTTTGAAAAAGTTGGTTTATTGACATGATATCAAAGTCTATTGGACTGAGAAGTCATGAGTTCAAATCTCAACAACTCCGACTTTTAATATTAAGATAATCTAAGTACAAGTATGAGATGGACATGTGCAATATTCACTCTTTAAGCCTAATGAACATTCACATGAGGAGAAATGTTAAATTATAAAACCATTTATGGCCTTTCCTAAGAGGCGCAATTATAATTTTACTGATAAAAATGCTCTTATGCATAATTTGCTACAACAACAACAACAATAGCAGATCCAGTGCCTCAAGGGCTCCCGCATAAGCGAGGTCTAGGAGGGGTGGATGTAAGCAGCCTTACCCCTTCAGGGTGTAAACTGCCGAGGGGCTGTTTCCGAGAACCCCCAACCTCATAAGGTCGGCAAGACGAGAACCTCCCAGAAGATCCCCCATCCTGGTTTACTCTTGCCTAAGCACACTTAACTTTGGAGTTATGGGATCCGGTGCCTTAATGCCTGGTAAATAAATCCACTTACGCATAATTTGCTAAAACTAATTTTATGAAAGTAAATATAAAAAATGATTTTGAAATAAATAATTGTTTTGCAAAATGGTTCACGAAAATAGGGGTGTACAAAATCTATCCGGATCGGTTTATTGAACAGGAAAATCCAACATTAAATTCGCATTAAATATTTTGGATGCATTATTAAATATATAATTAATATTTATATATTAATATATATATCTTGTAGAATTATCCTTAAATTATATATATTGCATATATTATATATCACTATCATAATTTTAAGGTTTTTACTTTAGAATGAAAATATTTTTCTTCCTATAATTACACTTGCTGGATAAAAAATCGGTCCAAAATAGTTTGGCTCGATCAGGTCCGGTTTCTAACCAGTCTTAGATTAGACAATACCCGATTTTAATCTGTTCGATCTTCAGTGTCATGATATGATATAACTCGATATTTGATCTAGTTTGGTCCCATTTTATTCGATTCGATTTTGGATCGATGTACACTCCTCCACCCGAATACACAAAAAAAGTTGACAAAGAAAAGGGGGAAAATTTTAATCTAGATGCATGTACCAAGTCACTCCTCAATTATGACGTCTCTTTAAAAGTAAATTTTTTTTTCTTTTTCAAAAAGGAAAAAGAAATATATTAATAAAAATTTTAAAATAATAATTAAAAGGATAGTGGTGGGCTCGACAATAATTTTGTTACTAAAAATAAGAACACAAAATTAATTCTATGTCATTCTCATGGGTCACACCTTGTGCTTTTATTGAAATTGTTATATGAATTCAATCTAGAAACATAATTTATTGGGTTATTTACGTCAAAGGTCTTTATATTTTATCTATTATGTTAATTTGATACTTATATTTTTAATTATGTTAATTTAGTTCTTTGATCAAATTTACGTTATGTTAAGGATGTAATTATGAACGGAAAAATTATATTGGATGCAAGCAACTTATTATAAATTCATCCGTTTTACTAAATTTAATACATTTCGTGGCCGAACTATTAAAAATTTTAATAAAAATGTAGCATAAAATTTTCTCTAAATACTAAATTGACACATTTTGAATTATATTGGGACTAAATTGGCACAATTAAAAGTATAAAGGCTAAATTGACATAATGAACAAAGTATAGGGACATTTGGTGTAAATAATCCTAATTTATACATGTGTAATAATATGATTGCATTTCATTTCGTTATAAAAAGAGTAAGATAGGCGAGATCTATAAGAATTTCTGAAAGATATGTTGCTGGTTCATTTTGCTTTATTCTTGAGTCACATTGAGTCCTCTTCAGAGGTGATTGCCACACTTTGTACTCCCTGGTTTTTGCCCTTTTTTTTTGGTGAGACTGCTTTTTGTCTTTATCTCGTCCTTTTTTTGTAATCCTTTTTTGTCTTTGCTCCGACTTCTATATGAGTAAAATCTGGGTTCCTTTGTAAGAGTTTCCTGTTTATTTTGTGACTTTGTCGTTAATTATAAAAAAAATCATCACAACAGATATGGCCTTATTATTATCTTTTGTAAGATAATAATATTTTATCATATACATAACTATATAGAGATTATGCACATATCCACATCAAGTACGTATAGTATCGGTTTTGAGTTTGGGTTAGTTTTTTTCCCGATAATTAGCGATCTCGTTGCAATACAAATCAGACGCTCGAGCAAATGAGCCCTTGTAAACCCGCTAAATAACGGGGGCCAAAATACAAAAACAAAAACAAATAGGGCTACAAGCAAAAACCCGAATGACAGGAAGTGACCAAATTCAGATCTCGTCGGTCGTCAGTATTGGTCAATCCTGATTTTTTTTTTTGGATGGGGCAATGGTAAAATTGGACTATAAATAACGTACTTAATATTACATATATAACTAAAACTGAAGAGCATAAATAAAAAAAATGATAATAAACTTACACTATTGAAATATATATGGTTCAAGAAAATATTGCGTAACTTTTCATATAATAGTGAGGAGGTATGACATTGCGCTAAGCAGCATTATTAATATTTATGGAACGGAGATACGAGTTTGTACACCAAACCTAACAGTTAAAATATTGAAAACATTAGATACATAAAAAATCATTTATGTTATAATCTGTAGAAAACATCATAAAATATTCTCCGTCTTAAAAGATTTATAAAAATCATTGGATGCAATTTTAAATTTAAAATAAAAAGTTATAAAAAATTAGTATCATCCTTCAAAAATATTTCAGGTCCCTAGAGGCACCTACTCAAAGTTGTATTGTATACTATACCAGTGACCTCACGGGAAGTCCTCACCCTCAGGTTGGGGGTACTCGGAAACAACTACTCTTCGGGTTAACACCTTGAAGGGGGAAGGCTGAGTACATCCCCCCCCCCCCCCCCCCCCACAAGACCCTGCGTAGGCGGGAGCCCTTGAGGCACTGGGTATGTTCTTTTTTCCTTTTATCGATCTTTAAATTTACTTATAACTTTTACTTCTATTTTAAAGATTATCGTAACTTTATGCTTCTCTATCAAAGCAGGAAAAGAACTCGTACTTATATTTTTAAGTGCTTTTGTAGTTTAACCAAATATCCTAAAGCAACATTTTCAGTGCCGCAAGAGCTCTTGCCTAAGTAGGGTCATGAAGGGTAGATGTATGCAGCCTTTTCTCTTCAGGGTATCATGAAGGGAGGCTGTTTCCGAGAACCCCCAATTTGAGGGGTGCAACACAAGGACTTCCCATGATGTCACCCATCTTGATACTACTCTCGTCCAAGCACGCTTAATTTCAGAGTTCTAATGGGATCCGGTGCTTGCGTGTTAGTACCCCCTTAGGTTTTAACTGAATATCCTAAAATAATAAAAAAAAAAATTTTTTTCAATGAAAATAAAAATTCTCACTCGAAAAAACTTACCAATCAAGCACTTAATAAACTATTGATTTCCTAAAAATGATAATCCACAAATTTTGTAAAACTATCGTTTAGTTGAAAAATTACATCTATATAATAAAATATTTCAAATGACGGGTCAAAAGGGGTAAAACTAGTTATTTTTGTTGCTAAATCCATCGTACTGTCATTATTTTTCTCATCTCACACATGAACTGCAATGTTCTATCTAATGAATTATAAAAAGTTGAATAAAAGAACTATTTTACATCATTTCACACCACCGTTTGAATTATTTCATTTACTACATATAACTTATAAAATATTATTTTATGAAGTTTTAGACTAAAAGATTAATAAACTACACTTTCGGATAATAATATGTAGAGTTAGTTGCACCAAAGGTCCCTTTACTTTGCTTATTGTGTCAATTTAGTCCTATAATTAAATTAAAGTTAAATTAATGATATAATTTTAATGACACAATCTTATTAAATACAAGTAATCAATTACAAATCTACCCATTGACACAATTTAATCCAACCGAATCATTAAAATTTTTATCAAAAATTTAACATAAATTTTACTCTAGGAATTTAATTGACATAATATAGATAGTAGAGGTACTAAATTAGCACAACTAAAAGTACAAGGATCAAATTAATACAATATACAAAATACAAGGACCTTTAGCGTAAATAACCCTAATATGTAATTTACCCTATTTTTTTCATGCCTTAAAAAAAGAAAGAAAAAGCATATAATATTACTCATCTTGTTTATATATATATACACATATCATGTTGTGCCTGCCCCTCCTCTCCCTCTCCCTCTCCCTCTCCCTCTCTCCCCCCCCCCCCCCTTCAACCACCGCATCGCCGCCGCCTCCGCCACCACCGGCGCCGCCGTGAACCGCCATGACAAATACAAGTAGAGGGGTGTTCTATAATGGAGTAGAAGATTATACAAATTTTCTTGAGGCATGTTTTCTTTGCCATAAATCATTGGGACCCAACAATGACATCTTCATGTACAGGTTCGCTTTCACTTAACTACCGTAACTTTTATATTTTTCAGAAAATCACCGATTATGGTCTACGTTTTTCAATCAAGTACCTTCAGTCGATGTAGTTAGCATTCTGTTCGTAAATTTCGTTTGTTAGGTAAGAGCACTGGTGTTAGTGTTAGAGTATAAAATCATTTCTAGACGAGGACCCGTCAACTTAAGCTTTTGAGATGAGATCACGGGTTTGCATCCCAAATAGTCCACTACAACACCAACAATCAACCCGGTGACACAAGAGCTCCTACCAAAGTAGGATGCAACGCTGAAGGGAGCTGGGCCCTCAACCCTAGAAATTCCACTCTAAACATTAATATATTTCAAGCAAAAGTACGGAAGGGCCAGTACGTTATCCAGGCTTAAGCTCTTAAGAGTAAGAATTTCGCATGTAAGCTAAATATAAAATCCCACATACATAGGAGTGGTAAGAGTGAAGAGATTAATTTATAAGACTAGTAGATTACTCCACCTAATGCCAATTAGTTTTAAGATGGAACCCCACTTAGACTTACATGTGGATCTCGTATGTTTCAACTCTTTTAACAAAAGCCCATTGGGCTTTCATGTGTCTGGGGCCGAGCATGTTAGAGTATAGAAGAATTTTCGAACCTTTACCCATTAGTTTAAGCATTTGAGAGAATTCGTCCCTTGAAAATATAATATAATCTTTTATAATTTAACGATTTTTGCTATATTATTAAAGATATAAATAATTTAAATAATAATAATAATTATAATTTTCATTATTGCAGGGGCAATACTCCATTTTGTAGCGACGAATGTAGGCAAGAGCAAATACACATAGATGAAGAGAGAGAAAAGTGGGCCCACAGGAAAGTGGACCCCACCAAGAAACCGGGGCCCACAAAACTTGTGCGGAAAGGAGCCGTTGCGGTTGCTTGAGTTACTTGGTGGTGCATCGCACTAAATTGCTACCCAAATTTGTAAAAGAGGCCAGTGTTATTGTCAGAATATTATTATAAGGGCTTTATTAAAATTGTCCTGTGTTAATAAAAATTGTCCTGACAATAACGCTACTAAAAAAGGGAAAACGTAGATTCCTGTGGTTTCTTTTTCTTTATTATTATTTTCTTTTTATTTTGGGTCAATTCATGTAATTTGGAGTTGAAGAATGGACGAAATTTTGCGATCATTTAATGATAATTTTTTTTGGTTATGATAAGTAAGATATAAGTCTAAAAAGGTATAAAAGTGTAGGGTCAGGCTCAAAGGTAAGTAACACTGATGCAATTGAAACAAGACCCGTACTTCACTAAACAGTTAAATCCAAAACCCAAGCACAATAAAATCAAAAGACAGAAGCAACCACAGGCTAAAGCAACCAAAGTAAGAGCCAAAGCGACAAAAAAGGAGCAAACAAAACCAGTTGAACCACCAAAAAAAAAAGGGCCCAGTAAAACACCAAAAATTAATTTCTTGAAAGGAGTACACACCTGATGATGGGCAAAGAAAGTCATGCTGCTTCCGTCGTATATTGCCAATAGCCGTTGAACTCCTAGGCAACTTACCTTCGTCTATCATGTTCTAAAGGGTCCTAACGATAAATTAACCTTCCCCGTCAAATTAAAGACTAAGCTTACGCTCAAACTTCTGATCTCGTTCCATTAATGAGAAACTAATGGGCAAAGATGGAGAAATTAATTTTTGTTGAATGATTGCCATTTCTTAAATAATTTATCCCTTCATGTTTGAAATGTTTGATCATATATATACACTTGCTTATTTTAATATTTCAATATATATAATAAAATATTTTGAGATTTATAAATTTTATTAATCAGATACCTTACATATTACGAGTTTCTTACTTTTTGCTAGATCCGCCATGCAAAAGACTTTCAAACCGCTCCTATCAAAAAGGTATCAATATTCAATCATCGGACTACTCTAAGTCAAGCCTCACGAGAGTCCATACGCTGAAAAAACAGATGTCGATGCTATTGTTAGTGCCCGATGGTTTTATTTCCTTGCATGTTTGACTTGGTGGTGTGAGTTATTGTTGCCGTCTTCATATACTGAGGTGATCGTGGCTCTTCGGCTTCATCCGCTCGTGTGTAATTACTCGTCTTCGCTCCTGCTTAAGCTCTAGTTTTTTTAGCCTATTGGTGCTTACTGTCAAACCATGCTTTGCAGTTTCTAAGCCTTTTGGACTTGTATTCTAATTATCAAAAACAAGCTACTCAGGATGCATCTATTGGCCAGAGACAAATCACGAGCTTAAAAGTGGAACCCACTAATGAACGATTGGCGAGTGATATTAGGCTAGCACCACACTAGTCTATGCCATGATACCAAGTCACGCAAACAATGCAAATCTTTGTATGCTCAGGTAGTGCAGAAAGGGCCATCTATAGCCTATTGTGCAACCGTTGCTTATCCGTACAAGAATTGCCTAATTTTGCATCCCTCGTCAAGATTTGTTTCCGAATCCATGAGTCATGTTGTTTTCCAGGAATTTCGGAAAGTAAATTGCTACAAAGGTAGCAACCATTCACCCAAGAACCCGATAATAAAGCCTTCTCAAAGTGTCGCAAATTTCTGAACCACCTTTATTCTCAAGGATGCAAACTAATCCCAAGGGATTCGCTGGTAGGAGAAGATTCAATCTGCATAGACCAAAGAAACCGCATGCATAGACCCTAACTATGTTTATGAAATCTCCTGGAAGCAACAAAACGTTTGCCTGATACGCAAAGTACCCTGAATAACTGAATTTATAGAATTGAATCCTATCCGCATATGGTAGGTGAATAGCCTAAAACGATCCCTTATCTTCTTGATTAGAGGTTGGAAGAGCACCAATTTCAATCTGGATGGTAAAAGTGGAAACCACAAATTCCTTGTAAGAAGAACTTTCTCCCTTTTTTTCTCGAGGGGCAGGGGGGGCACTTTTTGTAGGATTTAAAGGTGTTGGACCAGAAAAAAAATATTTTTAAATAGAAATAAAAATTATTTTCTACTTTTAAGCAGAAGTAAAAAAAAAATATTGCTTCTCCTTCACGACCAAAAGTTCTTCAAACAAAATATCCCTATTGAAGGCAATAGTCCACTTGAAAATGCTAGGATAATACAACCACCATCCAGTACCTCAAAGACACTCCCGCTAACGCAGACCCTTATAAGGTGTTAACCTGTAGAAAAATAATATACGTAATGTACATTAGATATATAATTAAGTACATTTTTCCGATGCATAAAAAAAGAAGAGTGAATTGCATTCTCCCTCCACAAAGATGATATTTACACTAATCATCATACATAACTTACAATACACCTTTGCCTTTTTCTAGTAAAAAAAATGAAATTTTGAAATTTATAAAATATTATACTCATGATTATTTATACCGTACTATCTTGTATTTTTCATATATGTTAAATCAGTTATTTTACTTCTAATCGTGTCAATTTAGTCCATATATTATCTTGGCTGTAGCAATGTGGTCCGAGGGAGTATTGGTGTCCTTACCTCGACGGAAAAACAAATTAATGAGTGATGTTTTGCAAGCGGATTGAGTTGGGCATGTTAATTTTTCCGTCGAGATAATAATGGCAATGCACCTCTTAAAACAAATTTTTGCAAAGAAACTAGCATAAGGACTAAATTGACATAATTAAAAGTATAAGGATTGAATTAACATGTTAGACAAAATACAGAATAGTATGGCAACCCTTAGTTATATCTGCATTTTTTACTTGAAAAAGTAGAAAGGTAACTATTATTTCAGAACCATCAAGCAACCTTAGCTCTCTCCATGATCAAAAATTTTCTCTTACTTAGTCCCTCAACGTGCTCACCGAGTTTGGCTAAATGAGCTAACCTTCGTCTAGCTGACTCGGAAACTCCCATCTGTTTTGGCTTCTGATCTGGTTCGACCTCGACAGAATCTGAACTTCTCTCATTCGGTTTTTTGCCACCTGAGGAGTTGATTATCTCATTTAGTCTCTCGACGACTTGGCTCATCTTGGGTCGGCCCTTGGCGCTCTTTACGAGGCATTCATCTGCCAATTTGGCAATTCTTCGAGCTGATGTTAATGAATACTTGTTTTCAAGACGATAGTCCATTATTGTGCTGAACTTTTTACTATCTGGGGAAAACTGTTTGACCCAAGTCAACAGTTTCTGCTCGGGTTTGGGTCGACTCCTTTCCAGTGACCGTCTACCGGTTAGAATCTCATAGAGAACCACACCGAAACTCCAGACGTCACTCTTAGAGGTGAGGTGTCCAGTTTCAATGTAATCGGGAGCAGCGTAACCGTAAGTCCCAACAACCTGAATGCAAAAAAGGAAAAAAAAAAAAAAAAAAACCAAAATTTAACAAGCAACTAAACTCAATCTCATTGCTCAGAGAGGTTAATACTATGCTCTGTTTGATATTTGGATTGCGATTATGAAATCGGCATTTGAATGGATTGAAATTCTATTGTTTGGATAATCAAAGGAGTCAGAGGTTGAATTGTAGTTTCATAACAATTTGAGTCATTATGGCTTTCGAGTCAACTGTGTTGGGATCTTTTCGGACTTGAGTAAGCTAGGGTTGCATTTTCATTGGGTCAGATCATTTAAAATTCGAGTCATCTGGAGTTTTCGGTCAACTTGGGTCATTTCATGTTTGAATCATCTTCGTGTTCATCTAATTGCTCATAGGTCAATATTACTGTAATTCAACTCCAAATTTTAAAAGAAATTCATTGCAGAAAACTGGATAATGTGTTTCAGTGAAATATTTTGGGATGGAAAATGTGCATCCTACCAAGCAAACACAAGCCTTTACGTTAAGAGTACAAAAATCATTTTTGGACCTTTACCTTTTTTTTTTTAACAGCTTAAACTTTTTAGATGGTCAGAAACTTAACATGGTACTAGAGTTTGTCAACCAAAAGTTCTCGAGTTCAAATACCAATATCTCCCACTCTCATTATAATCTCAATATAAAGTATGAGATGGATTTATGCACTACCCATGGTTCAAGTCCAATGGGCATTCATGCGAGTGGGTAAGTCACAGCAAAAAAAAAAAAAAAAGGACACACACACACCCCATTATTAGGCCTTCACTTTAATACTGAATAGGGGATTATTTGTGAGCGAGATGAAATATGGAACTTACCGCTGTGGAAACATGAGTGTGGCCAGGGGTGGGACCTTCTCTAGCAAGCCCGAAATCAGATAACTTTGGCTGAAAATTCTCATCCAGTAGTATATTTGATGTCTTGAAATCACGAAATATCACCTTCATTACAAGCGATCAACAAAAAAAAAAAAAAAAAGGACCATCAGCAATGCTCATGTTTCATACTCAGAAAACGATACGGTGTTTAGAAGTGAGATTCATGATTTCAATAAGTATCAAATTCGAAAGCAACACGATTCAAACAATTATGAAATCATTTTGATAAGAAGATACTTACGAGGTTATTTATTGGTTAATTATATCACTTGATTTGAAGAACGCTCAAATTTTGTGGACTTGTAGGAGTTAATGTTCTTGATCTAACTCACTGGGGTACTCAATTTTTTGAAATATTGCTTAAGAGTTACTTTATTTTATATTTTAGTGCATTTTGATACTCAGCTTAGCTTGGCTTGTTTGCTTAATTGAGCTGATTCAAGCTTGTTACCAAGCCGAGCCAAGCTTGTTATCAAGCTCATAACAAAGTTGAATTATTCGAGTTACTATTGTGTCATTTCGGAACCATTTTTGAGCTAATATTAATAGTTAACGAACTCTTAACATGTCCTTATCAAATAGTTTGCGAACTTAACAAGCCGAGCACCCACTTGTTCAAACTCAGCTCCTTAACCTTATCAAGTATGCCCGAACTTGGATCGGTAAGCTATCAACCCTCATAACAAACATGAATGACCCATAATCAATTTCGAACACGAGTTGTTCATCAAACGTTCTCATTTACACTCGTAATCAAAATGCAATGAAATATGAAAAAGTGATACCTGAACTTCCAGTTCTTCATGTAGATAAGCCAATCCTTTAGCAGCACCAAGTATTATCTGCAATCTTTTATCCCATGGAAAAGCATCATATGCCTTGTTAAAAAGATGATCCTCCAAGCTTTTATTCGGCATATACTCGTATACGAGTAGTCTCTGGATGCCTCTTTCGGCATCCACAGCGCAGTACCCGATAAGCTTTACGAGATTCGGGTGCTCAACAACACCCAGAAACTGAACCTCTGCCAGCCATTGTTTATGACCCTGCATCAAAAAGGGGACAATTTGAAAAAATATGACTTGTTGAATTGAATTTTTCCAAAATCTTCTAAGTATAAGTTCAGGCGAAATGTTGTAGTGCTCTATTTGGTTCAACGGAAAACATTGTTCTTATGCAACATAATTTTTCTAACTTGAAGCTTCCCAAACTAGGTTCGTGCACAACTGAGCCACCTATAACGAGGCAAGCTCGAGCTTGAAGTTTCCAAGCTCGGTGAGCTTTCACCCAATCCTGAGCTTGAGCTGAGCTAAATGTTAACAAGTTGAACCTTGAGGCTAAAGAGCTCGGGCTCAGCTCAACTCGTATATACCTCTAGCTAGCCACTATGTTTGACAATTGAATTTTTCTGATTAGCATCACAGGGCTGCTATCATGTTGACGATTAAGACTTTTGAAGGCTACCAACTTGATAACTATCAAATATTGTCCTTTTCTAGAACTAGTTGATGCCAGTTAGAGAGCTTCTCAGGTACATTTATGGTAAAAAAACTGCAGCCAGAGCCTTACAGTTCCGACATTCAATGAGCTTGGTCTTTTAGAATTGGACTGTAGAGGAACTCTTCCTCTCAAAAGCTTAAGCTGATGGGTAAAGGCCCATAAATGATTTTACACTCTGTGCCCCCTCCTGCAAATGCCCATTAGGCTCAGATATTGCACATGCCCACCTCTTATATTGTGCTTAAATTATGTCAACATTGAAAGTGGGGGCTGCTAGAATTCGAAGTCATGACTTCCTGATGAATAAGGCTCTGATACCATGTGGAAGAACCAACTATCACAAACGCTTAAGTTGATGGGTGAAGCCCATGAATGTTTTTATACTCTAACATGGACCAAACTGTCAAGATTCTAAGCAACGCAAGGAGTTGCTTGGACCTTCATTTTCTTGAGGACTTTCTGTAAAAATTAATTATATTTTTAAAATTGGAGAAATACGACCTATATATGGTACATTATAAACATATATAATAAGAAGGACTCGTATATTAGCCAGTAGCATAATATAAAATGCATTATTTAAAGTGTGTTCAAGCTGATATGCATACGTCTGTAACAAAAAAAAAAAATCCATCAATCAAAACTTAGTTTGATACTAAAAAATTTTTGGACATACTGTCCTAAAAATCGGAACAATTACCAGAGAGGCAATAAGACTTTCATTGTCATTAAATATCATTTTCCCAGACAAAACAGATTGATAATCAATCAATGGATGACAAAAAAAAAAACATATCAAACATCATTTTCTCAGATAATTCTCATATTGCATTGCAGCAAATAAAATCAAGTAACAAATTTGCAGCTTATCGAACTTGTCAAGGAACCGACCGTCCCAAGAGCTAAAGCCGATGGGTGAAGGTCCACCAATGGTTTTATACACTGACATGCCCACTCATGCAAATACCCATTAGACAAGAAGCATGGATAATTCACAGGCCCACCTATACCTTATGCTCGAAATATATTAATATTCAGAGTGGAGGCTGTTGAGATTCGAACTTGTGACCTCTCAGTCAACAAGGTCCTGATATCATGTCATGGAACCAACTCTTACAAAAGTTTAAGCTGATGAGTGAAGATGCATGAATGATTTTATACTCTAATAAAATTTAATGTTTGACATAATTGCCTGTGAGTCTTTGGTTAGGTGGTAAATCGCCACCAACGTTAAGACTTTATGATAAGAGGTCAAACATTCAAATCCAATCTCCACTTGTCAGGAATTCGAGTTATTTACTTCGTTGACCCTTAATATTTGTAAGTTTATCTAAATCAATCCACATCTTTTTTTGTCTAAATTGACTTTTATGTTTTATTATGAGATAAAATCGATCGCTCAACTTTTAATTTTTTCCTAGAGTTGGTCACCAAATGGGGCAACAATTTGGTTACAAAATAAAATATGAAGGGATATTTTTGGAAAC
Organism: Simmondsia chinensis; assembly: GCA_018398585.1. Classification (NCBI taxonomy): domain Eukaryota; kingdom Viridiplantae; phylum Streptophyta; class Magnoliopsida; order Caryophyllales; family Simmondsiaceae; genus Simmondsia; species Simmondsia chinensis. Next base: position 14,683,832 of record JAGTTD010000026.1, on the reverse strand, counting down.
AGTCTCTCTACAGGGTAGAACCATGTAAGGTAAGGCTGCGTACATCTTACCCTCCTCAGACCTTAGCTTGTCAGAAGCCTAGGTTGTTATTGTTAGTTCCTAATATTTGTAAATTTATTTAAATTAGTCCCTCAATTTTTTTCCCAAAAAGCTACATAATATTCATAAGTTTGTTTAAATTTGACCGCCATCTTCTTTTTTTTGTTTAAAATAGTTCTTGATATTTTATTTTAAGACAAAATTTTAAGTTTTTAGCTAGTGTCTCTAACTAGAGGACCAATTCATCATGAAATAAAAAATGTGGCCGAACTACAAATTCTAGCAAACAGGCAAATACTAGAGACCGTTTTAAACAAAGAAAGAGACGAGGGATCCATTTGAATAAACTTATAAAATATTGGGGACTATATGAAACAAATAAAACAAAGAGAAACAAATTCGAACAAACTTATCAACATCAAGAATTAACAAATTAAATAACTCAATTTTGAACAAAAGGGACTAGTTCAACAAATTATAAACTTTAGAAACCAATGGACAAGATAACTCTATTTTGAAGGAAAAAGGGTTAATTTAAACAAACTTACAAATATTATAGGCTAACAAACTCAAACAATAGGCAGTATCGGAATCGTAACTCTATTTTGAAAAAAAAAAAAAAAAATCTGCTTTTAAAAGATTTAAAACCAGTAGTAAATAACGGAGCAGATAACTTGACTTTGAACAAAGGAACTGCTTTAAACAAAGTCATTGTTCGAGTATAAAATCAATCATGGGCTTTTACCCATCAGTTTAAGTTTTTAGAACAATTGATTTTTTAACATGATATCAAAGTCTTATTAACTAGGAGGCCTTGGGTTTAAATCACAATAGCATTCACTTCTAAGATTAACATAATTCAATCACGAGGTATGAAGTAAGCTTGTACAATATCCACGCTTCAAGCCTATTGGGCATTTACATTAAGGACATGTTAAAGTATTGTAGGGCCTCTGATACCACTAGCTATAAACATCCATAGGATACATGAACCCTAGATCAAAATAACATTGATAAACAAAAGAGGATAGAGGAGAACACTGGAATTTACGTGGTTTAGCCAAAGTCTATATCCATGAAGGGGAGCACGATAATTTCATTATAATATTGGAGTTTGCATAAATTGTTTCAACTCTCAATTTTTCATCACTCGAACCCTTTTCAACCCTAATAGTAATATACACAATCCTTGTATATACATAAAGCCAGCCTCAATAGGATTGACCCAATCCTATACTTTATAAACCAGATGCAATACAACCAGACTCCACACATAAGCTAACAAATATAAAATCAATTACGAGTCTTCACCCTTCAACTTAAACTTTGAGAACAGTTGGTTTCTAGATAGTTACAAACATTAAGAACCAAAAACTGCAGAAAAACACATACCTGAAACCCCTCCTTGTTGAGCTTCTTAATGGCAACAACAAAGCTCTCACCTTGATCATCAACACCCTTAACAGTCCCCTTATACACACTCCCAAACCCACCTTCTCCAATCTTAAGCCTCCTATTGAAATCATTTGTACTCAACCTCATCTCTGACCATGTAAACACCCTCAAATTGTGACCTTTTTTCTCATACAAATCATCAACCCCACGACCCAAAATCACTGACCCAGATGAGTTTGCAACTCCATTTCTCGAATCTGAGCCAGAGTTAGATGATTTGCTAACTGGGTTGTGCAATTCAGGGGCTGATCTTTGGCCTCTTGAACGAGTTTTGAAGTAGTAGAAACACTTCATTTGAGGTTGGTTCTTTGGGGAATTTTGACGAACAGTTTGTGTTCAACAAATGTAGAGGTTGAAGATGCAGGCTATGTGAGTCGTATTGTCAACGGGGTCAAATTTGGGTGCTGTTGCTGCAATAGAATGCGTGTTTTTCAACGAATTTTTTTGGGGTTTGTTACAGTAACATGAGATGACGTATAAGGGGTAGAGAGAGAGAAAATGGGCCAAATAAATTGATACAACAGATCGAAAACTAATTGGAAGTATTAAATGATATTAAATTCTACCTATTAGTCTAGTAGCATTTTATATAAATTTAATAAGTTACTTCATCTAACGTTAATTTATTTAAGAAAGAAATTTTACTCAAATTTATATAAAGATTTCACGTGTATGAGACCTAACTTAAATTTAATATTTCAATTGACTGCTTGATAGACAAGTTGGAAAAATGGCGAAACATAAGAAGAAAATGGACTTTTTTTAAAAATAACCCAATTTAAAAAAATATTTAAAAAAATAAAATTTTTTAAAAATTATTTAGCAATCTAACTCACTTTGTGATAAAGTAGGAAGGCGTTGTTTCAAACGGCGCTTTTAGGTAAAGAATACATAGGTGTGGAGGGAAGGCGCCATGAGCTGAGGGTGGAGAGGTGGTGTTCACCTAATGGCGCCGTTTTCACCTAAAAATGGCGCCTCTCAATTAATGGCGAAGTTTCAAACGGCGTCTATATATTTTTTATCTAAAGAAGCCGTTTGAAACGACGCCTTCTCATTTTAATGTGACAAAGTGGGTTAGATTGCTAAATAATTCTTAAAAGATGTTACTTTTTTAAATATTTTTTACAATTGGATCATTTTTAAAAAAAGTCAAGAAAATGGGGGAGAAGAAGAGAGAGAGAGAGAGAAGCAGCAAGAGAATACCTGGGGGGAAGGGAAGCCTTTGACAAGTTAAGCCGGCAAGAGAGAGAACGACAGAGAGAGACTCGTCTGCAATTGTCAACCCCATTTGGATTTTTGCTTTATGTATCTAATTTTAGGTAAATTATAAAAAAATTTCTTATTTTTTACTTTAAAAATAAAAAAACTTTACTTATAGATAAAAATACTTATGAAATTTTTTTACTTTTAAAAATTTATTACTTAATCCCTATAAAGCTTTTTTTGATCATTTTGTTCCTCAAAAGTGAAAGGATTAAATATTTAATTATATTTTTAAAAGGGGTTAAAATTAAGAAAATGTATTTATAATATATATAATTATTTTAGTTAATTATAGTAATAATATTATAAGTTTAGAAGATAAAAAATATTTTAAAAGTTTTTATAAAAATATTATAAGATAAAATATAATATTTTTGTTGATATTATAATGTTAGTATTATATAATTAATTAAAATAATAATTTTTATAAATATAAAGAGTTTCTTTTTTTATAAATATGAAAAGAATTCTTAGTTTTCCTCAAAATATAAAATCTTACCTAATAACAAAATTAAATACTTAACTATTTTAGTTTAAGGGGTAAAATGGTCAAAAAAAGTTATTTGGGAGCAAAGTGATAATTTTTTAAAAGTGAGGGAGTTTAATAAGTGATTTTATTTGTGTTGGAAGTTTTCTGTTTTTGAAACAAAAGTCAGAGAGATTTTCTGTAATTTACGTTTAATTTATTACAACAACAACAGTAGTCTAGTTTCTCAAAGAGGCTCGTGTCTACGGGTGTTAAAGAGCCGATCTGAGCCGAGCACCCTCTTATTTGAACTCAACTCGATAAGCCTTATCGAGCTCGAGTTTGAGCGGAGCTCTTATCAAGCTTTCGGACCTTTGTTTGAGCTTCGATCGTTAAGATTTTAGTCTGTTTAATACTCGACTCAGCTCATCTCGTTAGGTTAATCAAGCCAAGTTGAGCTCATTGTTGAGCTGAATCGAGTACATAATTAAGCCAAGCTTGTTTTCGAGTCGAGCTCCTCATTGAATTGAGCTATTCGAGTTACTATTGAGCCATTGTCGAACTATTTTTGAGCTTATATTAACTGTTAACAAGCTCGAACGAGTTTTTAACGAGCTCTTATCAAATTGATCATGAACATTAACAAGTCAAGCACCCCTTGTTTGAACTTGGCTCGTTAAGCTTATCAAGCATGCTCAAATTACCCATAATGAATATGAATGAGCTGTAATCGATTTGGAACACAAGTAGGTCATCGAACGTTCAGTTCGTTTAAAACCCTACTTATGTCAAAGTAGGGTCCAGAAACAGTAAGATGTCCAAGGTCTTACTTCTATGTGGTACTACCTTATAGAGAAACTATTTTTGAAGGACATTCAACCCTAAAAAGAACCTCACACTGTCAAACAAAAACTAGCATGTCCAATGTAAACAGGCAAACATGCACTATTCAATAATAGACATGCAAGCCTACGGGCAATGTCTAATGCAAATAGCTGGGTTGGCCACATATATTAAACCGCCACTTTTCTCTACTTAAGGTCGTTCCATCAGTTAGATTTAAGTGTATTAAGTGATGTCTAATTGTCTCCAGCCAACTTTTCTTTGGCATGCATTTACATCTCTATTCCAGTGTGCATTATATAGCTGTTCATACTTCCTAAAAGGGATGGTAATCGGCCTCCTGTTAACATGCTGTAAACATCACTCCAGCAATTTATCTTCAATGGAAGCTGTACCTAATTTGTTCGAATAACCTCATCTCTAATAATCCCCGTCACCGCACACATCTTCATCCCCACCACTTTCTACTTCTGGGTGTGGTGTTGTTATTAACTAGCCTACATTCAGCATCACGAAATATGCTTAGTCTCACTATTATCTTGTAATATTATTAAATTATATTTCATAGTATATTTGGTAGGAAATAGAACATTTGGATATGTATTCAAAATAAGGTATTCAAAAATTTGGTATGAAAGAAGCATGGAGCATGGAGCATGGAGCAGCAATAGACAATAAAATAACTTCCAAACATATCAAGTAAATCACACAGTCTTATTATTCAATTACATTTTGTTATATTGTTAAGTATTTAAACTAAGTATATAAATTACGAACACTATTTTCCTTTTACGAGCAAATAAGTGAGATGAGAATTGAAGAAGGCAGAAGTTGCTGTCAGTAGCGGTTAGATTGACCTAGGGATGCGCAAAAATATCTAGATACCCGGAAACTCGAAAATTCAAACCATATCCAATTCAAAAAAATAGGATAAATGACTCGATAATAGATAGTTAGGGTATACCGAACCTGTTAATAATTGAATACCAGATTGGGTAAGGATATCACTTTTGAAAATTTTCAGATATTCGACCTACCTGAAACGGTTATGAAATATGTTGTTATAGAAGAAATAAAGTTTGACTGTAACATAGTTGGTCATTGGTCTTGTTGTTAGGGAAATCTTACAATACGGGTATCAGAATCAGTCACTGGTTTCAAGGCGTGTAGCAAACTATTTTCTTCAAGACTTATTTCGTGGATATCGAAATAACCTTAGAGATACAATGAAACCCAAAACAAAGTGTAGAGAGGAAGGATGATCAAGACTTAAGTAATGAGAGAATGAAGTTTTTAAGTTATATTTTCCATGTTCTGATCATAAAAAAGGAGGGGGTATTTATAATTTTCAAGGGTCTTTTCATAAAGAGACAAATCCCTTGAAAAGAGACACACCTAGGGGTGTAAACGAGCCGAGCCGAATCGAGCCGAGCATCCCCTTGTTCAAACTCGGCTCGTTAAGATTTATCAAGCTCGAGTTCAAGCCGAGCTCTTATCGAGCTTTTCAACCCCTTGTTCGAGCTCTGTTCATTAAGATTTTGTTGTGCTCGAAACTCGGCTCGGCTCGGCTTGTTAAGCTAATTGAACCAATTCGAGCTCCTTATCAAGCCGAGCCGAGTTCGTTATCGAATGAAATCGAGCTCATAACAAACATGAGCTTATTATCGAGCTGAGTTATTCGAGTTACTATCAAGCCATTATCAAACTATTTTGGAGTTAATATTAACTGCTAACGAGCCTTTCACGAGCTCTTAACGAGTTTTGTAACGAGCTTTTAACGAGTTCTTAAGGAGCCCTTAACGAGCTCTTATCGAACTGTTCACGAACATTAACTAGCCGAGCACCCCCTTGTTCAAAATTGGCTCGTTAAGCTTATCGAGCCTGCTCGAACTCGGCTCGATAAATTATCGAGCCCTAATTATGAATACGAACGAGCCATAATCGATTTCAAACACGAGTAGTTCATTAAACGTTCGGTTCGTTTACACCATTAGACACACCTCTTCATCCAAAAGACACCAAATCATCTTTTGTTTATTTTAAAAATACATCAACACTTGTTGGTTTGTAGTATTTCGATGGTCACTGGTTAGACGCACAAACTGAGTTTTTTCCCCTTATTTTAACTGCCTCTCATAATTTTTGAAACTATAAACCTTGTTTTTTGCTTACGTTGTTCACTACTGGACAATACTAGGTATATTATTCTCTTTCTCTTCTTATTTTTAAATTAATGACACATGGTGGAATGTTGTTATAATAGTTTTATAAATATTTAATTGAGTATTATTGATTTACATATGAATTCATAATATATTAGTCGACAATTTATGTTTTTATATCTAATTTGTGAGAAATATCAGTGAAATGGGCAGATACCCGGCCCGATATGATTTGACCCATTTTTTTAGGGTATCCAAATTTTTAAATCACATTATGGGTAATTGTTTGGATCATTTTCATGCATTTTGGGTACCCCGACTCAAAATGCATTTCCAGTAGGGATACCCGACCCATGCTCCCATCAACCCACGATCTAAACCCACCTGTCAGATTAGCAAGTTTATCCGATTCAACTTGTCTATTGTAGTGGGCTAAGTTACAGGTCTGAAACAATATATTTTGACCGATTGGACTTGATTCGGGTCGAATTTTTCAGGTCAAGGATCATATTACAAGCCCAAATTAACGGACGTTTTGCAATATCTAGGGGTAAATCAAACACCTTAGAATTAGCGATACACTACAAGAAAATATGGCAATTCTCAAACACTTATTTTGGCAATTCTCGTCGAATTAAGTGTCGAGAATTGTATTACCGACGCTTATGAAAAGCGCTAAAAAAGCGAACGTGGAGAATAAGCATCGAGAGTGTCGATGCTTATATCATTTATGCGCTGAGATTTCTCCATATATTTATAAGCGCTGATAATTATGCGTCGAGAATGCACTTCTTTTGTTGTAGTGATATTAAATATTTGCAAGACCTTTTTAATATATGAACTTTGAGATAACATCAATATTTTCTAGTTATTTGCATGCCTAAAGTTTCATTTGGCCGATATATAAATTAAATTTCTGCAAAAAGTTATATTTTTTCAGAATTATATTCCTACATCAACTTCCCATGAAGTAGGTAAAACATGTTTGGTTGCCAGGATGGGAAATAAAACTTATTTCAAGAAGCTAGTTGAAAATGGAAAAATTAGAACTTACCTAGGGGAGCTAGCTAAGTTACTTCCTGCATTTTGAAATAATTGAAAATTGCTTAGTAATTTTCACTTCCTGCATTATGCCTACATCCTACAAACCAAACAAGAGCTTAGATCTATACTTCTCATGAAATTTTATTTCCCGCATCTACTTCCGACATACCAAACGAGGCCTAACATTCTTTTTTACATAAAACCATTTTGAAATATTGTCATTTTTTACACAATTACCACAAATTTTTTAAATTTTCAGAAAATAACTTTTAAAATTTATAAATTTTTCAATCAACTGCCTTAATCACTTTGTTAACCATTCGTTTAATATTACATTACTTCCATGTGAATTTTGGTTTACCTTTTTTTTTTTTTAGTGCATATCAAGAATGAGCTGAAGCTAGTCAAGTTGACAATGCATTCATCTGCCCCCTTTCCCGAGGTTTGATTCTGAGGGCGTTTGAAAGAGTCGGGATTCAAACCTTGGTGGGAGAAGGGATGTAAAATGCTTTGATGGCTTAGGTACCTTAAGTCATGTTTAACAGACACTTTAAAATCTATGTAAAAGTCACTAGCAAGTAACGAACAACTAATGTGTGACTTAAGGTGGTTGATTAAAAATTTTCAGACTTTTGAAGGTAGTTTTCTGAAAAATTAAAAAGTTGTGATGATCAAATGAAAAAATAATAATAACTTTTAGGGTGGTTTTTTGTAAAAAAAACACAAACGTATATGTCTTCAACTTTATTATTGATCGCAATATATTGTCAATGTTAGGATCAGACATAATTCCAAGCAATCCAAACAACAACTTGGGATCCAGAATTTTAGGGGCTTCCAAATTTTCAGAGTTGTGATATTTTTAAAATATCAATTGTTACTATTAATAAATTTTATGATAAAAATTTTGTAATATGTTACACACGCCTCATTTAAAATTTCCGCTTGAACCTTGAAAAAGTTAGAAGCGGCCTTGATCAGCGTAAATCAATAAGAAAACACACTCATATGGTGTTCGAATCATGCTTGCACCTTGATTAACCGTTTTCAAGCATAAAAGTACTGAATCTCCTATACCACTGTCTAGGAGACTATTTTAAACCATACAGAGATTTTTAGGCACCGCACATTTTTTTCTCACAGCTTAAGTCTACAAAGCCTTTAGATTGTTCTATATAAATTTCTTCCTCCAATTTTCCATGTAGAAAACACTGTTTATTATAAGGCAAAAATGACTGAAACCTGAATGGGTACCGTTTGTATGGCTAACCTTCATATCTTGAATGTGGAGTGTATTTGAGTCAAGTTGAGTTGAGCCCTATCTCTTCAGGCTCGAGACTTTACTTGTTTACATTAAGCTCGAAACTAACTTAGAGAGATCCAAAGTAAACATGTGAAAGTTAGGCTGATTTAATCTCAGTCTAAGCTTGTTTGAGCTTGTTTAAGCTTGAGCTCGCTCATTTAGGTTCAAACTTAGCTCGAATGGACATTATTTAAGCTAATAAGTTACATTAAAATATGCCCGGTTAGGCTTGTTTAGGCTCACAAATCTATAGGCTCGAGCTTCACCAGTCTCGAGCTTAACTTGGTAAGTCAAACGTAGAGGTGTGAAGGAGCAGAGCCCCTCGCGAGCCAGCTTGTGTAGCTTATGGAGCCGAGCTCAAGCCTAACAAAGCTTGAGTTCATAGGCTCACGAGCCTAAATGAGCCCAAGTGAGCTTTATCTTAATATAATTGATTACCTTAAATATGTCAAATCGAGCCAATTTTGAGCTTCAATAGGCCAAGTCATAGCCTAAATCAGTCGAACCCGAGATGAAATGTGCCTAAATTGAGCTTGAATTAGTCAAAAAATTGAATGTTTAGTTTGAAGCTCACCCAGTCAGGTTTGAGCTCAACCGACCAAGCTCGAGACCGAGCCTGAGCCTTTGAGGAGCCGAGCTCGAGTTTGAAGTTTCCAAACTCAGCGAGCTTCGAGCCAAGCTAAATGTAAACAAGCAGAGGCTCAGGCCTAATGAGCTTAGGCTCGGCTCGGCTCAGCTCAACTACAACTCCAGTCAAATGAATCGGCGCAACTTGGCTTAAACTCAAAACAATCTGTGCGCTTCAAGCTCCATGACGAGCCAAATTATGAGGGCTCATAAGCCCGCTCAACTCATTTACATCCCTACTTAAATAATCTACGATGTCCGTACAATTATTATTTTTTTTAAAAGAAAGCAAAAATAATAAATAAAATAATAAAATAAATAATGGGGATTACACAAAATCTCCTGGAGAGCAGTTCATCGTGCCGGTATTTGCTTCCACATGGGAATTTGTAAAAGTGCACTGTTATTGAAGACATTCGTTTATCGAGACATCAATATGTTCAAGTCTCCGTACCCTTTTAATAACGGGGTAAAGATGAGTAAATGGGGTAATTTTTTATCCCTGTTTGGCAAATTTGTTCGAGGGGTAAAAGGGGTAAAGGGGGTAAGGACAATTTTTAAAAATTTTGGACACTTTTACGCTTATTTTAACTATAACTCTCTTTAACCTTACCCCTTTACTCAATTGCCAAACAAACTCATTTACCCCTCTTTACTCTTACCTCTCTTAATTTGATATATTCAAATAAGGATAGGATATTACCTTACCCCTCTTAATTTGATATATTCAAATAAGGATAGGATATTACCTTACCCTTCCTGTCTTTACCCCCTTTTACCCAGTTGCCAAACAGAGCATTAATCACTGTCATAGGATCGCTAATAGATTGGCAGACTGGCTGGCAAATATGGGTCACACGCGTTCTGGTATTTCTATGTGGGAATGTTTCCACACAAAGCCTTCCTCTCCTTTATCCGAGCTATAATATTTAGAATTTTCTGTCGAACGAGGGCAATTTTAAAGAGCCTTGTCTTTACTTTTTTTTAAAATATATATATATATAATATGCCTTTTTTATATCAAGACATTACCTTATAATAAAATATTAGAAAATTTATCATTCAAATGTCTTGAGATTTGTATGTTCATTATTTTAATATTTTAACATTTTAATTTATATATAATGAAATACTTTCGAGATTTTGAAAATTTATCACTTAGTTATTTTTAGTTGGAATTCAGTAAATTTTGTTGAAATCCCACTAATTTTTATAAAATAAAAACTAGCTCGGTGTAAATAATTACTTTTTTGTTTCATATGTCGATGTACATAGTTACAATAATATATACGACATAAGTTAGTTATTTCAATATGACGGAAGATACTCATATATTGTTGAAATAATGTGTGCTTTCAACATTTTTCCGAAAAGAATCATCATATAACACTGATAAACAATACACATATATGTATATTCAAAATCATATTCACATTGACATTTTGCAATGAACATCCATCGAATTTAGACTGTATGTACTTAATTGATAAATTTTTTTAAATTTTAGAATACTTGATTGATAAAATTTTTAAACCATAGAATAACTCAATGTATGTACTGAAATACTAATGTATCAAACTGATAATATTGCCAAAAAGTAACTCGTTCCAACTTTTTCAACAACCTAATAATTAGAGTTATTTACACCAAACGTCCCTATACTTTGTTAATTATGTCAATTTAGTTATTATACTTTTAATTGTGTCAAGTTAGTCCCTTTAAAAATGATATTGTGTAAAATTTATTTTAAGTTGATGAAACTTTTAATAATTCAGCCACAGATTGGGTTAAAGTAAGTCAACGGGTTGATTAGTAGTAAGTTACTTGCATGCAAAATGATAATGTTATTAAAAATTACGTAATTAGTTTCACTTCAATTTGACCAAAAGACTTGACATAATTAAAAGTAAGCACTAAATTAACACAATAAAAAAAGTACAAAAATCTTTGGTGTAATAACCCTAATAATTATCTAATATATTATTGGGTTATCTACGCAAAAGATCCATGTAATTTACTCATTGTATCAATTTCAGTTCTAGTCTGACTTCTAATTGTATCAATTCAATCCCTATATTATTTATTTTATGTCAATTTAGTTTCTAGAGTAACATTTACATCAAATTGATGACAAAATTTTTAATTCTCAGGTGACAGATGAGGTTAAAATTGAGTTAACATTTGGGTTTATATCAGGTCTTTTGCATTTTATATAACCAAAACGTTAAAAATCACGCCGTTAACTTCAACTTTCACCATAGAACTAATGACAATTTGAATTATACAAGGACTAGATTGACACAACTTGAATCGTATAGAACTAAATTCACACTAATACCGAGTTTACGAGATGAAGGTATTAGAAATACCTAAAAAAAAAAAAAAAGATTCCATTTCGAACGTGCATGCAATCCTCCGATTGACAGATTCCTAGAAAAAAGAACGCCTTGAGGCGGAGGACTATACCTAGAAATGGAAGCGAGGCAACGAAAAGCTACTTCCATCTAGGAACAGCCAGTCCAGGGAGTCCAATGATCATGTTTGAATCCGAACTAGCTAGAAATTCGCACACGACTCTATGCAATTTTATTATAAAATGCCAAACTACTAAAAATATAAGGACTAAATTGACATAACAAAAGACATTTACCCTTTGCAACTCATGAGAGTTTGTAAAGGGCACATACATTGAAGTGTGGGAGTGTGCTGTCTACTATTTAGTGTGAATGCATTCAACACAAGAGATTTGAGCCATCCTCCCTGCTCTTATTGAGATCTGCACCCCCAACAATTAAATACCGAAAATTATTATTTAAGTATCTTGAGATTTGACTATTTATCATTTAGGTATTCTGATATTCTGATATTACGGTAGGAAATTAGGAACGTGAGCTTACTGTTTGGAAATATGACCCGACCCATTTGATCTGCGATCTGAAGTAACCTGAAAAATTCAAAAATCATTGGGACTCAAACTCGAAAATGACACCCGACGTATGATGGCCGAGGCCCAACCTACATAACTTTGAATGACCGGAAGAGAAATTAATTTGTCACAGAATGTAAACAATATAATGATTGTAATTATTTCATTTTTATAATTTTGGCTTTGATTTTAAAGGATTAATAAAATAATAATTACAAATACTAATATGAAAAAAAGAAAAAAAAATGAAAATTACAAATAATAATTTGAAACAGTATCATCGAAATAACCCGATGGGTCAACATAAAATCTGACCCGACATCGACCCAAGCATGAGGCGGACCCGACCCTAGCCTATCTGAACTTGAGATTGACCCAACTCGATTGCTAGGTCTATGTGAGCAAGCTTTGGCGGACCCTTCTTCATATGTGCTTTGGTGACAAATGGAGGATGTGGACGAAGGCTGCGTTTCCGCGGCTACCGTCACCATCCTAATCGATAGTTGCTCGGTTGCCCATTTTGCTATGCATAGAGGTATTCGCCACGGAGTCCCTTAACAAGGACTAGACGTGGACGACATCATTGACCATATGACTCTAGTAAAATGGGATGTGATTCAGAAGCAAAAGGAATTAAGAGGACTAAATGTGGGCGATATCAAAGACTAGAATGTTGTACTCTCGTATAAGTAGTGATGGCGCTACACGGACGCTTGCCAAGGGTTTTGGACAAATTTCATAGTCAGTACGCAGAACTTATGGATTTACTCAAAAGGGCTAAGAAAAGGCGAGTTGAATTACTTGTGTGGCTTGTGTACATTAAAAGGTTGAATAATAAAGCTCCATTTGGTCCGACGAAAATATTTCTCATTATCTTTCGATACATTTCTTATATGACTTGTTAATGAAAACATCTCTATGAAAGAATCTTTTCCTACATAGACGAGAAGCTAACCTCACCTCGGAAAAACAAGGAGATCAAATTTTCCTTCCTCAGGAGAGAACGTTTTCCGTTCTAATTTTACATCATCAACCTCATTTACTTAACTAAGCATGAGTTGTATACACATAAATATAGTGAAATTGATTTCCTAAATCAGATAAATGAACTTGTTAAATGAAAAAAAAAATTACCTTTACTAAAAATATTTTTAAAAATTATTATTTTTTAAAATAGAAGATATTTCTTTTAAACCAAATGGAACTAAAAGATAAGATATTTTACGCTAGGATCATAAATCACATCAAATCCTTTTTTTTTATATATGGTAAAAATATACAACAATATCATAATAAAGGCCATCAACACCCGGCGAGTGGAGAAGATGAGCTTCAAACCCTATATCTCATGCTCGAGAACAGGGCCGTTTTGACATTTTTGGGGTCTCAAGCAAAGATTTCAAATGGGGACCTTCATATACAACATATTATAGAAACTTCAATCATAAAACTTTTTTTTTTTTTTGATAATTGAGGATTTATTAATAGAAAATGATCGAATTACAATCATCCATATATACACGGGATTTCAAGCAAACACACCACCTACTAGAACACCACAAACACCTAAAACACACAAAAGAACAGGATAACTTAAACACCAAATCAGTAATTCAGGAGGCGCATGAAGCCACACGAGCCTCACCCTTAGTAGCTCCAAACAACCTACAACTCACACCGACAAACCAGCTCAAATAACAAGACAAAGAGCAAGGAGGCTTGGCCCCTGACAAGCTCAAAGCGCTGGACAAGGACTTGCAACCGTGCAAACACATAAGACATCAGACTTTCAAAACCTCCCAACAAACGCACCGGGATCACCTCAACTCACCTAATACACCTTATGCAAAGGACACTAGAAACCCCAACTGAACACCTTACACCTTACTTTTTCCTTTATCTTTCAAACTTCTTGTTTCTTTTAACGGCCCTTTTGATCCCCTTCTCGTTTTTAGTAACTTTTCCACCACTGAGCTCTGCATGTCCTGCCACCCGATGCTCACAGCCTAACCAATCTTACAAATCTTACCAATCATAAAACTTGTTAATATTAAGAATTAATACTTTAAAAACCATAACCTAAATATTTGGGGGGCTCCAAGCAGTTATTTGAGTTGCTTATGATTATGTCCGACCCTGTTTGGGATTGAGTAGTGTTATTATTACATTAAACCTAGCAGCCGAAGTCCGCGACTCCAAAAGAATTGGTGATTCCGAGTATCTAGAAGTTGAGGAACAATACGGCTTTTTAAAAATGAAGACTCATGCAATGTTGTTATCTTCTCAATATAAAAATAAGCTTATGATGCCAGATCTCTGCATGGTGTAATGAATTTCCTTACAAATACGAGAAGACAATTTGGAATGTGAACTATATTAGGCAAATGATCAAACCACCGCATGAGAAGAAGGGGCGCAAGAGACGGATTCAATGCTAACCTGGACGTCGGAAATTGAAAATTTAAAGGAAACGCGTTTATTTTGTATGACCATTTCTATGGGCGCAGAGGCATAAATGACTTAGGACAGTAGTGAACTCCACAGCACAACAAATATCCTCATTTTTTCGGATAAGTTCTAATTACTGTTCCCTATTATTTTTCAAACACGTGTAGCTTGGCTACCACTTAGCATGGAAGTTTAGCACTTGTATTCGATGTTCTTATAGGTCCTTGTGTATTATGACTTTTTGTGCCACTGTACTTGCTAGCTCGACGCTTCTATTTCAAAATGAACAGATTATTACGAAAATTTATCAAATTCCGTAATATGGTGGATACCTATGTGAAAAGCTAGGGTGAGAAAAAGAAATCAGTAATTGCCAAACCTTATAGTACCTATGTGAAAATCTGTACTCTGAGGTTTAATAAATTTATCAAATTCTTACTTTGTGGCTACCTATGTGAAAATCTTCAAACCTCAGAGTATCTATTATATATATTAAAATATAAGTTATTTAGATAATTAATAGCCAAACTTCGGGCCAGACCGATAACAATAACAATTTTAAATGGGACAATACGATTTCTCTTCCAAGAAATACGATCAGATGGAGCTAATTCACCAATTGAATGAACAATAATAATAACATTATTGAACAAAAAAAAGATAACAATAATAACATTATTATTATTATTAGGCATATTAGAACTTAGTATTATCACTCATATGAATCAGGTGGATCAAAATTGGAGGAAAGACACTATATTTTTCCTAGAGCAAGAATCAGATGTATTTGTTAAAAACAACTGTACCATACATTTTACCATATTAATTTAACAACAAATGCACGTCTTTTATATATTATGTCACGTAACCATACATTTGTTAAAACAAAGTTAATATGGCAAAATGCAAGGCACATTTCTTTTTAACAAATGCAGCTAATCCTTGCCCCGTTTTAGAGTATTTCACATTCTTAAGCAATTTCTAAACAAGTTCATCATTGATCTTCATCCACTTTATAAAAACATCTCTAATTTCCCTGATCTGAGGGGATCTGGAGGTTTGAAGTCCTCTAACCTCAGATTCGAGCTTCCGAGTATCACCTTCAACGTGGATTCTCCCTTCTCTAACTTGATCCTCTCCAGGATGCTTCCCAGTATATCGCCCGCCAGCCCGGATTTCAAGAGGCGGCCGGGCACCTCAACCCCTTTGTGTATTAGTCGCCCGATTTCTTTCAAGGATGCGATGTTTTCTATGATGACATTGGCGAATACTCGGCCTAGGTATTCTGGTGCTTTCGGTGCGTCGGTGACAGTATCTTCTAACTCGGTCAGAACGAATTCAAACCTGAAAGATGTGATAAAAGTATTATCGGGACTCATCGAAACACCCAGAAATCCAAGCAATTGCTTGGAACCTAGTTAGTTATATTATAGGCTCATTTCTACTATATATTATCATTTATAATTGGAGATATAATGCAGTATATCTCTATCATCCGAAAAAAAGGGGCCACTAATCAAAACTCGTTTTGGGCCCCAAAAATCTTAGGATCGGCCTTAATTGATATATCTCGCACAGTTTAGTCAGAAAGAAAATATTTTCCTCGCCAAAGATTTGCTTCTTAATAGTATCTCCAAAGATTCTTTTGTGTGAATGAGAAAACCAATTTTATTGTGTAGCTTTGCATGCAATTGGTGGTTAGCCTATTTAGCGAAGGAAACTATGGCCGTAATTGTTTCTCCCTGGGAAGCAAAATAACTTTCCCTCTTTTTATTGAATAGGGTAAATGTTTTTCTCGTAAACCATTCTTTGAGCCTGATTCGTATAAGGTGGTCTTTTTAAGAACTCTTTGGACAAAGAGCTTCGGGACTTTACCGACGTAGTCTTAGCTGATTTGCAGAGGGATAGGAGCGCTTTATGTTATTGGTTTATCATTTTGTATTATTGTACGTTTGTAATTTTTCTCTGTTAACATATTATATTTCCTTTTTCGATAAAAAAAGGAGAAATTTTCTTACCCTTTGATGAGCTGGCTATGATCAAACACGTTGTTCTTCGGCTTTGTCAAGTTGACAAGAAGTTTAGTCAAACTATCTCGCTCTGCATCTTTCCTCTCAAAGGAGTCCGTGAGCCAAAGGGAAATGACCGTTGGGTGAAAGCCGGGGGCTTTCAAGTCTTTAACGCACAACGCGACTTCCTTCTCATCTTTGGCACTGTGAAAAAAAAAAAAAAGAATCCAGTTTATTAGTGCTCAGCAGCGGATTATAAGACAAATTCCTAACTCGAGAATGCCAAAATACTATTACATATGGAGGTGTAAATGAGCCAAGCCAGCTCAAAAAACCTCTCACAGGCGAGCTTGTTATAAAGCTCAAAAGACTTGGCTTGCTTCGAGCTCAAATCAGCCAAGGCGGCTTGTTTAGCTTAATGAATCAAGTCTGAACCTGGTAAAAGCTTTAGATCAAAGTCTAGAAGGCCTAAACGAAAACGAGCCAACATTGATACATTTATGAGCCTAAATGTGCCAAAGCAGGCCAAGTTCGAGCTTGCGAAAACAGGCCTATATCAAGCTTAATTGAGCCTAAACAAGACTAGCTTAGCTCAGAGCTTGCCGAAAGGTCTCAACTGAACTAAACAAAACCCGAACCTATGACAAGTTGAGCTTGAACTCAAAAGTTTTTAATGCTTGGTAAGCTTCAAAGGAGCTTCAGTTGAACCAAATGTTAATGAGCTAAGCTAAGCGCTGATGAGGTAAGCTAAGCCTTGAGCCTGGCAAGCTCAAGCTCGGCTAGGCTCATTTTCACCCTGACTATGCATCTCTTCTTAGGAAATCACTTCAAAACCTCAAGCGTTATGACCCACGACAACAGTATACAACCACAAAACATCACACACAACTGAAGTACGAAATTGTATAGCAATGCAAAACGGAACAAACAGTATCATTTGCGTAGAATACATCCAGTCATGGCCATTCAAACTGAACATGACCTGCTTTCAATACGGCCATGGGTCGACCATGAACTCAACAGACACCTATGATGATCATATACATACATCCATAAGGGGATTCCTCCCAAAAACACCAATAGAGATTCTAGAAGGACGTGGAACTGTAACTTGGCAGTATGGATCAAATACAACTATCACAACATTCCACACCACTGGGTCATCGAATTCCACAGTTTGCTCAGGCAAAAACAATCCAGTGCCTAAGAGGCTGCCGTAGAGACAGGGTCGGGGGGTGAAATGTACTCAGTCTTACCCCTATAGAGTGCTACCCTAAAGAAATGCTATGTCCAGTTTGCTTAGGCAAGCATCACTTAATTATCAAAAGAAAAAAAAGACTCATTTGAACCAGCTAAACCGCAGCCTATCTCGACTTGGTTTTAGGTTCAGCAGGTGTTCGTTGGTTATATCAAAGACATGCTGGTATATGAGGAGGATACACAAGAAATAGACAGCCAGATGTGGATGCCAAATATATGGCAATTTACACAGAAGGAAACATGGGATGATCTCCTCAGACAATCATGTGGAAATTGCACAACCATTGAGTGTCTATACATCTAACGACAATGTCTCGTTCATTAATGTCTTCCTCCTCCTTTCCGTGTCCGACTCAATAAACACCTTTCGAGCTTCATTCTATGGCGTATTACTTCTGCGATGAAATTGTGAATAGGAAGATGCATTTTCATGAGATAAAGCAAATCAAATAAAACAAAGTCTTACCCCACTAGATAAGGTTGACCATATCAGTCCAATATAAGAATCCATGATGAAAAGCACTGACAAGATTTCAATGTCGGTTATAGAAACTTCACAAGACAATTCTGCAAAATATGCATTCATTAAATATTTTCCTGCCCCTCTTCAACAAACAATATACACCCTCGCAATTTGGCCTAAATTGAAGGCACTGAATTTGTCCTAAATTGAAACTCGGAAACAGCCTCTCTTTAGGTTAACACCCTAAAGGAGGAAGGCTGCGTACATCAGCCCCCTCAGACCCTGCGTAGGCGGGAGCCCTTGAGGCACTGGGTATGTTCCTTATATTCCTTATGAAGGCACTGAATACTTACCATGACATCAATTAAGCCAGAAGCTATATTGGTTTAATAAAGCAAATATATATATTTTACAACTCCGAAGTTAAGCATGCTTGGGCGAAAGTAGCACCAGGACGGATGACCTCCTGGAAAGTCCTCGTGTTGCCAACCCTGTACGGTTGGGGGTCCTCGGAAACAGCCTCTGGACAGGGTTACAGCCTGAAGGGGTAAGGCTGCGTACATCCATCCTCCAAGACCCTGCTTAGGCGGGAACCCTTTAGGCACTGGGTCTGTTGTTATTATATATATTTTAGAAACTTTCATGAAAATGGTATGGTGAAAAAATATGTTCATTAATTTGAACTAACTACTCATAAAAGAAGTCATTCAAGTTTTACTTCAATATTGGAATTCAAAACGGGATAACTACTATGGAGAAAAGAGGGCACGAGACAGCACTACCAGCTATTTCTTCCTGGAAAAAGTAACCTAGATACCCTCATCGACAACTACCAACATGACCTTGTGGCAACCAAACATAACATAATTCATCAAGACATTACATAGGATTGCATATATGAGACAAAGGAAGCCTACTTAAAAGTTCGCTTTCAACAACACAACAAAAAAAGGAAACTATGGTCGCCTACTGATCAGATCATTGGTGAAATAAATGGGCAGGTGTAAAAGATTGCATAGCATGAGGTCTAACCTGTAGAATTCTTTTATTGCGGAAATGGCCATATCCTGCAGGCGTTCTTCAGGCCAAACCTTGTCTGAAGAGACATTTCGAACTGGAGGCGTTCCCTGTGCTTGTGCAGGAGATAGTGCGGGAGTAGGCCTGTCCCAGCTCCGCTCTGGATTCCAATGGTTGACGGGATGCTCTGAAACAGAACCATAACCATTAGAACCACCAATCGTTCTCCAAGAATCACTATGGGCAGGAGAAACATTGGCTAATGAGGAACTTGACGTAGATGGCTGTCCTCTAATGGGCATTCCCCTAGTTAGACCTCCTTGTGGGCCGAGTGTAATAGAATCGTCACCTAAAGGCCTCTGAGGCAAGTTAACTGAATTAGTACGGCTCTCACGAACATTCCGCTCATCAACTCGGACATCCTGTACACCAAACCCACGAGCCTGGGAAGGAAGTCCGCGGGGACCCCCCGGTTGACCAACTGGAGAGGGTAGTGTAGTTGATCCTCTAGGACCATAATCTAAGGGCGGGGCCCTTCTCGTTGAAGAACTCATGCTTGGACCACGGACTAGCCTGTTGGCTTGTCCTTGCCTTTCTTGTGCAGCATCCTTATGTACTTCCTCAATCTTCTTTGGGCCTTCAACTTTCCTTCTCTGTTGCCACTTATTCTTTCGCAAATCAATGGCATCCTTCAACATGAACCTCACCCTCGAAGAGAGTTTCATGTTATTAGATAATTGAGACATCCTATCAAAATAGGCATCTATATGCTTCTTGGCCTTAGGATGATCAATTATCTCTCCGATGGTGCTCATCAACTTGCATAAAGCTTCTATATTTTCTTCGTCGGGATCTTCATACTGACCCAACAATTTCATGATGCATTCATGCATTATTCTCTCTGTCAACATCCTCTTCTTGTACAACTCACCAATCAATCTAATATTACCCAACATACGTCTGCGAGCTTTCAACCTCTTCTCTTCTCTTTCCTCTTCAGTCTGTTTAGATTCACCCTCACCATCAGCTTCTTTGGCTTCTTCTTCTTCTCTTTCCCCTCTCTCAAACTCCTCTTGGCATTTGTTAAGCAGCAACCGCTTAAATGTTATCTTTTCGTTATCTACTCTAAGCTCTGGCAACTCTGCAGCTAAATGAAAGCAGAAGTTGGCATACATTTCACAGAAAGTAGGTTCCATTAAAGCCTTGTCAAAAATCTGCGATATGACTCCAGTGAGAGTAACTGCATTGTCAATATTAACTTCTTTAACTTGCTCAAACAGTTTCTCAAAATTTTGAGGCGTGAGCTTGTTCAAAATGCCTTTCAATCTTCTCTGTTTAGCCTCCTCTTCATCTGCTGCTACTTTTCCAACTGCATACTTTTTCTCAGCTTTATGCATTACCTGCAACGGAGTCTGGGGAGATGGCATCAAGCCTTTATTGAAGTTGGTACCTCGTTGCCAGCGATCAGCTTCAGAATTACTACGCTGCACCCCCTGAAGCCTCAAGGATTGCGATGGCCCAGACAGGATGCCTCCATGATGTTGAATAGGTTCCTGTCCACGTGGGTTTCTCAAAACACCATAATTACTTCCAGGTCCAGGAAGAAATCTCGTCATATTACTGCCATAACCTAGATCCATTCCTGCATCCCGACCTGAAGGGCGAGCACCTGGTAGCTTACTCCACCTATCAGGCTCACCACTCCCACGCCGGTCATTCCTTCCAGCTCCTGATGACCTATCCACGGTTCTTCCAGGACTAGGATGATCACCACCATGGGAGAAACTGACACTCCCACGCATCAATGCATCCACTATATAAGATGTAATTTCAAAACGATGGGGGAGATCGGTACATTGCTCTGCAAATGTCAGAAGGAAATCCCTAGAATACTTTTTGTCTGTTATCCCACCTTCAGCATGGACTGATTTTCCATGATCCCCCTTACCTGAGGAATTCAACTTTGGCATAGAGACATCAGCAACATCTTCCCAATCATCTAAGTCCGCTTTATTCTGCTCAACCTCTTTTGTTTCTGTGACATTTTCAAGCTTGGTATCAGCAGAAACTTGCTTCACATTAGCATCAGGCATGTCTCCAGGAACCGCAACAGTTCCTTTCTTTTCCTCTGGTCCCTTATATGCCATATAGAGATCAGAAGTCGACCCAGTAGTATCTGCTTTCTGAAGAATTTCTTTTCTCTTTTTCTTACCCTTAGCTTTAGTATTCTTCGTCTTGTTCGGCTCAGATGGGGCTTTCCTTGAACCTGATGACATATCTGATGATGATGTAGGCATTGACTTATCAATGACTTCCTCTTCATGTACAGAATTTACATCTGCAGTTTTTGCAATATCAGCAGCTACCACATCCTCGGACATAACAATGTTGGATAAACCAGTATCTCTGCTGCTCCTGTTACTGGTTCTGTTTCTAGATACAGCATCATGGCTATCAGAGATGGCTGAGAAACCATGGTCAGATGAGGAAGGCTCCACCGCCATCCTGTCACTGTCCACATAAGCAGCAGACACGGGATCCCCATGAGAAGTTCCGTGGACACCGCCCTCATGACCAGATTCCTTGAACTGAACATCCTGCTTAGTCTTTTTGAGAACACTGACGCTCTCCACAGAATCTGAATCCGGAGCATTTCGCAAACTGTTGCTATCCCATTCTCTTACCCGTGGGCATTGCTCTTCTACTTCTCTGTCCCTGGAAGAGTCACTCACAACTCCATAAGCAGGATGCTCATTTTCCCAACTAAGATGATCTTCTGCTGCTTTGTTCAAATCAGCATCGGTCTCAGAAGATTTAGATGAAACACCTTCAAACCCAGAAGAAGCAGGAGCAGTTTTGGCTTCTACAGAATTGGGAACCCTAAGTTTGAAAGAATTACCAGGATCTTGACTGATAACCTGCAGACAAGAGAGTAAAATACATATCCACCAGTAAGTACACGCCCAACTACTCTAAAAGCAGCAAAGAATTATAAGAAATGCAGATCCGACCTGTTGTGATGGTTGCACATGTCCTTTATTCACATGCTTCTTCGTTATGGAGTCGGACCCAGATACATTTTCCCTCCCCACACTGTTCATATCGGTCAAAGTTGAAGCAGATTCTTCAGCACCTATAGTAGAAACAGAAGATGCCATTTCTGAGCATCTGTTCGCCAGAAGAACGGGAGCTGGGGCTGCAGCAGATTGTTTGGGATGCCAAAAACCAGGTTTAGGAGACGCCAGGGAGTTCTCTTGACTTCTTTCCAAATCCTTTACAGCCGGTCCAGGTCCCGCAGGTGGCTGCAACAATTTTGAAGATTCTATTTTTCCAGCAACATTTGAGTCTACCACCCTTTCTGTAGCAGAAAGGATGGCTGGTTTGACAGTAACATATACCGTACTTGATAGAGTGGATGGGTCTGCTTTCGTAATATGTCGGGCCTGATCTGAAGAAGATGGTTCCACTGAAGACCCACTCTGGTTAACAGGGAACAAATTCAGTGCAGATTGGTTTGCAAATGGCATTGTTTGTGGCACCTGGTTAGCGGAATAGTTAAACCTAGGAGCCTGAGGACTAGCAGTTAACTGTGCATTTGTTAATGGGAGTGAGATAGGAGCTGAAAAAAACAGAGGACCGCCAGTATAAGAATTGGGATAATAGCCAACAGGGTGTGTGGCCGTATATGTAGGCACCGGCTGTGGCTGTGGAGGCCCATCGTTATGCGCCTCTGATCCCGAGGACCCACCATCTGTATGTGAATCAGGCCTCTTATCAAGCCTCAATTCTTCATGTGTTTGTGGATGAGTAATCTTGACAGTTTTACGAGTACCATCAAAATTCTCAGTCTGCTGTTGGGTAAATTGTGGCGGCATGCTCACACCTAAATTTCCAAAGTGAGGAGGCAGCTGAGGGCAGAGCTGCGGGTTGAATCCAAAGCTCTGCCCTTGATGCATAAGTCCTTGAGACTGTATTAGATGACACTGAAGACCCGGAAGACCCGGCACAAACACCTGCTGCTGCACCTGGGAGGCACCTCCCATCAGTAATGGCCTCTGCATTGGCATTTGAAGTGATGTAGCTGGCATACATTCAGATTGGAATTGTGGATTCGGTCCACCAAACTGTACTGACAATGGCAGCTGATGAAATGGCGTTGGCATTGAAACCCCCGACACGGAAAGAACTGAAGGCTTTTGTGACTGCGTGGGAGGGGCTGCAGATGTGAATTGAACATTTCTTATGGCCTGTGAATCTGCACGAGTGTCCCTGGAACTTGGTTGCTCAACTGGAGCAACATTTTTTTTAGGCATCTGTGGTTTTGACCCAGAAGGGACTGGAATTGCATGCACGACTCTTGAAGAATCATGGCGTGTCTCACCTGGAGCAACATCCTTATTAGGCATCTGCAGTTTTGAACCAAAAGGGGCAGGAATTGCAGGCACGGCTCCTGAAGAATCATGGCGTGTCTCTCCTGAAGCACCATCCTTTTCAGGCATCTGCGGTTTTGGACCAGAAGGGACTGGAATTGCAGACACAGCTCTTGAAGAATCATGGCATGCCTCGCCTGGAGCAACATCCTTATTAGGCATCTGCGGTTTTGAAGCAGAAGGGACTGGAATTGCAGGCACAGCTCCTGAAGAATCATGGCGTGTCTCACCTGGAGTAACATCCTTTTCAGGCATCTGCAGCTTTGAACCAGAAGGGACTGGAATTGCAGGCACGGCTCTTGAAGAATCATGGCGCATCTAGATGGTAAATACATAAAGAGCCCACAAAGCTCAATCAGAAAAAGCATCCAAGACCGCAGAGAGGTCAAAGAACGTGAAATCGGAATTACAATTCTAAACTTAGCTAGAAGAATATAAACAATACTTGGGAACAGTTCCAAGCAAGTCACGGCACTATGAAACATAAAATGGAGTCCCTTTGAGTAAGTATGAAAGAATTGTTTTCCTATCAAAAATTGATTCAATCTTTCATGCCATACCATCAACTAAATTTCCCCAAAAAAAAATCTAAATTCCAATCACTAAATGCACATCGTGGATTCAAGTAAAGGGAGTTACAAGAAAGTCACAACACCTAGCTTGAAAAATCTGAATTACAATTGTAAACTTAGCTCAATTCTTGTGAGCAGTTCCAACAAGTCAGAGCACTATACCAAAACATAGAATGAGTAAACTCCCCCTTTCCCTTGGAGTAATTATAAATAGAATTGTTTTCCTACAAGAAAATGATTCAATCTTTCATGTCATACCATCAACTCACTTTTCCGAAAGAATCCAAAATTCACTCACTAGATGAGTATCATTGATTTGAATAAAGGTCGTTCACATATCAGTCATTATGTTACGTGATTGTGGGGATAGATTACCTAACCTTTGTGAACCACAATTGGATTCCATGATGCATAATAGCCAGACAAGAAGCAAGATGCATCATAAATTGACGACAATACAAAATAACATATCATGCAGGCAATGTTGCTGGATTAAATAGAAGAGAGGAAATGGAGCAGCACCTGATCACGTTTCTGTTCATCCATATTCGGTGGTGCTGAGCTTGTACGTGCAGGTACCTATAACAAAAATATACAAAACAGATCATCAATAATCTTTTGTAAACAAAGATTGTAGCATGCATATCTCTGCAGTTAACACAAAGCAGACAAATACCTGCACGCCATTCATAAAACCGGGACTTATGGACCCAAACTGAAGGGTGGATCCCTGAGCTACATCTACTGTAACAATAAACAGAAAAAAAGACATATCAATACATGCAACAAACTGAACACTCAAACGATGCCAATGCATTCTTGCAACAAATCAAACACCTTTTGCAGGGGTAGTAGGCGCTGTGGAGTCTGAAATTTTGGTGGATAATTGAGAAGACGGATTTCGAGGAATCGCTTGGCTGCTCTGGCTCTTTGGTGTCTCAGCTGGCTTTTTGGCAGTAGTAGCAGGGGGTGGTACTCCTAAAGAAGCCGAAAAGCAATAAAATTTTGGGGTTAGAAATAGAATAAAGGGACAGGAAGAAATTCAAATCATATCTGCTAGCATTTACATCATCATGAAATAGTAAATATTATCAGATATAGAACTCATGCTAATGGAGAACTGAGGGACAAATTCATTAAGGCCTAACAGTAAGGAAGCCTTCTCCCAACTTGATTGTATAATTTCCTAAAATAAGTACGACCATAGAAGAAAATATTTTTGGGTGAAGTTGACTTCTTCACAAGGGAAGAGAGAGGGATTTTCCTTTATGGGAAGGGAAACTTTTTCCATCACAACCTCATATCATCAACCTCACCACAATCTTAAATGGGCCAAACGCAGAACCCATTACAAATTTCTGTAATGAAACTATTACCCTTAACAAAACGAACGAGTTTTTCGAAGAAAAAAGTTCATTTAAAGAAAATTTTCCAAAAGAAAAATGTCTTCCATGTTAATCAAACAGAACCTAAAATATATCACATAGTTCCAATTCGCGTTATTAGAAATGAAGCTAGTTCTTCATCATAGATGGAAAATTACCATGCAGTGGTGATTGTACATGCGCGCCATTCTGTACACGGGGGTTGCCAGTAGCTGTACTAGAATCCGATGTATTTACATAAACAACGCCAGACCTCAGTCGCGCACCTTGTGCATTACTGGACTTCTTAAAACTAAATACAACACAAAAAACAAGTAACACATCAACCCTCATTTAATTAAATCAATAACCAAAAGTTATGGCAAAAGACAACCCAACAATTCATCTCTACCCCACCTATGTCTCAAACTCAATCCGTAAAGAGAAACAAGCATTGAGTTATTTATTTACGCCGTTGGTCCCTTATATTTTTAAACTTGCTCAAATAGGTTTCTCATCTTTTCTTTAGTTCAAAGTAGTCCCCAATATTTGAAAGTTTGTTAGAAATTCTCGCTCATCTTTTAATGTTTCAAATTTTGACAAAATTAGTCCCCCTCAAGTGACCAATATTAGGTAAAATTTAAAAAATGAGAGATGAATTTTGTCGTAAATAAAACATGAGGAACTACTTTGAACAAGAAAAAAGATGAGGAACCGATTTGAACAAATTCATAGGGATTATTTTGGGAAAAAAATGAGGGATTAATTTAAATAGTCTCAGGACAACCCGTGTAAATAACTCAACAAGCATTATATGACCACCAATGACTCAAAATTATCAAACCTAACCATCAAGGCGACAAAGAACCCCAATTAGGGACCAAGTATAAAATCATTCATGAGCCTTCACAAATCAGCTTAAACTTTTGGGATACTTGATTCCTTGAAAAGATATCACAGCCTTATTAACCAAGAGGTCACGAGTTCGAATCACAACAAGCCCCGCTTTAAATATTAATCTATTTCAAGTACAAGGTATAGATGGGTATGTGCATTATCCGCGCTTCAAGTCCAATGAACATTCACGTAAGGGGCATGTTACAGTATAAAAGCAATCCTAGGCCTTTACCCATCAGCTTAAATTTTTTGGATAGTTGGTTCCTTATTCAAATTCCAAAGTGTATTTGAAGCACAAGATATAGATGCACACGTGCATTATCCACACTTCAAGTGCAATGGGCATTCGCATTGTCAAACTATAAAATATTTCCTGGGCCTTCATCCATCGACTTAAGCTTTTAAGATAGTTGCTTTCTTAAAAGAAAGAACCCTAATTTACCTCTGATTGGATGATATGGATGGAGGCCCGGAGAGGGGAGGGCCAGTGGCGCTGCCTCTACCTCTGCCTCTGCCTCTGCCTCCACCTCTACTGCCACCAGCATTGAAGGTCCTCTGTTGACCATAGTTACCAGATCGACCACCATCACCTGATCTTCGATAATGTGACTCGTTCTTCTCCGACCTTGATTGAATTAGGGACATATAGTCAAACCCTCAAATCCTCAGAAAATCAACTGTTTTAACTGCTCCATGATCCACAATCAAAAAACCACAAAAATTAAGCAATCAAACAAAAAAAGAACGAAAATCTAGTAATGAATATTCAAGAATTCATGAGTTATTTGCAAGTCTCTTATCTTTTTAACTTTGTTCAAATTGGTCCCTCGTTTTATAACTTTGTTTGAATTGGTCACTCGTCTTGTAATTTCGTTCAAATTAGTCTCTCGTATTTTCTTTTGTTCAAATAAGTCTCTCGTCTAATGGTCCCTAATATTTTAGTTCAGGGAAAAATTGGTTCCTCATTTTTTTAATTTTTACCTAATTTTGGTCAGGGACCATTTTTGTGATAAATTAAAACATTAGGGATCATTTTGAATGGAAAATAACACGAGAGACCAATTTAAATAAAGTTAGAAAGACCTAGGACTAATATGAACAAAATTAGAAACATTAGGTGTCAATTTGGATAAAAGAAAAGACGAGTGACTTTTTTGAACCAAAGTTATAAAGATAAGGAACCAGTTTGAACAAAAGTAAAAACGTGGGACCCATTTAAACAAACTTAAAAACACGTGGGAGTAGCGGGACAAATAACTCAAGAATTCATCAAAAAGAAACAAAATACAGAAACTACAAGCGAACATAAGATGAACTAATTTGAACAAAGTTACAACAATCAATTACTAATTTAAACGAAGTTACATATACAAGAGACCAATTTGAACAAACTTAAAAAGAATGAGTGACCAAGCAGTATAAACAACTCATGAATTCACCACAGAATCAAGGCAACTGAAACATGAAAGTAAACGAATGCAATGCGAACTGCAATTCATTAGGGTTTGAGAAGCCTATACCTTCAGAGAGAGAGAGGAGAGAGAATCAAATTAGGGTTCGTCGAATCGGCTGAGAATGGCGGGAACAAGCATAGAGGGAGAGAGAGAGAGAGAGAGGAGGTTGTTCGTTGGTAATGCAGTTGTGACGAGGAGAGAGAGAGAGAGAGAGAGAGAGAGAGAGAGGCGGTGAAAAGGTAAAAACTTGGCATGAGATGAAACCCAAGCTCTGCACAAAGTACTCCATCATCAATCATTTATATTTTATTATTTGATATTTTTAAAAGTAATAAAAAAAAATATTTTATTTTTTTAAATTAATAAAAATATCTCTAAATTTTTATTATATTTATAAAAAGGCCCTTCTCTAATTTGATGACATTAATTTTTATCAACAGAACTGACGTGTGATTTTTTATTGATGCTATAGTAAAATGACAAAAGTATCATTTAATACTCTTATTCTTCCTTTATAAGCACAAAATTTACGATATTGTATTATATAGAAACTATCTATTTCGCTTAATTTATTTAAAATTATTGTTATTGAATGGTATTCTTAGTGTTTTCTTGTATAGCATTAATAGAAAGAGGTTGTCGCTTCAACTTTGTAGAAAAAAAATGATGTTATTGCGCCGAAGAGTGAACTTTTTATCAATGAAACAAATACTTAAGGTCTATTTATCAATCTGACAAAACTTTAAGGTCTTTTTAGTTAATTCAAAAAGGTCGGATATTAAAATATAAATAACCCTTAAAATTAACAGAGTTTTCTCATGTGAGTTATAGATTATGACTAAATTTTAAATAATTATATATATATATATATATATATATATATTATAAGTAATAAATTATATTATTAATATAAATTAAAATAGACATTGCCTATGTCTCAGGTTGGGGGTCCTCGGAAACATCATCTTTTCAGGTTGACATCCTGAAGGGGAAAGGCTGCGTACATCAACCCCCCAAACCCCGCTTTTGCAGGAGCCCTTGAAGCACTAGGATTGTTGTTGTTTATTGTTGTATTGCCTATGTAGTAACTTATATTTAAATTAAGGACTTGATTGGTACGCAGAAAGTAGATATAGGAAGTAGGAAATTATGGAAAGTACAAATTTTAACTCTTATTTAGTTTACAGGAAGTAGGCCAAACGCAGGAAGAGCAATTTTCACTTTCTTCAAAAACGTAAGAAGTAACTTACCTAAACCCCAAGTAAGTTCTAATTCCTTTTATTTTTAGCTAGTCTCCTAAAGCAAGTTCAATTTCTCATCCTGACAACCAAACACGGTTTACCTACTTCCCGAAAAGTTGATACATAAAATTAAATTTTCAGAAAATATAACTTCTTGTAGGAAATCAATTTATGTGACAACCAAACGAGTCCTAAGAGAAAAGAGTTGATCAATAAAATTCAACCGTGCATCGCACGAGAAATGGCTATCACTAAGTTGGCGATGATGCTTTTTACCATCGGATCAATGGTGGGTCTAAATTATTTTGCCTTATTTGTGAAATTAAAAATTTCAAACACAGTTTGTGACTAAAAAATTAATTTACCAAATTTTGGAGTACTAAAGTGTTATTAATCCTCATGTTTTATATAAAAAATTATAAGGAAATTATTATTATTTAAAATACGTAGCTACATAATATCAATTGCCTTGATAAAGCTGTCTTTCAACACTATGTTGATGATTTTTCTTAACTCCTAAGAAAACACTTAGTGCTCCAAAAAAAAAAAAAAAAAAAAAAAAAAAAAACCTTAACAATAAAGTGCGAAAAAGGGATCACAAGAATACCACGAATTAGACAGATTAACGGACAGGGAGGGAACCAACTTCTCCCTGCCTGCCTGTCCTGCTCTGCTCGCAGATCTGTCCAATTCGTAACATTTTCGTGGCCCTTTTTCATGCCATGTGAAATTTTTGCCTAAGAAATAGTTACCCACCGTAAGTTTTCGAGCCATTTCTCAAATTAACATTATTACCTAGATAAAATTATTATTGCGTGAATAATTTATAACTATTATTTTTTATAATCCTAACAATAATAATTTTTGTTTTTTTAAATAACCACACTTGTTGGTGTTATCTTAGATATGCCTTTTGTTAAACAGATATTACAACCCCAAGGCCACGTAAACAGCAATATAACACAAGAACAAAAGAAAGAATAGCTAAAGAATAAGAACACTAGATTTTCACAGTGTTCGGACTCAAAAAAGTTGGTCCTGGTTCTCAGCTCTCTACTATTAGGGAGATCTATCTATTATATTGGAGACCACTGCAATTACAAACCAAAATTACATATGCATTTACAAACCAATTAATACAGTAACAAACTTATTTCACAATCTTCTTTTAGCTACGTGTTTGTTAAAATGGTGTTCAAAAAATGTTAGCTAAAAAGATAATCAATTAGTTTAAAAAGATATCAATTATAACGATATTACTAAAATACTCTCAATTAGGGATGGCAATCGGATCCGGATTCATTGGATATCAGTCCAACTTGATCCACTTATGATTAATTTGGATGTAAAAAGTGAGTTTTAAATAGATTTGGATGTTAATAAATGGGTTTTTAGTCTTGTTCGATTTGGATAACATCAAACCCAATCCAAACCTGGCTTAAATCTGACTTGAAATTATATTACATGTAGGTAAAAATTTTAAAATTACTAAATTTTAAGCCTTCAACACGCCGAACAAGATTCCATCAAATTTGTTGTTGTACGCATATTTTGGAGAATGCTCTCGTACTATAATAATTTTTTGAATGATTGTCAAATAATATCTAAATTAGTTTTTAAGGTATTGTTATTACTTTATTATTGTTATATATATTAACATTATAATATAAAATTACAATTTGTTATAGCATTTTAGTGAGTTGCAGGTTTGAAACGGATATCTGTTCCACTCGTTAGATTTAAATTTGGATTGATTATTTATTATATAAATGGACTTTTTTTGGGATTTGAGTTGAGTTGTTTTTTTTTTTTTAGTTTGAATTTAGATGGAGGCAAACTCTATCCAAATCCGACCCATTCCCATTCCTACTCTCAAGTGTCAACCGCAATCTACTTTGAGAGTAATTATTGACAGAGTAATGATGTAACTTACAAAAAATAATGGCCACAAAACTTTCTTAGAAATAACGATATTACTTTAGCAATAATAATTTTATTGTGATAATAATAGTACCATTTTTTGTGCTATTGCACATGTGTGCCTTTTTAATTCATTTTTCCTCGTCTTTTCTTGATTGAACATGGCATGTCAACTTTATCAAGTCGAGTCGGGTTTGTTATCAAGCCGAACCAAGCTCATAACCGAGTCAAACTTACTATTGAGTCAAGCTAAACTATATGAGTTATTATCGAGCTCGAGTCAGTATCTAATCATTTTTAAGCTAATAGCAATTGTTATAGAGCTCTTAACAAGCCTTTCACGAGCTTTTAACGAGAACTGATCGAGCCCTTAGCAAAGCCGAGCTTACTATTGAGTCAAGCTAAGCTATTTGAGTTATTATAGAGCCATTATTGAACCAATTGAGTCAATACCAAATGTTAGTCTATTACAAAGCACTTAACAAGCTTTTAACGAGAACTGATCGAGCTCGTAGCGAAGCTTTATCAAATTGCTTATGAACGTTAACAAGTTGAGCACCCCTTTTCTCGTACTCAGCTCGTTAAGCTTACTGAGCCTACTCAAACTTCGACATGAATAAGCCGTAATCGATTTCGAACACGAATAGTTCATCGAACAGTCAGCTTATTTACACCTCTAAGTTTAAGTCCCACATACAACAAACAACAACATACCCAGTGCCTCAAGGGCTCCTGCCTAAGCGGGGTCCGGGAAAGGTGGATATACGCAGTCTTACTCCTTTAGGGTGTAACCCTGCCAAGAGACTGTTTTCGATGACCCCCAACCTTATAGGGTTGGCAACACAAGGACTTCCTAGGAGGTCACCCATCCTGGTAGTACTCTTGTTCATGCACGCTTAATTTCGGAGTTCTAATGGGATCCGGTTGTATTAGTGCCCGATAAATGAACCATTTTAAGTCCCACATAATTCGTAAATAGAATACATGTTATTTCTCTCTAATTATATACATGTATATTTTTATTTTAATTCTATTAGATATTTTATATTCTCATTTTGATTTAATTATATAATTTAATTAGATGCCTTAGTCACCAAGTATATGTCGTTCCAATTGTAGCAACATTTTTTTTTTTTTTAATGATGGTAAAGGGGAGGGGAGGGGGATAATACCCCTAAATCACCTCATAAAGAGATTCACTTTGAGCTTAGTGGGAATCGAACCCGGGCCACTCCGTTGGCGCCCAGCGTTACAAACCACTTTGCTATGTCCCTAAGGGACATCAAGTGTAGCAACATCAACATGAGTAAAAAAACTATTGGATAATGTAATTCTTTGCTACCATTTAGGGCAAGTTTGATCATTCCATGAAAATGATTATTTTATGAAAATTTATTTTTAGATTTTTTTTTACTAAAAACCACCTATATTTTACGTGTAGTTTCAAAAACTTACCTAACTTTTCTAATTTTTTAAAGTTACATCTAAACTTTTCAAAAAAATTTCAATGTCATACCTAATGCTGACTCCGTTAACTTTATGTCAAATGAAACGCCACATTTTGGGGTTGTATAAATGTATCGAAACACCAAGTTTAACTTAATTTAATTAAATTAAGTAATATATTTTACAAATGATAAAATTATCCCAAATTGTTAAGGGTTTGCAGTGCTGCTACAGCCTTTTGCCACAAAAAAAAATTAAAATGATTTTCTGTTTGTAAAATTGTTTATAATCAATTGATTAAAATTTTTTTTTATTGAGGGTAGTTTGGTGTTTTGATGCATTTATACTTCAAAACGACGCATTTTATTTGACGAAAAGTTAAGGGTGTCAGCATTCGGTGTGTCATTGAAAATTTTTTGTGTTTAGGTATAACTTTGAAAAATTAAAAAAGTTACATGGTTTACTGAAACCGCACATAAAATGTAGATGATTTTGAGTGAAGAAAACCCATATTTTTATATTACAAATTCTTAATTTTAATTTTGCTTGTATTTTAAAAAGGAAAATACTTTTTTATCGTTTGGGATGTAAGTAGGATTACCAAAAGCTCAAACATTCAATGGCGAAGACGTAAAATTGAGTCATTGCCGCTGCCTTTAGGTTTCTTCAAGTGGACCATAAATGCATAATCAATTAGAACTTAGAGTATTAAGGGACGATACTGGTGCATTAAATGTCGGTTTCTCAACACCTATCGAAATTCATGATTCAAATTTCACAGAATGTAGAGCAATAGCATTCGACTTGGAATTTTGATGACATAAAGTAAACCCTTTATGTCACGTCACACAAAATCGATGTACTAATTAATAATTTATGAATTTAAAATGATATTAACAGATTAGTTAGGGGAAGCTGTCTTCATTCCCATTTTTGTTATTTCTGTACCTCAACCATGAGCTTAACAAGAACAACCCAATGCCTCAGAAAAGCCCTCGACAAGGCAGGGTTAAGGGAGAGCAAAATGTACGTAGCCTTACTCGTACATGGTGCTACTCTATAGAAATGCTATTTTCGTAATCATAAGCTCATAAGCAACAATAACCAATAACCAAAAAGAAAACATCATTCTTCTCGATAAGAAAAGGAAGACCTTTTTCAATTTTACAAATATCATAGCATTTCACTTCACATAGACCAAACACGAGCCTCTCTATTTAGTATCGTTTTCTATTTGCAAATTTTGGTTTTTGAGAAATTAAAACAAGCACAGAACACGGTTTTTTCTTTTAGGTTTTCTATTTTCAATAGGGGAAAAAAACTCAAACCAAAAAACTAAAATCAAAAAATTAAAATACGGTTTATTTCCAAATAACCAAAAAGATGCAAGTATAAAACGATGCTAAACAAACTCCAAACTAGACCAAAATAAGTTTTTAAGCGAAAACACTTTCAGTAAAATCTTTTAAAAGATATTTTCTCCAAGAAAAACGTCCTCCGTCCAACGAACAAAGTCGAAATCACAAAAGAAAAATCATTTCGAAAATATGATTTTTTAGCTCCAAAGATCCAAAAAAAAATACAAAAAATAAAATGATACTAAACAAACCCCAAACCACAACAAAACATTTTTAGCTAAAAATCTTTAAAAAATATTTTTTAAAAGAAAAATATCTTCCGTTCAACCGTACAGAACCTTGATCCCAAAATGTTCATTTGTACAAAGGTTCCACTCAAACAAACTGATGTGTTCATCACATAGATTCCATCAAAAACCCAATATCTGACAAATATTCTATAAAATAAAGAACTATAAAACCAAAAATACCATGCACAAACCCGAAACCCACACTTTTCATCTGGGTCGCCCCGTTACAAGCCATATTCGCTCCACTAAAACACCCTTTCTTTTGCATAATCCCTTGTCCTCGATCTTCAAGAACAAAGCTCGAGTTCATCTCACCAATACCAAAAAGTACACACCAAATGAACCGCTTTTTATAATTCACTGCAACCCCAACTCCTACTTCAGTATGCGTTTTATTTTTCAAGACATGAAGAGATTTCTCGTCTTTGATAAGGGCTTGAGAAAAAGCTTCTAGAAGGTTAAGTTTCTTAAGATTCTTTGACTGGCAACCAATGATTCGACCAGTTATAGAGGTGAATGTAGGGAGCTCGACGCCACAGTTGGGGGCGAAGACTTCGGTGAAGTCGTCTTCTGATGGTTGACAGATGAACATGTCGGTGTCAGTACAGTTGGATAGACATTCCTCGGCATATTGCAAGGCTATGCAACCGAGACCGGGATTGTTGTGTAGTGTTGAAAGCTTTTGAGATGTTCGGTTCTTGTTGACCATGTCAACTAAGTCATTTGCAGGATTACCTGTGCACCGTATTTCAACTTCTTGTCAGTGATGTGAACTATAGAATCAAATAAAGGTCGCCATATAATTTGAACTAATTGTTATATGATTCAATGTTAAATACTGATTTTTTTGTAACAATATTCATATTGCATATATATTGTATATATAGTTACACCTCATGTTATACTAGCTTAAAGAACAAGATGAAATTCAACCCTTATTTTTAAAAGCTTACACATAGTCATTCAAGAATTGCCTCCTAGTACTCACTCCCGTACAACAAAACAACCACCACCCAGTGCTTCTAGAGGCTCCCTCCGTGACAGGATCTAGACGGAGTAAGATGTATGCAGCCTTACCCTTACAAGATGCTAACCTAAAGAGAGGTTGTGTTCGAGGGCCCTCAACCTAGTGCCTTAGTACTCCCATGACTTGCTTAATCTTACCAGTGTCTTCTAGCATCGAATCAGTACAATGGACATGACATAATGTTCAATGCAAGTGTAACCTTTTATGTTCTAGCAGTCTCCCTACTTTCACATCATTTTACGCTTCGTCCATCTCCACTTGAACCCCTTTTTTTGTTCAACTAGCTTCACAATGTTATCAAACATCGTAAACTATTAGAGGATACTATAGAATATTCTATATGATTAAGATATGAGTAAATTATGCCTTGATTGTAAGAGTAATTTTTGTCTTGATGATTCTTCCTTGTGCTCTATAAATAGAGAGCTTGTACTCTTCTTTCCTACATCAATACAACTAATCCCTTTGTCTAAGTTCACATGATATCAGAGCCTCCAAAGGAGACTCTCTCTACTCCCTTCTCTTTTTAATCTATGTTCTCTTTTTTGCTTTAGTTTTTTTTTTTAGTACTCGATTGGCTATTACTTCTTTTCTTTTGCAATCTTCAATTTATTCTTTCTTCTCCTATTTACTTTTATTACTATGGCAGCAAATACCAACTCCCCCCCCCCCCCCCCCCCCGACCACCAGACCCACCGTCACCACTCCGGCGGCCAAGCCTGGCTCCACCTATGCCAGACCCTCGGTCGACCCTCGAGTGGTGGGCCCCTCGGTGTCTATGTCTGATTTTCCCCATATCAGTTCCATATCCTCGGGTCCTATCCTCAATGGCCTAACGAATACTAGTGTCGCCATCCTAGGTACTTCGTGAGCCACCACGAGGCCACAATTTTCTCAATTTTTTGGCTCGGGCATCCCCCCTTCCTAGAGGTGGCAACGGGCGGGCCGGGCCGGGCCGGGCCTGGGCCCACTTTTTTATAGAAATATAAAAACAATTAAAATAATACAAAGTCTTTTTATACTAAAATTATTGTAATTCATTGATAAATACTATGAGATACAAATACATTTTTTTTCCAAGCACTAATAATGCTAAATATATATGTTCAAAAAAAATAATGCTAAATATATGTAATAAAATAAACTATACAATAAATAATGGTAAATATCTTATCAAAAAAAATAATGGTAAACAAATAACGTAACAAATACAAGGCAGTTGGGGCCTAATATTTAAAAGTACAAATTTGTTTATCAAAAAATACAAAGTTTGACATATGGGGGTGCGGTCGTCTTTTGACGTAAATATTTAAAAGTAAATAATTGACATACAAAAGTGTTGATATCAGTCGCCTAGGGGGGTTTCTACTCCATCATTTGACGTATCAGTTGTGTGGTCGTCTTCTTCATCGCTCGATGAATTCAGCTTCATTCTCTGTTGATCTCTGGCCTCTGCTAGCAGCCAATCCTTCAAGCACACGGACATCTCCAAGCTTGACGGCGATAGCTTCGCCCTCTTTGCTTCAAGCAACCTGCCACCAAGACTGAAAGCACACTCCGATGCTACTGAAGACACCGGACAACTTAGTATATCACGTGCCATGGTGGAAAGCACGGGATACTGGGCTTGGTTTGTGTTCCACCATTGTAAAAGGTCAAAATGCGGGTTGGCCGGTGGCCCGAAAATATGGACCAATGGTGTCCGCAAATAATAATCTAGCTCGTCACACGACATGGGGGCTATTGTGGGCGTGAATTGCTCCAACAGCTTTCACGAATATGACGTGTGTGAACTACTTCCACTAGATATGGAAGATCCTACTGTAGCAGTACTAGGATTATTGGACGCTAATTGACGGGAATATTGAGAAAATAAACGATGCAAGTCGTTATCGACATCGGCAATGAAAGTGTCGATATTAAGACTAGGATGCAAATATTTGAAAAAATATTGGCAAAGCAAGTTTAAACCCCCGCGTTTACAACGAGGGTCTAAAATAGTTGCCAAGCAGTATGTAAGAGGTAGTTCAGAATAATATTTGGCAAGCTTTTCTTTCATTGCCTTAATCGATTCGAACAAAATGGGGTTGGATTCATTACCCACCATCCGATTGACAATATCAAGCAATCTTGATATTGCTTGAGGCATGGTCGGATAGTAGCAACCCGAAAAAAATGTCGTTGACTCTTTAAACGTGCTAAAAAAGTTACAAATTTGATCTATTGGCTCCCAATTTATGCCGGCCAGGTTGTAATCGCTCCATTCTGTACGATTTTCCTGGGCGAATTCCATCAGAACGTCCTTGTATGGTAGAATGCGCTCTAACATTTCTACCGTAGACGATCACCTAGTTTGGGAGTCTAATTTGAATTGTTTATATTCTATGTTATGCAACCTACATAAATTTCTAAATCTTTTTTGTCTAGTGCCTGATGATTTAATCGATATTATTACGGATTCAAGGTGGTAAGGGATACTTTTATAAGATCTAAACCACCCATTACCATTAAATGCAAAATGTGACAAATGCAACGAATATGGAAACACTTCCCACCTAACATGGGTCTCATTTGCCTAATTAAATGTGTAACGGCTGCAGTGTTATTGGTAGCATTGTCGAACGTAATACTGAAGATACGTCGCTCTATGCCCCAGTCGCGGACTGCCAACATAATTGCACCCGTAATTACCTCGGCATTGTGGGGGCAATCTAAAGGTCCAGAATGAATTATCCTCTTTTGGATGATGAAGGATTCGTCGGTCCAGTGTGCCGTTATGCACATATAAGGTTGGCCGGGTTTCGACGTCCATACGTCCGACGTCAACGAGAACATGCTCGTGTTTGTCGCAAAATCTGCGAAGACCCCAGCTTTCATCCCGTGGTACAACGTAAAAGCGTCCCGCTTTACGGTGTTCCGAGGAATCCTCACAATGGCGGGCTTCACATTTGTTGGAGGTAGTTGACGAAATTTGGGTCTTCGCCGGAATTAAAAGGCCTTTCACTCAAAATTATATATTTAGCTAGCCCCTTTCGGTTGCTCTCTTGAGAGAACCTAAAATTAGCAAGTGCACAGGTCACTTGCTGTACTAGACGTTGTTGGCTCCTTTCTGGGTATTGCTCGGGGTGGCACCTAAGTATATGTCTATTTAATGTGCCCGTCCCACTGCCAGGTTGATGACTAAAATCCTTAGCTGGGTCACATAATTTAGAAGTTGCTTTATTAGTTGTGTTATGTGCTTCCATACCCCACTAGTTGTACGCCTACTAGCACCGGTACTAGTTTCAGGCTGGGCTTCGATGGTGGGCGTGGGTTCCTCATCAGTTTGTGAGTCTCCAACCCCACCACCACCTGACTCATGATAATCTTGTTATCGTGAAAAGTCATAATCTATGCTATCATCAGTGTATGGGGGTGATGGGTCTGGTTGTATAAAAGCTCGTTCTTAGTATTAAGTAAGACAATTCTACTCCTTTTAGGGATTCTGGGTGGCCGAGAAGAGTTAGAACTAGCACTACCGGCTCCAGAGGATGATGAAGAGTTGTGTGCCATATTAGTATAAGTGATTAGTATTTATAAAATGCAAGCAGTAATGCAAATTAAATAACTAAAAATACGAATCAAATAAAATTGCAATACTAAAATTACCGAAACGAGAGAACAATGAAATTCGAACTTCAGCCAAATACTTTACGAACTTCGAACTTTAGAGTACAATTTTGCAATTAGCAAGGTTAAAGAAGATGGGAGATGATGAATGTATAGAGAGAGAAGAGAGGATTGAAGATTTGGTGAGGAAATGGGTTGAGGAAGTTTAAGTATTTATAGAAAAAAAAAATATAATTTTTTTTTTTAATTAAAAGAGCCGTTCATAATAGAGCCGTTCAACAGCTCTTTCCCAACGGCTCCGTTGGGTACCCCAGGCCGGGCCACCGGCCCGGTGGCCACCTCTACCCCTTCCCCTCCCTGTCAGCTGCCGGCACCACCACCTCCGTTGGTGGTCACCAACAGATCGGCGACCCAGTACCCAGATCAATGGACCACCTCCCCGGTGGCCCACTTCCTCTTTCCTCGCCTGGACCCGCAACCACCACACTTGGTGGTGCGTACACCAGTCTTGCTGGTGGCGTACCTCCTGGTGCCACTGGTGGTTTGAACCCCGGCCCGGGGGGACTGCTGGCCCCGCTTCCTAGCGGTGGCGGCTGTTACCCCTCCCCCTTCCCACAAATAAACCCTAATTTACATCAAAATACTACTACCCCCCTTGTTAGAGGTGGCCACCGGGCCGAGCTGGCCCAGAAACCGGCCCCTGTATGGCCCGGCCCGCACTGTAGCGGGCCGGGCCCGACCCCGAGGTGCCCAACGGCTCTTTTAATTAAAAAAAAAATTATATTTTTTACTCTATAAATACTTAAGCCTCCCCAACCCATTTCCTCACCAAATCTTCAATCCTCTCCTCTCTCTATACATTTATCATCTCCCATCTTCTTTAACCTTGCTAATTGCAAAATTGTGCTCTAAAGTTCGAAGTTCGTAAAGTATTTGGCTGAAGTTCGAATTTCATTGTTCTCCCATTTCGGTAATTTTAGCATAGCAATTTTATTTGATTCGTATTTTTAGTTATTTAATTTGCATTACTGCTTGCATTTTATAAATACTAATCACTTATACTAATATGGCACACAACTCTTCATCATCTTCTGGAGCCGGTCGTGCTAGTTCTAACTCTTCTCGGCCACCCAGAATCCCTAAAAGGAGTAGAATTGTCTTACTTAATACTAAGAACGAGCTTTTATACAACCAGACCCATCACCCCCATACACTGATGATAGCATAGATTATGACTTTTCACGACAACAAGATTATCATGAGTCAGGTGGTGGTGGGGTTGGAGACTCACAAACTGATGAGGAACCCACGCCCACCATCGAAGCCCAGCCTGAAACTAGTACCGGTGCTAGTAGGCGTACAACTAGTGGGGTATGGAAGCACTTTACCCTTAATAACACAACTAATAAAGCAACTTCTAAATTATGTGACCCAGCTAAGGATTTTAGTCATCAACCTGGCAGTGGGACGGGCACATTAAACAGACATATACTTAGGTGCCACCCCGAGCAATACCCAGAAAGGAGCCAACAACGTCTAGTACAGCAAGTGACCTGTGCACTTGCTAATTTTAGGTTCTCTCAAGAGAGCAACCGAAAGGGGCTAGCTAAATATATAATTTTGAGTGAAAGGCCTTTTAATTCCGGCGAAGACCCAAATTTCGTCAACTACCTCCAACAAAATGTGAAGCCCGCCATTGTGAGGATTCCTCGGAACACCGTAAAGCGGGACGCTTTTACGTTGTACCACGGGATGAAAGCTGGGGTCTTCGCACATTTTGCGACGAACACGAGCATGTTCTCGTTGACGTCGGACGTATGGACGTCGAAACCCGGCCAACCTTATATGTGCATAACGGCACACTGGACCGATGAATCCTTCATCATCCAAAAGAGGATAATTCATTCTGGACTTTTAGATTGCCCCCACAATGCCGAGGTAATTACGGGTGCGATTATGTTGGCAGTCCGCGACTGGGGCATAGAGCGACGTATCTTCAGTATTACGTTCGACAATGCTACCAATAACAATGCATCCGTTACACATTTAATTAGGCAAATGAGACCCATGTTAGGTGGGAAGTGTTTCCATATTCGCTGCATTTGTCACATTTTGCATTTAATGGTAATGGGTGGTTTAGATCTTATAAAAGTATCCCTTACCACCTTGAAATCCGTAATAATATCGATTAAATCATCAGGCACTAGACAAAAACGATTTAGAAATTTATGTAGGTTGCATAACATAGAATATAAACAATTCAAATTAGACTCCCAAACTAGGTGATTGTCTACGGTAGAAATGTTAGAGCGCATTCTACCATACAAGAACGTTCTGATGGAATTCGCCCAGGAAAATCGTACAGAATGGAGCGATTACAACCTGGCCGGCATAAATTGGGAGACAATAGATCAAATTTGTAACTTTTTTAGCACGTTTAAAGACTCAACGACATTTTTTTCAGGTTGCTACTATCCGACCATGCCTCAAGCAATATCAAGATTGCTTGATATTGTCAATTGGATGGTGGGTAATGAATCCAACCCCATTTTGTTCGAATCGATTAAGGCAATGAAAGAAAAGCTTGCCAAATATTATTCTGAACTACCTCTTACATACTGCTTGGCAACTATTTTAGACCCTCGTTGTAAACGCGGGGGTTTAAACTTGCTTTGCCAATATTTTTTCAAATATTTGCATCCTAGTCTTAATATCGACACTTTCATTGCCGATGTCGATAACGACTTGCATCGTTTATTTTCTCAATATTCCCGTCAATTAGCGTCCAATAATCCTAGTACTGCTACAGTAGGATCTTCCATATCTAGTGGAAGTAGTTCACACACGTCATATTCGTGAAAGCTGTTGGAGCAATTCACGCCCACAATAGCCGCCACGTCGTGTGACGAGCTAGATTATTATTTGCGGACACCATTGGTCCATATTTTCGGGCCACCGGCCAACCCGCATTTTGACCTTTTACAATGGTGGAACACAAACCAAGCCCAGTATCCCGTGCTTTCCACCATGGCACGTGATATACTAAGTTGTCCGGTGTCTTCAGTAGCATCGGAGTGTGCTTTCAGTCTTGGTGGCAGGTTGCTTGAAACAAAGAGGGCGAAGCTATCGCCGTCAAGCTTGGAGATGTCCGTGTGCTTGAAGGATTGGCTGCTAGCGGAGGCCAGAGATCAACAGAGAATGAAGCTGAATTCATCGAGCGATGAAGAAGACGACCACACAACTGATACGTCAAATGATGGTGTAGAAACCCCCCTAGGCGACTGATATCAACACTTTTGTATGTCAATTATTTACTTTTAAATATTTACGTCAAAAGACGACCGCACCCCCATATGTCAAACTTTATATTTTTTGATAAACAAATTGGAACTTTTAAATATTAGGCCCCAACTATGTTGTATTTGTACTTGTATTTGTTACGTTATTTGTTTACCATTATTTTTTTTGATAAGATATTTACCATTACTTATTGTATATTTTATTTTATTACATATATTTAGCATTATTTTTTTTGAACATGTATATTTAGCATTACTAGTTCTTGGAAAAAAATGCATTGTGTCCCATATTATTTATCAATGAATTACAATAATTTTAGTACAAAACGACTTTATATTATTTTAATTTTTTTTATTTCTGTAAAAAAAGCGGGCCCCAGCCCGAACCGCCCGCACTGTAGTGGGCCTGGGCCCGGGCCAGGCCTGGCCCTGGAGCCCCCGGGGCCGACCCCCTGTTACTTCCACTTTCTAGCATTTCTAATATAATTACCATAAAATTAGAACATGCTACTGATTATACAACTTGGCGCGAACAATTTTATATGCTACTAATCTCACATCAACTTATGGGTTATATTGATGGTACCTTTCCCTGTCCCCCAACGCAAATAACAACTAATAATGGTGTCTCTCTTCCCAATCCTGAATATATAAACTGGGTTCGTACTGACCAAAGTCTTCGTTCTTGCATCTCTGCAAGCCTTATCTCGATCCCTTCTCAATGATATTGTCCGACAACCCACATCAAAAGCCATGTGCGATGCCCTTGTCAAACGATTTCGAGATCATTCGCTAGCCAAGGAATTTGACCTGAGATCTCAAATTATAAACCTTAAAAAGGATGGCAAAACTATGGAAAAATACCTCTCCGAGTTAAAATCCATTGCCGATGACTTAGCTGCCATAGACTCAACAAATCAAGAACTAGTTCGTTACGCCCTTTATGGGCTTCCAATTGAATATGCCACCTTTGCTACTCTAACTCGCAATACTTCACCTAACCCCCCCCCCCCCCCCCCGAAAAACTAAAAACTGATCTTCTCAATGAGGAGAGCGCCCAGAATCGATATCAGGGTCGCCCTTCCTCCGATCAACAGCATGCTTTAGTTGCTTCAAATGCAGGTTCTCAAGGATCCAACTCCGGTCGTGGGGGACGTGGTAGAGGTAAAGGTCGCAACACAGGTTGCCGTGGCAATCGAGGGGGCCATAACGGGGGACATCAACAACAACAGCATCAATCGGGACCTCATGCTCCGCAACCTCAACCGTACCACCCTCGTCCGTATGGTAATGTGCCACCCAACCCCAATGGCATTCTTGGCCCAGGCCTAAAATCTGTCAAATTTGCAATCAAGTTAGTCACAACGCAGTCTCTTGCCCCCCACCTGTTCGATAACTCCTCCTATCCTGATCCCTCTCATTCTCTCGCCGCCATGTCCATAAACGACTCACAGGACTACAGCTGGTAACCCGACTCCGGTGCCACCAACCACATGACACCCAACTCAGGTAGGCTTCACTCTCTCCTTCCTTATCATGGCCGTAAACAAGTTTTAGTTGGGGATGGGGCCTTACTCCCTGTCACTCATGTGGGTTCCACAACCTTAAATACTAAAAGTCGTCAACTTCAACTAAACAATGTAATGCAAGTTCCTCAACTAACCCACAATCTTCTATCTATAAAACGTCTTTGTCATGATAACTCTTGCACCATTGAATTTGACTCTTCCTTTTTCTGTGTCAAGGACGAGGCCATGGCGACCCCTCTGCTTCGAGTTCGCAGTAACGGCCCACTTTATAGCTTCTCGCGTCACTCACTCGAACTCATGGCACAAACCTTATCAGGAGACCTTGGCATCGTCGTTTAGGACATGTAGGACGCCCCATGTTAGATGGTCTTTGTTCCCGCAAACTCATACCTAGCTCTCGTTTTACTGATTTTTGTCAAGATTGTAGTTTGGGTAAGTCTCATCGGCTAGCTTTTATCCGTGCTTTGCATTTAGTTTCTTCTCCTTTACATTTGATTCACTCCGATGTATGGCAATCCCCTGTTTCATCAAATTCATGTTATAAATACTATGTCAATTTTATTGATGACTACACTCGGTTCACATGGCTCTACCGTACGAAACAAAAATCTGAAGTTTTTCAGATCTTTGAGACTTTTAAAACCTTTGCAGAAAACCAATTTTCCACAAAAATAAAAATTTTTCAAAGTGACGGTGGTCGTGAATTCGACCATCGCCGCATGTAAAACTTGTGACGTGAACACGGCATCCATTTTCTTCTTTCATGTCCTGATACTCCACAACAAAATGGAGTGGCGGAACGAAAGCACCAACACATAATTGAAATGGCAAGAACTCTTCTTATTCAATCTCGTCTTCCCTATACTTTTTGGGATGACGCTGCATGTACTGCATGTTTATTATAAACCGCCTCCCTACCCTTGCCCTCAAAAACGCATCCCCATTTGAAAAACTTTTTCAACGCATTCCGGACTACCTCAACTTTTGTGTTTTTGGGTGTGCATGTTACCCCAACATCACACCTCGTGCCCCTCACAAATTGG
Source organism: Simmondsia chinensis (assembly GCA_018398585.1). NCBI lineage: Eukaryota > Viridiplantae > Streptophyta > Magnoliopsida > Caryophyllales > Simmondsiaceae > Simmondsia > Simmondsia chinensis. The sequence goes on along the minus strand of JAGTTD010000026.1, from coordinate 14,639,028 downwards.
GTCCACACTCCATACCTTGCATTTTCATAGGCTATGCCGCGCTATAAGGGCTATCGCTGTCTTAACCCCCAAACTGGCAAAATATACATAAATCGACATGTTAGGTTCAACGAAACCCACTTCCCCTACCCGGCCCTAGTCGATCCATCTCATACTCCAAACCTGGGTAGTACAGCTAGTATAGTTGACCTCCCCTTCCCCCTCATAGTCACCACAGGCTCAGGTATCACACTCTTGAGTGATCAACCTGCGCCTCCTATACCCCTAAGTACTATGACCCCCCCCTAGACCCACTCCCCTTGGTGCCTCCCACACACTCACACCACACAACAGCCCTCGCCCTGACTCCACCGGTGTCGGACCCGCGGCACCTGAACCACCCACAACCTCTCCCGCTGCACCTACCAGTCCAGCCATGGACCATGTCAACCCCGACCCTGAACTCGAGTCCTTCACTGCAGCACCAGAACCAGGTTTGACCGAGGCCCCAAACCGGGCTGCAGCATGGCCTGCACCCGAGCCCTCAAACCCGAACACCGCACCACCCGAACCGAGTGCCACTCACAATATACACCCAATGCAAACTCAGCTGAAGGACGGTATTCGAAAAACAAAATATCCCCTCTCCCTTTCCTCAATAACGGTAATACAAGAACTCACATGTTATTCTCAAGCAATTAAAAATCCCAAATGGCAAGAAGCCATGACGGACGAATTCAATGCATTAATTTTAAACAACACTTGGGAACTTGTCCCCTCCAACCCAAAACTCAACATTGTAGGAAGTACTTGGAAATATCGAGTTAAATATAAAGCAGATGGCTCGGTTGATCGCTTTAAAGCTCGCCTTATGGCTCAAGGTTTTCACCAGCGTGCAGGCATTGACTTCAAGGAGACCTTTAGCCCGGTTGTCAAACCAGCCACTATACGCTTCATCCTCACTCTCGCTGTCACACATAAGTGGCAAATTAAACAACTTGATGTTAAAAATGCTTTTCTACATGGCCATCTTCAGGAAGAAGTGTATATGAAGCAACCAAAGGGTTTCATTCACCCAAAGTTCCCCAACCATGTATGTCGCCTTAAAAAGGCACTCTACGGACTTAAACAAGCCCCTCGGGCCTGGTTTCATCGCTTCAGTACTTTTCTCTATAGCCTAGGCTTTACCTGCTGTCGGGCTGACCCCTCTCTTTTTCTCTTTCGCAAGGCCCATGACATCATATGCCTACTACTTTATGTTGATGATATAATACTCACTAGATCGAACCCCTCCTCCCTAGACACTTTCATTCATGCCCTCTGAACCCAATTTGCCATGAAGGACCTTGGTCCCCTCCATTACTTTTTAGGTATCGAAGAACAACATACAAAGTCAGGCCTGTTTCTCTCCCAACATCGATACACCATAGACCTCCTCCACAAACACAACATGCAAGATGCCAAACCTATCAAAACCCCTCTCCCAGCCCGTGCCTATCTGTCTTTGACTGAGGGTGACGCATTACCAAACCCTACTGAGTACCGCAGTGCGGTTGGGGCATTGCAATACCTCACCATGACTCGTCCCGATATATGTTATGCTGTTAACCTTGTTTCCCAGTTTATGCATGCTCCCAGGATTAGTCATTGGCAGGTTGTCAAACGGATCCTCAGATACCTCAAAAGCACTCCCGCCCATGGGCTCACAATCCTCCAGGTACCTGCACTTCTGTTGTGGCCTATGCTGATGCTGATTGGGGAGGCTGCCCTGACACTCGTCGTTCTACCACAGGATATGCTTTCTTCCTTTATTCACATCCTCTACCATGACAGAAACATCAATGGATTTCCCTTTGGAGAAATCAAGAAAGTCATTACGTTCTTACCAACATTGATCAGACAGACCCTTATTTATCACTCCTCTTCGTGGCTCGTCATGAACTTCTTAGCTTTTCAGGAAAAAGGAACTCTTAACTCATGGAAACCAGGTGGCTTCATGTCAAGCTCAACTTGCCTAACAAACTGACTGACTATGGCAAAAATGTCATATTATTGACCAATTTCAAGACATATCTAACAAGGGTTGGGGCCCTCGGACACAGCCTTTCTTTAGGGTAGCATCCTGAAGGGTTAAGGCTGCATACATCTCACCCCCCCAAGACCCTGCTTTGGCGGGAGCCCTTGTGGCACTAGGTTTGTTGTTGTTGTATCTAAGAAGACTTCATATTTACTTTTTAGGGAAAAAGAACTCTTAACCCATGGTAGCTAGGTAGCTTGATGCAAAACCCAATTTGTCTACAAAATCATTTACTATTGCAAAGACATCATATTCACTCTTTTAAGGAGAAAGAATTCTTAACTCATGGTATCTAGTAAACTTCATGTCAAACCCAACTCCCCTAAGCGTGGATAGAACCCGGTGGCGTCGTTCGCCCCCAATGATCTCCACTACTAGGCTATGCCCCTAGGAGACTCGTCAAACCCAACTTGCCCAACAATATCACTTACTATGGCAAAGATATCACCTTCAAGCATCAAAGCAACTATTGACCAATCTCAAGACATATCTACAGAAGTTGAAAACTAAGACTTTGAGAGAGTTTTCTTTCGGTTTTTGGTTTTTTGCTTTTCAGTTGTTTCCTAGTGCAAGTAAAAACCATCAAAAACAAGAAGAAGAATCATTTTCAAAAACCTAGTTTGAATTCTAAAACACCAAAAACCGCAAACAAGAAACAAAACAAACAAGCACAACAATATACAAGTGTTTTCCGATATAATTTTTATGGACAATGCGTAAAATGACTAAGCAAATGTCTGCAAACGAGACATGTTCCTAACACTTCTATTTCCTTCAAAAAACTTCTCCGACAAACAGATTAACATTCTGTTCTCATTTAACTTATCATTTTTTTTCTTCTTTGTTTCTCTCTAATTACAAAATTCCATCCCGGCCATCAACTAGACCATGATACAGAACTCAAAGCAATGTTTCGGGTTATTTACATAAAACTACCTTAAAAACGATTAATTTGTCACTTAATCGCCACAAATTGTAGATTTTTCTTAAGACTAGCTATTACAGTCCAAATCTTTTTCGAACAATCACCTTCAGTTGACGTAGTTCGCATTCCATTCAAATTTTCTCATGTTGTGCACCCAAGCTATTAAACAATAAAACTATGTAATATTTAAGCCAAGGACAGCCAAGCTTGTCCATAGCACCCATAGGCTTACATGTCTGCTATTATTGCGTGTTGTTTGTTGGGTGTTGCTTGGTGCTTGCGTGTTGTATTATTGCTCCATTGTTGCTTTGTGCTCTGCTACTTCTGGCTTTGTTGCTTTATTATTGCTTTATTGGTTTGTTTGTTTTGTTCGTTTTTATGCTTTTTAAGGTTGGAGGCCCTTGGACATAACTTTCCTTTATGGTAGCACCCTAAAGGGGTAAGGCTGCATACATCTCGCCCCTCCCAAACCCTGCATTGGCGGGAGCCCTTGTAACACTGGATTTTTTGTTGTTGTTTTATTTAAGCTAAAGGACAGCTTTCAATAATAATTGTCAAAATAGTTGAAACTAAGATTACTTTTATTCATGGCTTGAACTCAAATTCAAATATTCTCATTTCTCAATTAATTTTTTGCATTTTTGCCCAACGCAATTTTTGTCCTTTATTTCGAACTCTGCCTTCAAACTTGTGCGCACAGCATCTAATTTTTCAACTAAATACGAACAATTTGACAAAACAGTGGTTGATTGAAAAATTTTACAATGAGTGATTTTCTAGAAAATACATAATTTCTACTCTTTAGGAGAAAATCGATCACTTTTAGCGGTGGTTTTGTAAAACCGAACCAAATGCTAAACCAACGAAATAGCCACACAATCCCCAAATGCCCCCAAATGAAGGAATCAGTCCCACAAAAGCTGTAAATCAGTTGAGTACTTGCAAGCTAGCTCGTCATAAAACTCAGAAGGCTCAACCCATTTTGAGCTCGAGCTGAGCTTACTCATTTAGCTTAACAAGCAGAGCCAGAGCCTAGTGAAGCCTGACCCCATACGTTCGCAAGCCTAAATATGCATAACCATGTCAAGCCAAAATAAGCCCAAATAAAGTGAGCTCAGCTCGAGCTCAACCAAGCCGAACCTAATCAAGCTCAAAGTTTCCAAACTCAACGAGCTTTGAGCTGCAACCCAAGCTAAATGTTGACTAACCCCTAACTCACACACAACAAAATCAGAAACAAATCAAGAATAACACCAAATTTTACTCATAAAAACAAACAAAAGAACAAACCAAATGGATGAAATTACCATGTTTCTTGGAGGAAACCAAAGCAACAAGCACCAGTAGTAGCACACTGACAAGCACCAAATGCAAGCACCAAATCTGCTTCAGCATTGTTCAACAGAGCAAACACACACATCAAAATGGGGTTCTTTTTGAATTAAAGCAGAGACAAAAGAAACCCTAATCAGAGTAAAAGGGTACACTTTTTAGACCCATTTGTGAAATGGGTTCGCTTTTTTCATATATAAAACCACACCTTTTTGCATTGGGGGGATAGAGAGTGGGAGTAGTAGAGCTTCACTGCAGAGTTGGAGGGCATTAATGACTGAACAATTTAATATTTTAAAATTAGGTAATTATTTTAATAAATATTTTGATAATTGTATTTTTTTTCCTAGTAGTATAAACGGTAAATTACAGAAAATTTTTATATCTTTTACTTTAAAAATAGAAAATCTCCTCATAAATAAAGTACTTACAAAATTTTTTCATTTTAAAATTTTATTATTTAGCCCTATGTAACTTTTTTGACCATTTTATCCTTTAAAAATGGAGGGTTAAATGTTTAATTTTATTTTTAAAAAGAGTTTTATTTTATTAGGAAAAAATTAAAATTTTTGTGCTTTTAGCAACAAAATTAAGGAAAGTTTTCTATATTTATAAAAATATAATTCTTTTAATTAATTATAGTAATAATATTATAAGTTTAGAAGATAAAAAAATATTTTTAATGAGATAAAATATAATATTTTTTGTTAATATTATAATGTCACTATAATAAATTAAAATAATAATTTTATAAATATAAAAAACTCCTTTTTTTCTAAAAATATAAAAAATCATTATTTTTCTTAAAAAATAAAATCAAACATTTAACTATTTTATTTTGAAGGGCAAAATGGTCAAAAAAAGTTACTTTGAGGCAAAGTGATAAATTTTAAAAAATGAGAGGGTTTAGTGAATGATTTTATTTATGAGGGGGCTTTCTGTTATTAAAGCAAAATTTGAAAATTTTTCTGTAATTTACCCTATTATAAATTCCCTCAAAGGGAAGTTAATAGTGTTGATGTAATGTTCCTTGTTTTTATGCTTTATTTGGCAACTGAGTGAAAGAGATTAAGGTTATGTTTGGTAATTAATTTTTATAGCATTTAGCTTTTAACAATAGCTAATAGTGTTGTTTGGTAAAAGTTTTATTCTTAGCATTTACCTTTTGAAAAGCAAGTTTTTTTTTTTTTTTTAATATACAACAATATATACAAATCGCATATAAAAATAATAAATGTTATGAAATTAAATATATTTTTTATTATTTAATGATTATATATAATATGATTAAATTCCATCTATACAACAACAACAACAATAACATTCTCAGTGGCTGAAGGGCTCTCGCATAAGCAGGGTCTGGGGGGTAGGATGTATGTAGCCTTACCCCTTCAGGGTGGGACCCTAAAGAGAGGTTGTTTCCAAGAATCCCCAACCTGAAAGAAACGGAGCGTGTAAATCATATAGATCACAAAGATTATATGGGTAGGGGTGTAAACGAGCCGAACCGAGCTGAGCACCCCCTTGTTCGAACTCGAGTTCAATAAGGCTTATCGAGCTCAAGTTCGAGCCGAGCTCTTATCGAGCAATTCTAACCCTTGTTCGAACTCTGTTCGATAAGAATATATTGTGTTCAATACTCGGCTCGGCTCATTAGGCCTATCGAGCCGAGTCGAGCTCGTTATCGAGTTGAATCGAGCTTGTTATCGAGTCGATTCGAGCTCATTATCGAGCCCAATTGAATTTAAAACCGAGCCAAGTTTGCAATTGAGTCGAGCTTATTAACGAACTGGGCTTTTTAAGTTACTATCGAACCATTTTTGAACTAATATCAACTATTATTGAGCTCAGAACGAGTTGATATCGAACCCTTATCAAACTATTCATGAACATTAGAGAGCCGAGCACCCCTCTATTCGAACTCGGCTCGTTAAGCTTATCGAGCCTGCTTGAACTTGCCTCGATAAGCTACCGAACCCTCATAATAAACACGAACGAGCCATAATCGATTTAGAACACGAGTAGTTCATCGAACACCCTATTAGTTTACACCCCTACATATAGGTCATAGGGATCATGGAGATCATGAGATTATAAGAAACAGGAAAAGCATGTGAGCATGTAAGCAAGTAGGCATGTAAGCCTGGCATCAAAAACGACAGGAAAAAGCAAACCAACATCTAAGGGATAGATCTAACATATGACATAATGCAATCAACTAGATCGAATACAGTGTATAAATAGTAGAAGGAGATAGAGAGAGAAAACAGAGATAATAGAGAGGGGGGGGGGGGGGGGGGGAGTATTAAATATGCAATCAGGTATGCAAGCAGCCTCATAACTCTAGAACGAGCTTAAAAGTGCTCGATGCTCCTACATCGCTATATTAGTTACACCTATACTAATTCTTCACTGAGCTCTATGTAGGGTCATCTTCTCATTTAGGTTGAGATAGGCGAGGTCCTTTCGAATTGTCTTCATCAAACTATTCTTTGGCCATCCTCTCCCTCTCTTCCCATATGTAATATGGAGTTGTTCGCATCTTTTGACAAGGGTGGTGGTGGGTCTCCTCCTAACAGGCCTAAACCACCACAGATGTTGCTTCCTCAACTTAACCTTTATTGGAGCCACGCCTAATTTACTTATTATGATGTCATTTCTGATCCTATCCTTCCTTGTGTGTTCACACATCCATCTCAACATCCTCATGTCCGCCACCTTCATATTCTGCGTGTGATGATACTTAACTGGCTAGCACTCTGCCCCGTAGGACATAGCCAGGGAGTGCTGGCCAGTTATATTGTGCATATACCATTATCATTTTTCTTACATTTGAAACTTTTGCATGGAAATATTTTTCTTTTTATAATTGCACTTCCTATATGATAAACCGGTCCAAATGGGTATGGCAATGGAGTGGGGCAGGTATATGGCAGGTGCATCCTCTATACTCGTACACGCCATCCATATTCATACGTGTATACCCTCCCCAATTTGTGTACCTACTCTCTGACAGTTATCAGAATCCGCATTTATAATTATTTAAAATTATTTTTATAATATAATTATATTTGTCACAGTTTTCATAGATATATTGAGTATGTATATTGTTATATGTTTAAATTAATTAAATACAAATTGGGCCAAAAACGCTTGGTGCATACGAGGTGGATATTAGGGCAAGTAGGAATGGGTAAGGAGTGGGTGCAATGTCACAATCTTGAGATTGTGACGGCCCAAGATGATGCCTTAGGCCCAAATCTTGAAAAGAGTTAGATGAGAAAGAAAGAAATAGAGTTGAGATGAGAAAAGAAATAGAATTGAGAAAATGAGAAAATAGAGAGATTAGATGAGAAAAGTAGTAATCTTTATTATTTGACTTGAATGAATGATACAAATTTAGAATACAAGGCTATTTATAGAAAATTACATCAAATGCCCAAAATACAAAATAAGCCTAAGCTCCCAACGGCTAGTAGGGGAGCGCCTAACCTCCAACGGCTAGTACAGCTGGCAAGGTGCGCCTAGGCACGGCTCAGGTGCGGCACGGCCCTGGGAAGGAGGCTAGGGACGCGGCTGACACAGGACTGGCGCACGGCACTGGGACACGGCACTGGGACGCGGCGCCTGGGACTGGGACACGGCACTGGCACTGGACTGGGACACGGGAAGGCAGCGACCAAGACCTTCTCATGACATTGTCAAGGCACGCGACAGCTCGGACCTGGGCAGCGACCTGGGACAGCTTGACACTCGACCCCGACACGGACCACGGACAACCTGCTTGATATCTAGACAATGTCAAGGAAAACAAAAGGGTCATGACCATGACAATACCCCCCCCCCCCCCCCCCCCCCCCCCCCTAAAGCCAATCCTTGCCCTCAAGGATTGAAGTCCGAAAAATGGCCGTTGATGAAGGTCCAATCCTCCCAAGTCGTGGCATCCGGAGGCATGTTCTCCCATTGTACCAGAACCTGGGTGTGCTTCTTGCCACGGTGCGAAAGAGTACGTCTCTTGAGTACCTTGAGTGGGCGAACCTCAGGGTGGCCATCAGGGTCACACCGAGGCAAGGAAATACTGGGCACCACATTATCACCTATTTGTTTCTTAAGACGAGACACGTGAAAAACAGGATGAATTTTTGAATCGTTAGGTAAATCCAACCTATAAGCAACCTGACCAACCCTAGCTAGGACCCTATAAGGACCATAATAGCGAGGGGCGAGCTTGAGGTTACGCCTCATAGCAACAGAGGTTTGGCGATACTGTTGGAGTTTTAAATACACGAAATTGCCTACATGAAACTCACGCTCCGTTCTATGCAAGTCGGCCTGCTGCTTGTAACGATGCTGGGCCTCGACTAAGTTCTCTTTTAATAGGTTGGTCATAGTTTGCCTATCACGAACCAAGGTCTCTACCTGGGGTACGAGGACACACAAGGGTAATCAAGAGCCAACAACCGAGGTTCATAGCCGTACAAAGCAAGGAATGGTGTAGACTTAATAGAGGTGTGGTAGTTAGTGTTATACCAAAATTCCGCTATCGCTAGCCACTGAGCCCAAGCCTTCGGTTTGTTTAAGGCCATAGCACGGAGGTAATTTTCCAAGCACTGATTTACTCTCTTGGTTTGGCCGTCGGATTGGGGGTGGTAGGAGGTACTCATGTTGAGCCCCACGCCCGCCAATCGAAAAAGTTCCCTCCAAAATAGGCTTTGGAAGGTGCCATCCCGATCCGATATAATGCTTTTAGGGAGCCCATGTAAACGGTAAATATTATCAAGGAAAAGTTGGGCCACCTTAGAAGCCGTGAAAGGATGCGATAACGAAATAAAATGTGCGTACTTAGTAAGACGATCAACAACAACCAAAATCGTATCCTTACCCAAGGACTTAGGCAACCCCTCAACAAAGTCAAGGCTTACGCTCTCCCAAGCTTGGGATGTTATAGGAAGCGGCTGAAGGAGGCCGGGGTAGGGAACATGCTCGGCCTTGGTGCGTTGACAAACATCACACCTAGAAATCCACTCACGAAAGCTCGACTTCATGTTAGGCCAAAAGAAAAGACGTTTAGCACGAATAAGGGACCCATGGACACCGGAATGGCCGCCAACGGGGGAGTCATGAAAAGCGTGCATGAGCCGTTGACGGAGGTCGGTATGCTCACCCACATAGACAAGGTCCTTGTAACGTAGGACACCGCCACGGAATGAGTAGGGCCCTTGTCCTTTAGGATCAAGGGTAGCCCGTGTGATAAGGTCCAAGGCCGGAGCATCAGTTTCATAACTAGCTTCGACCTCGCGGACCCATTGAGGAACTACCGTTGTTAAAACTGAACAAGAAACAAATTCTACCTCTTCATCATGCCTAGATAAGGCATCAGCCGCCCTATTCTCAAGGCCCTTACGGTACAAGATACGATAACTTAAACCCGTTAGTTTGGACATTCCTTTTTGTTGAAGTTGTGTAGTTATACGTTGGTCCAAGAGGAATCTAAGACTAGAGTGGTCGGTTTTAATGATAAAATGATGATCTAACAAGTAGTGTTGCCACTTGGCCACAGCCATCAAAACCACCATAAGCTCCTTCTCATAAATAGACAACCCTAATTG